>JANAVB010042618.1:4501767-5101767 GCA_029216955.1 Iris pallida
ATTGTTCAGTTCTTGTCTTTTTTATTGATCTTGATTGTGACATGATTATTCTGTGGATGAGATATAGTTTACCATGAGATTCTAGATTGTCGTGACTTGTGTATAGACAGCGTACTACCACCGACACTGTGGCGTAGGCTGGACTTGGACACGCTTCGTATTCGAAAAGCGGGTGCGGGTAGTGACAAGTTTTTTGGCCGGCCCATGCAGCTCAACGTTAATCACTTCGGTTATGTCACTATACCATCGTGAGCCTGCAAATAGGATTAGACACTTAGAATCTCATCCACGTATCTTGACTCCCTGTTAATCCTTAATCCTTGATTTCATTGAATCCTTTATTTGCATCTTGCTTGAAAATCTCTTCAACTGCTAAAGTGTTTTCTGTTGATACAGTTTAGATGGAATCTCAAGACAGGAACAATGCTGCACTGAACACTCCATCTGCTACATGAGGCTTTTTTACGTACATGACTCTACCGACACAAGAAGGCCAGCTCACTCATATGGACAATCAGCCGCAGCTCTCGAGATTCTGCAGACACGACCTTCTACCA
This sequence comes from Iris pallida, assembly GCA_029216955.1. NCBI lineage: Eukaryota > Viridiplantae > Streptophyta > Magnoliopsida > Asparagales > Iridaceae > Iris > Iris pallida. The sequence continues at coordinate 4,502,325 of JANAVB010042618.1, forward strand.
CCTCCGTAATTTCCTCCGCAGACTCCACCACCAGCACCCGGTCTGCTACCAACATCTGTCCTACCGCCAGGGGTTCCACGTCCAGTACGAGCCATGCACCCAGCACCAGCAATGTATCCAGTATTTATCATGCACCCACCGCCGGTGATGTATTCAGCCCCAACGATGTATCCAGCACATATTTTGCCTCTGCCACCAGCGCTGGACAATGTCACACTCCTTGAAATCTTCCAGCAGCAGGCCAACATGTTTCGCGACCCCTTGAGGGAGGCACTTCAGATTAGAGATGCTCCACGACAGCGCCCTGGGACGTCCAAGCACTTCATGAACCTTGGGCCTAAAGAGTTCTACGGGACAAAGAGGATTATCTACGCTGATGAATGGCTGGAGAACGTGGAGCGATACCTGAAGATGGCCCGAGTCCCAGAAGATCTGAAGATCGAGTCAGCAGTGGACAGCTTTTCGACATCGCACGGACATGGTACCAAGGCGAACCCAAATTTTCTGCTCCAGACGTGACTTGGAAGGAGTTCAAGCGACTGTTCAAAAGGAAATTCTATCCTTACGTAGCACGAGAGGCATTGATTAGACAGTTCGAGCACCTAGAGCAGGGCAACCACACCGTCGACGAGTACACATTGGAGTTTTCTTGTCTCAGCCGCTTCGCAGAGAACTTGGTCAGCACCCCTGAAGATAAGGCACGACGATTCAGAAAGGGACTGTCCCACAAGATTCGTCTAGCCATCGCCACCAGTCGAGCCGCCACTTACGAGAAGATTCTAGAAGTTGCCCAAGCTGTAGAGGAGAAGAGCTGAGTCACAAGCCGAAGAGGAATCGAGATGCATTCGGAGGAGGCAACAACCAATCAGCACCAGCGAAATGCACCAATATTCTCGAGAAGACCTCAGCACAGCTGCATCATCAGCAACCACGAGCAGCCTCACAACAAGTCCAAGATGCTCCCACCTGCCAGTACTGTAAGAAAAGAGGCCACGTCCAAGAAAACTGTCGAAGATGGTTGAGGTTGTGCTATATTTGCGGATCCGACCAGCATCTACCTCGAGATTGCCCGAAGAAAAATGCGACTGCTCCATCATTGTCAGCCGCACAGGGAGGACAAGCCTATGCCATGAACACGACGGATACGGCGACACCACAAGGGGCAAATGGCGAGAATTTTCAGTAGAATTGGCAGTATTATTGATGGGCCATATTAGACTTTGAATTGTTGAATTTCCTTTATACCAGTTTGTTCTAGACGGTTCGTTATAGTATATCGCGGCCCCTTAAATTTCAAGGACGAAATTTGTATGAGGGAGGTAGAGTTGTCAACCCATTGACCAAATTTTCTCCTATTTATAAAATTTTATATTATTCCTTATTGTCTCATAGATATTTTGTTAAGTTATATTATTTAAAATATCAACTCAGGGACCAAGGGGTAATAAGTGTATAAACAAGGTCTTTAGTGAAATTTTCCATTAATTCAAATTTCCCTGCTAGCAGCCGACACTCAGAAGTTGATTGATTCAAGAGATAACTCATATCTCTAAAACAAATACAGAGGAATTCTTTCCAATCTGATTTTAAATCAGATTCAACCTATCTACTCCTAACCCAGAATATATATAAAGGTAAGTAATCAAGATAGCAGCCAACCTTGATCACTAGGAACTCTGACCTCCCCACAGCAGGAAAGTCTACGAACAAACCGCGAATTATTGAAGGAAAAACAATTCTTATCAGGTAATTCCCCTTTCTTTACCTATTTTTGTTTCTTTAAACCTAGTTTAATTATCAAGGTAGATGTGTTTGTTGAAATTCCTAAGAGAAACCTAGTAATAAAACCTATGAGTCCTGGTGTATTAACCAACCTACAGAGTATCAGTAACAGGTTGTACTGTCCTGAAATTATCATACACATTTAAGGTATTATAGTCCCTTTTCTCCTGTGTACCAAAGATGAACAGGGACAAGTCTTGTTAGGGGAGGGGTACCATAGATTTTCCAACCACATGTGGGTTCCTGGTATGACATCCCTTAGAGGTTTTCCATGTAGGCTCAGCCTATGCACTGGTATGCTAGTTGGTATGTCTTAAATCAGTCAGTAGACTGATTATTTGCATTATCTGGGTTTAAGAGAAGAGCAAGAAGCATTACATGGGATGTGTCAGGCTTTAGATAGATTGGTACTAAGTATTGACTTAAGTCTCCTGGGAATAACTACAAAACCAGTCCCATCCCTGCCCAAAGTCGACTTATACCCTTCGGGTATCAACCCACATCGTGAATGAAGTCAATCCCTTGCACTGCATTACAGCCTTACTAAGTATCCAATGGACACTGACCTTTAGCCTTAGAGTACCAGTTAGAAACCTGTTGAGTTCACAGGGCTATAGATGGTCCCTAGATCATGGACACTTACTATGGCAAATACTCTTGGTATCAGGTCGTATTTACATTAAGTTGCACTCTACACTACTTTTTGCACTAGGTTGCTCCTTGTATCAAGTGGTATCTTGTGTCAGTGTATAGGGCTTAATGTATCTGTTTCCCTTTCCTTGATCAGTCCATATCTCTAGTAGTATTAGTAAGTTTCAGTCTTTTCTGTTAAGTAAAATCTGGTATCCTTATCTAGGTATCAATCCCATGGTCACCCTTTTCCTCGAGTGCTTAGTTGTAGTTTTGTCCTGGCACACACCTCCAGATACAGCTGCCATATGGTTAGTTCAATAGGGTGCCCTGCATCTCTGAACAGTTCATAGCATCCTAGGGATCTGTCATGGTGTGCTGTCCATTTAGGTTCAGCCCTCATATTCTTTTGTTCTAGCTTTGAGCACCTAAGGTATCAAATCCTACCAGGTTCAGTCAAGTAACCAAGGGCACATACAAATGGTCATCAGTTCCAGGAAACAAGGGTACCTATTGTCAGGTATTTACTAATAGGATAGGCTAGGCCTAGTACACCCCATTGAAGAGCAGTGGAAACGAAATAGGGAAATTGTATTTGGCACTTGCATTAAGCTTTCACCATGTATTAGGTTTTATCAGTCCACACATGTACCGAGCTCAGACCCATCTAATGTTTTAGCTTGATGCACCTTAGTTCAGTCTTTATGAACTTAGTAATCAGCCAAAGGGAAGTCTGTATGCAGCCGGGAACAACCAAAATAGGAGACTTTGGGATACCTGGATATATGTATTGACAGGTAATGGTTAGGCCAAACACAGTTCCAGGGACAAATAGGTATACAGAGAAGTTGGTAGCAGGGGAGGGTGTCCTTACACCTCAGATTAAGGGTAGCAGGATCGAGAGTGGGTACCTGCATTAGGAGTTAACCCATGAATGTAGTCAGGACAGTATTGAACCGTGCCTCTAGCTACTGTCACGTTATGAACCATCTTGTGAATACTGATACACAGGGCTTTGCATCTTTGTGACTCTAATATACCAGGGGACAACACCTAGAAAATCCTGTTTGGCATCAAATAGATAGGGTTAATATGAATTGGCTGGGTATTCGTTTTGTTTGACAGGTAAGCTTCTCTTGATATCAAGCTAATAGATGAGAGACCCCTTACTTGTGTCCAGTCAATTATGCTTGTCATATGTAACATCAAGAGTGGGAAGTTGAGGTTGGGTAGTCAGGGTACCCTAGATGTCTGCACTAGAGAGAAGTAGTATCCTATAACAAGGAGTAGCAAGCAAAGATGCACTGCTAGGTTCAGAGATGTCCTGTTAATGCACAAGAATAAGCAGGCAGAGTATCAAAGTATGATAAGTATAGGCAGGTGACCCTATAGGTAGTGTCAATGAATAGGTTACTTGGGCTTAGGCCTAGGCAGCCAATAGCAAGTGGGTGCCAGCATGCCTTAAATGACAACAGTAGTTATGTTTCACCTGGGTAATGGGTGACTAGTGTGAGAATAGGTATAGTTGTATAGAAGGTATCATATAGACAAAGGAGTCATGGGTTAATCATATAAAATGCTAGATATGCGACTTAGTGTTAGCACTAGTGTAAACAAACTCCGGACCATTAAGGTTAATAAATATAAGGATACTTAGTATAAATAATAAATAGATTCATTGGTTTAATATCATGTATTGATTTAGACTTAACACATAATATAGGTTTGGAGACTTTGATTCAGCACTTGACCCGTGCCAGCAGCTCAGGACCACATGCAAGTATACCTTGCCTTCCTCTACAGTTTTACTTACATGCATTTCCTTCCATTTTATAGTCTTTGGATTATTTATGGACATGTGCTTTCATGTTATTTTTTGTGGAGCTGTTTTCATTTCATATAGCCATGTTCATGTTGGCCTTGTGTTTTACATTTGGAGTTGTTCTCACCAGTACTTTGCTCGAGTCGTGTCATAGAACGAGTGCGTGTAGTGAACTGCCATAGCCTTGATTATTATTTTGCACAACAGAGAGTCCACACTTGGGACGAGGGTTGTTTGGTGCACCAGAGAGTCCACACACGGGACGAAGGTGTTTGTCGTGTTCAATGGCACCAGAGAGTCCACACACGGGATGAGGGTTGACCATTTATACCAGAGAGTCCACACACAGGACGAGGGTGTCTTGCCGTGAGCTAACCAGAGAATCCACACTCTGGACGAGGGTTAGTGCTTAGTTCAAACCCGTGAGTCCACATTCGGGATGAGGGTTTGGTTCTTCCATTGATCTTGTGTATCGTTCATCCGGCAGTTCATTTATGCGTAGTTGTTCTAGTTTTCGTATTCGTGTTCGTGTTCATAGTCACTTGTCGTGTTCTTGTTCTTTTTTTTGTTTGTTTTTTTGTGCATGATAAAACTGTTAGATAGGCATATATATTATGTATCTTGCTATGTCCTCTGAGGACCTGATGATCTCCTCAGGTTAGCCAAGTTTGAGTCGGGAGCAGACGAGTGGGTTGAGTTATCACCAGACAGTGGAGTTTATAGTTGGGATTGCCTTGGTTAGCAGGTTGTATTCAGTTAGTATATTTCATGTACTTTTCTCTTTTCGTCTATTGGTAGCGGATTTGTGTCCACCGGACGTGACATTGATTCTTGATATTCAGTTATATTCATTATTGTTCAGTTCTTGTCTTTTTCATTGATCTTGATTGTGACATGATTATTCTGTGGATGAGATATATTTTACCATGAGATTCTAGATTGCTGTGACTTGTGTATAGACAGCGTACTACCGCCGACACTACGGCGTAGACTGGACTTGGACATGCTTCGTATCCGAAAAGCGGGTGCGGGTCGTGACAAGTTTTTTTGGTGGCCCATGCAGGTCAACGTTAATCACTTCGGTTACATCACTATACCGTCGTGAGCCTGCAAATACGATTAGACACTTAGAATCTCATCCACATATCTTGACTCCTTGTTAATCATTAATCCTTGATTTCATTGAATCCTTGATTTGCATCTTGCTTGAAAATCTTTTCAACGGCTAAAGTGTTTTCTGTTGATACAGTTAAGATGGACTCTCAAGACAGGAACAATGCAGCACTGAACACTCTATCGGCTACAGGAGGCTTTTTCATATACATGACTTCACCGACACAAGAGGCCAGCTCACTCATATGGGCAATCAGCCGCAGCTCTCGAGATTCTGCAGAGACGACCTTCTACCACCTCCGCAATTTTCTCTGCAGACTCCACCACCAGCACCCGGTCTGCTACCATCGTCTGTCCTACCGCCAGGGGTTCCACGTCCAGTACCAGCCATGCATCCAGCACCAGCAACGTATCCAGTATTTGCCATGCACCCACCGCCGACGATGTATCCAGCCCCGATGATGTATCCAGTACATGTTTTGCCTCTGCCACCAGCGCTGGACAATGTCACACTCCTCGGAATCTTCCAGCAGCAGGCCAATATGTTTCGCGACGCCTTAAGGGAGTCTCTTCAGATTAGAGATGCTCCACGACAGCGCCCTGGGACGTCCAAGCACTTCATGAACCTTGGGCCCAGAGAGTTCCACGGGACAGAGGGGATCATCTACGCTGATGAATGGCTAGAGAACGTGGAGCGATACCTGAAGATGGCCCGAGTCCCAGAAGATCTGAAGATCGAGTCAGCCAGTGGACAGCTTTTTGACATCTCACGAATATGGTACCAAGGCGAACCCTGATTTTCTGCTCCAGACGTGACTTGGGAGGAGTTCAAGCGACTGTTCAAGAGGAAATTCTATCCATACATAGCGCGAGAGGCGTTGATTAGACAGTTCGAGCACCTAGAGCAGGACAACCACACCGTCGACGATTACACATCGGAGTTTTCTCGTCTCAGCCACTTCGCAGAGAACTTGGTCAGCACCCCTGAAGACAAGGCATAACGATTCAGAAAGGGACTATCTCACGAGATTTGCCTAGCCATCGCCACCAGTCGAGCCGCCACTTACGAGAAGGTTCTAGAAGTTGCCCAAGCTGTAGAGGAAGAGCTGAGTCACAAGCCGAAGAGGAATCGAGACGCATTCGGAGGAGGCAACAACCTATCAGCACCAGCAAAATGCCCCAATATTCTCGAAAAGACCTCAGTACAGCCGTATCATCAGCAACCACGAGCAGCCTCATAACAAGTCCAAGATGCTCCCACCTGCCAGTACTGTAAGAAGAGAGGCCACGTCCAAGAAAACTGTCAAAGATGGTTGAGGTTGTGCTATACTTGCGGATCCGACCAGCATCTATCTCGATATTTCCAGAAAAAAAATACGACTGCTCCACCATTACCAGCCGCGCAGGGAGGACAAGCCTATGCCATGAACACGGCGGATACGGCGACACCACAAGGAGCAAATGGCGAGAATTTTTAGTATAATTGGCAGTATTATTGATGGGCCATATTAGACTTTGAATTGTTGAATTTCCTTTATACCAGTTTGTTCTAGACTGTTCGTTCTAGTATATCGCGGCCCCTTAAATTTTGAGGACGAAATTTTTTTAAGGGGGGTTGAGTTGTCAACCCCTTGACCAAATTTTCTCCTATTTAAATTTTTTTATATTATTCCTTATTGTCTCATAGATATTTTGTTAAGTTATATTATTTGAAATATCAACTCAGGGACCAAGGGGTAATAAGTGTATAGACAGGGTCTTTAGTGAAATTTTCCATTAATTCAAATTTCCCTGCTAGCAGCCGACCCTCAGAAGTTGATTGATTCAAGAGGTAACTCATATCTCTAAAACAAATCCAGAGGGATTCTTTCCAATCTGATTTCAAATCAAATTCAACCTATCTACTCCTAATCCTGAATATATATATATATATATATATATATATATATATATATATATATATATATATATATATATGTATGTAATCAAGGTAGCAACCGACCTTGATCACCAAGAACTTTGACCTCCCCACAGCAGGAAAGTCTACGAACAAACCGTGAATCTGTTGAGAGGAAAACAATTCTTATCAGGTAATTCCCCTTTCTTTACCTATTTTTGTTTCTTTAAACCCAGTTTGATTATCAAGGTAGATGTGTTTGTTGAAATTCCTAAGAGAAACCTAGTTATAAAACCTATGAGTCTTGGTGTATTAACCAACCTACAGAGTATCAGTAATAGGTTGTACTGTCCTGAAGTTATCATACTCATTTAGGGTATTATAGTCCCTTATCTCCTGTGTACCAAAGATGAACAGGGACAAGTCATGTTAGGGGAGGGGGTACCATAGATTTCCCAACCACATGTGGGTTCCTGGTATGACATTCCTTAGAGGTTTTCCATGTAGGCTCAGCCTATGCACTGGTATGCTAGTTGGTATGTCTTAAATCAGTCAGTAGACTGATTATTTGCATTATCTGGGTTTAAGAGAAGAGTAAGAAGCATTATATGGGATGTGTCAGGCTTTAGATAGATTGGTACTGACTTAAGTCTCCTGGGAATAACTACTAAACCAGTCCCATCCCTACCCAAAGTCGACTTATACCCTTAGGGTATCAACCCACATCATGAATGAAGTCAATCCCTTGCACTACATTACAGCCTTACTAAGTATCCAATGGATACTGACCTATAGCCTTAGAGTACCAGTTAGAAACCTGTTGAGTTCACAGGGCCATAGATGGTCCCTGGATCATGGACACTTACTATAGCAAATACTCTTGGTATCAGGTCGTATTTACATTAGGTTGCACTCTACACTACTTTTTGCACTAGGTTGCTCCTTGTATCAAGTGGTATCTTGTGTCAGTATATAGGGCTTAATGTATCTGTTTCCCTTTTCTTGATCAGTCCATATGTCTGGTATTATTAGGAAGTTTCAGTCTTTTCTATTAAGTAAAATCTGGTATCCTTATCTCGGTATCAATCCCATGGTCACCTTTTTCCTCGAGTGCTTAGTTGTAGTTTTGTCTTGGCACACACCTCCAGATACAGCTGCCATATGGTTAGTTCAATAGGGTGCCCTACATCTCTAAACAGTTCACAGCATCCTAGGGATCAGTCATAGTGTGTTGTCCATTTAGGTTCAGCCCTCATATTCTTTTGTTCTAGCTTTGAGCACCTAAGGTATCAAATCCTACCAGGTTTAGTCAAGTAACCAAGGGTACATACAAATGGTCATCAGTTCCAGGAAACAAGGGTACCTATTGTCAGGTATTTACTAATAGGATGGCTAGGCCTAGTACACCCCATTGAAGAGCAGTAGAAACGAAATAGGGAAATTGTATTTGGCACTTGCATTAAGCTTTCACCATGTATTAGGTTTTATCAGTCCACACAGGTACCGAGCTCAGACCCATCTAATGTTTTAGCTTCATGCACCTTAGTTCAGTCTTTATGAACTTAGTAATCAGCCAAAGGGAAGTCTGTATGCAGCAGGGAACAACCAAAATAGGAGACTTTGGGATACCTGGATATATATATTGACAGATAATGGTTAGGCCAAACACAGTTCCAGGGACAAATAGGTATACAGAGAAGCTGGTAGCAGGGGAGGGTGTCCTTACACCTCAGATTAAGGGTAGCAGGATCGAGAGTGGGTACATGGATTAGGAATTAACCCATGAATGTAGTCAGGACAGTATTGAACCGTACCACTAGTTACTGTCACGTTATGAACCATTTTGTGAATATTGATACATAGGGCTTTGCATCTTTGTGACTCTAATATACCAGGGGACACCACCTAGAAAGCCCTGTTTGGCATCAAATAGATAGGGTTCATGTGAATTGGCTAGGTATTCAATTTGTTTGACAGGTAAGCTTCTCTTGATATCAAGTTAATAGATGAGAGACCCCTTACTTGTGTCCAGTCAATTATGCTTGTCATCTGTAACATCAAGAGTGGGAAGTTGAGGTTGGGTAGTCAGGGTACCCTAGATGTCTGCACTAGAGAGAAGTAGTGTCCTAGTAACAAGGAGTAGCAAGCAAATATGCACTGCTAGGTTCAGAGATGTCCTGTTAATGCACAAGAATAAGCAGGCAGAGTATCGAAGTATGATGAGTATAGGCAGGTGACCATATAGGTAGTGTCAATGAATGGGTTACTTGGGCATAGGCCTAGGCAGCCAATAGCAAGTGGGTGCCAGCATGCCTTAAATGACAACAGTTAGTTATGTTTCACCTGGGTAATGGGTGACTAGTGTGAGAATAGGTATAGTTGTATTGAAGGTATCATATAGACAAAGGAGTCATGGGTTAATCATATAAAATGCTATATATATATATATAATATATATATATATATATATATATATATATATATATATATATATATATATGGGCTATTTATATAGGATATGGGATGAGTGAGATATGTACTTAGGGACCATACAAACCTAGATAGCAACAGTAGGACACATGTATTCCTATACACAAGTACTAGATATGAGACTTAGTGTTAGCACTAGTGTAAACAAACTCCGGACCATTAAGGTTACTAAATATAAGGATACTTAGTATAATTAATAAATAGATTCATTGGTTTAATATCATGTATTGATTTAGACTTAACTCATAATATAGGTTTGGAGACTTTGACTCAGCACTTGACCCGTGCCAGTAGCTCAGGACCACATACAAGTATACCTTGCCTTCCTCTACAGTTTTACTTACATGCATTTCCTTCCATTTTACAGTCTTTGGATTATTTATGGATTATTTTCTGTGGAGCTGTTTTCATTTCATATAGCCATGTTTATGTTGGCCTTGTGTTTTACATTTGGAGTTGTTCTCACCAGTACTTTGCTTGAGTCGTGTCATAGAATGAGTTCGTCTAGTGAACTGCCATAGCCTTGATTATCGTTTTACATAACCAGAGAGTCCACACTCGGGACGAGGGTTGTTTGGTGCACCAGAGAGTCCACACACGGGACGAGGGTTAACCATTTATACCAGAGAGTCCACACACGGGACGAGGGTGTCTTGCCGTGAGGTAACCAGAGAGTCCACACTCGGGACGAGGGTTAGGGCTTACTTCAAACCCGTAAGTCCACCCTCGGGATAAGGATTTGGTTCTTCCATTGATCTCGTGTATCGTTCATCCGGCAGTTCATTTATGCATAGTTATTCTAGTGTTCGTATTCGTATTCATGTTCGTGTTCGTGTTCATCGTCACTTTTTGTATTCTTGTTCTTTTGTTGTTTATTTTTTTGTACATGATAAAACTGTTAGATAGGCATGTATATTATGTAGCTTGTTATGTCCTCTGAGGACCTGATGATCTCCTCAGGTTAGCCAAGTTTGAGTCAGGAGCAGACGAGTGGGTTGAGTTAGCACCAGACCGCGGAGTTTACAGTTGGGATTGCCTTGGTTAGCAGGTTACATTCAGTTAGTATATTTCATGTACTTTTCTTTTTTCGTCTATTGGTAGTGGATTTGTGTCCACCGGACGTGACATTGATTCTTGATATTCAGTTATATTCATTATTGTTCAGTTCTTGTCTTTTTTATTGATCTTGATTGTGACATGATTATTCTGTGGATGAGATATAGTTTACCATAAGATTCTAGATTACCGTGACTTGTGTATTGACAGCGTACTACCGCCGACACTGCGACGTAGGCTGGATATAGACACGCTTCGTATCCGAAAAGCGGGTGTGGGTCGTGACAATAAAGGAGTGTAAACTAACCGGAATGAAGAGCCACGATTGCCACGTATTTAAGGAGAGGTTAATTCCTGTTGCATTTCGAGAATTATTACCGTCGGTTGTCTGGGATCCATTAACAGAGCTTAGCATATTCTTCAGAGATCTTTGTTCTTGTAAGTTGCTCATCGATCGTTTAGAGAAGCAAGAGAAGGACATTATGGTAACACTTTGCAAACTTGAGAGAGTTTTTTTGCCTGCATTCTTCGACTCAATGGAGCATTTGTCGATTCATCTTATTCATGAGGCTCTTATTGCTGGACCTGTCGATTATCGTTAGATGTGCCCGTTCGAGCGACAGTTGAACCACCTCAAGAGAAAGGTGAAAAATAAGGCACGGGTGGAGGGTTCTATTTGTGAAGCATATGTCCTTGAGGAGATTTTAAACTTCTGTTCCATGTATTTTCAGCCTCATATTGCTACAAACAGAACAAGGGCTGCCAGAAATAATGACGGCTATGAAGTTGGTATTGAGGCAAAGTTGAAAGTATTTACTGCCTACTGAAAACCATCTGGTAAAATGAAAAAAAGATATCTAAATGACGACGAGGTTAGCGCTGCAATGTTATATGTATTTCTCAACTACGATGAGGAAGAAGTAGACAAGCTAGAGGAGTAAGTAAAATTATTTCGCGTGCTTTGTTGCTTCTGAATATAACTAATATAGCTCTGCTTCGTTGCTTTTCAGCATGTTTAAGGATAAGGTAACATCCAACAATCCGTACGCAACCAAGGAGGAAGTAGAACAGCAAATGAGACTTCATTTTTCTTTTTGGTTGAGAGCATATGTACGGACGTAGTCATAATTTACTTTTCCTGTATATTTATACTTGAACATAATAATTAAGTTAGCATCGTTTATATGGTATTTAGGTTGATCGTCCGGAGGCAATCCTTGAGAATGAGTATATTAAAACTCTAGCCAAGGGGCCAATTTATCAAGTGAAGACCTGGCCAAGTTACTGCGTAAATGGTTTCAGGTTCAAGTCAACAAATGCTCGAATAAGAGACGACTTTTTGGATTTGGATTGTACGAAGAATAGCTGTTTGTGCATAAAATCTTCAAACTACAAAGACGTCGACCCAGGCAATGACTTCTTTGGCGTCTTACAGGAGATTGTGGAACTAACATACAATTATGCTATAGAACCTTGTAAGATTGTCTTGTTCAGATGTGACTGGTTCGATCCGATCCAGGGTCGAGGTTGGAGAGTTGACAAATATAGTCTTGTTGACATAAATTATCGCCGTCGACATCAAGCTTATGAGCCGTTTGTTCTAGCAAGCCAGGCTCAGCTAGTTTACTTTACCAGCTATCCAAAACGAGGAGCCGGGAGATCAGATTGGTGGGCAGTCTGTAAGACTAAAGCTCGAAATACCTTCGATGTCGACGAGATAGTTTATCAGGAAGACGAACTACCTCTTATTACAAATATTATTGATGTGGACTCAACGAAAGTTCCTCATGACATGTTTCATCAATTGGAAGAGGTAGAAGTATCAGAAGAGGAAGAGGAAGTTGATAGAAGTGAAGAGGAAGAGGAAGAGGAATCATAACACGATGAATTTTCAGAAGAGAATTGAATATGTTTAATTTTTAGATGTAGTATGGTTTACTTTTGTTTTTTCAGATGTAGTATGGTTTACTTTTGTTTTAGCGACGTTAATAAGCGACGTTTTCGATGTAATATGGTTTACTTTTGTTTTTTTCAGATATAGTATGATTTACTTAGCGACGTTCCCTGGCTGTTGTATGGTATACTTTTTTTTTAAGATGTAGTACGGTATACTTCTGTATTTTTTCAGATATGGCTCGACGTGGATCATTTGGTTCCGGTGCTGGTGGGAGTCGACGACCCCGACAGTCTCCATCTACCACTCCTACCTACTCTTTATCCCCCCGTACTCCAGTATACACTAGCGGTCTAGTCGCTGGTAGTGCCTCCATACCCGGCTCTAGCAGTTCGAGGCTAGGGCCTTCTTCATCTACGCAGCCAGTACCGTCGAGTATTCCAGAGGTCGACCCGACTATTGAGGAGTAGGCCGAGGCCGAGGCCCACGTCGAGGTCGAGTACGATGGCAAGGCCCACGCCGAGGGCGAGAGCGAGGCCGAGACCGAGGGACAGGCTGTGGACAGGGGCAGGGGCAGGGACAGGGGCATAGTGCAGCTCCCATTTGAGACAGATCCTCCGTGTCGCCCGGAGGGGGATCTGAGGTTGGAGATTTGGGCCTGTACTCGGACCAGGCGGTAAGTAAAATTGTTGCATTTAATTTGTTTAAATTTATTATAAACTTGTTTAATAAATTTTAATTTCCATTTTACTAGTATTATCCCTTCTCCGTACACCGGTCGCTGGGTGCATTCCTGCAAAAGAACTACGGGAGGCCCTGGATCAACTGGAGGGATGTCCCGGCCGACAGGAAGGCCTTATAGTTTGAGCACTTTTCGGTACGTAAATGTTTATTTCCTTTTAACATTTAGTATGTTATGTTATAACTTATGTACTTCTATAATTTTTTCAGCGGACTTACTTCTTCCCTCCCCACCGCTCCATTGCTGTCGAGGCTATATTTTCCAGCGTCGCCAGCAAGCTCATTAGGGACGCGATCATCGACCAAAAGGATTACGACCGCCGAAGAGAGCCTATTTAGGGTTGGATCTCTGCCGTCGACTGGACGGTAATGAAGAGGAGATTCGAGGAGGAAGCCTACAAGGAGAAGTCCACAAAGTCTAAAAGAGCGCGACAGACGGGGTCGCAGTGGTGTGGTGGATCAAGGTCCATCATGGATTTCTTCACCCATATGGTACGTATCTCGTCGTATACCCATATTTAATACTTTATAGTAATATATTTCTTTCAACTTAACTGACAAATCATATAATAATTTTGTAACAGGTTGAATCGGGAGAATACCCGAATATGGTGACCTTGTTCTCGCCACGCACACGAAGGGGGAGCGGTTCGTAGATGACAAGGCCCGGAACACCTATGTAAGTTTTACTTAATGCTAGTTCATTAATATTAATTTTTAGTTACGTAAAAAATTCATATAGATGTTATTTCTAGGCCGAGTTTTAGAAGTTTTACTTAATGCTAGTGCATCAGTATTAATTTTTAGCGACCACGTGAGAATTCATATAGATGTTATTTCTAGGCCAAGTTTTTGAGGCTTAGGGAGGCCGGGCCAACACGGTCAGAGGGAGCTGGTGCTAGCACTTCCCAGCAGCCCCCGGGCGTCGTAGCTCAGTCAGATAACGAGCTGTGGATGAGGGCTGTTGGTGGCATGTATAGGGGTACATACTATGGTACGGGCTCCTATGGTGCCTTCATTGCGTCACAGGCCTCTACGACCGCCACTAGTGTGCCCGGCCCCGCACAGACTGAGGAGTCGCTCCGCCACCAACAGAGTGACGTCCTTGCGCAGATCGCAACTCTGCATGACGAGATGCTGCAGAGGATAGGGGCGCCGCATATAGATGATTATATGCTCATCTCACGCTTTGAGAGGCTGGGGGAGACTACGGAGGCGCTACAACAGATGACCCGTGCTACGCAGCAGTTGGTCGAGCAGATTCAACATTTCCAGAAGATGGCAGCAGAGCGACCGTCTGCTGGTACGCCGGGAGCATCGTCTACATCCGGCGGTGCACGGGAGGATATGCTCGTCCACCTGTTGTCACGAAAGGAGTATCAGACGATCCTGACGTTGAGACGACAGTCATCTAGTGGTGCTACTCCTCCAGCACCGGGTCCAGCTTCAGGCGATCAGTAGTTTTGTTTTTGCATTTTTGGACTGTACTATATTTTTGACTTTGTACGTATTTGGGGATATTCAGTTTTTTCGTTGAGGATATTGAGTTTGTACGTATTTACGGATATTGATTTGGTTTGTTCAGGATATTATATATTGACATTGTTTGTTGCGGATAGTATTTTTTCTTTATATTTTTTGTATATTCTGGAATGTATTGTGCGTGCCGGTGTTGAGTGTTCTACCGAGGGGGTCAACGAACCCAGGGATTGGATTCTGTATTTTGTGTTTTGTATTCTGTATTTTGGCTCAAGCTCCAGCTCCATTTGCATTCTGGAACCTTTTTTTTATACATTTTTTTAACTTAGCGACGTTTTTAGCGACGTTACTATTCGTCGCTACATTTTAGCGACGTTAATAACTGTCGCTAAAAGCGTCGCTAAATGCTGACGTGGCAACACATGGCACCATAATCTGATGTCAGCTCGTCGTCGCCAATTCGTCGCAACAGAGTCGCTAAACGGCGACCACACGATAACGTCGCCTTATACATTGCTGATTAGCGTCAACGATCAAACGTCGCAAATAACGTCGCTAGTTAGCGACGATAATAACGTCGCCAAATAACGTCGTCCTAGCGACGTTTTGCGACATTTTCACGTTTAGCGACACTTTTTTTGTCATTTCCAAAACGTCGCCCAAAACGTCGCTAAATTTACTTAGCAACGTTTTCATCGAGTTTAGCGACGTTTTGTAACATCGCTAATCTGACAAATTTTTGTAGAGTAAACATCCTCGTCCCGAGTGTGGACTCACGAATGTAAACAAATCAAGACAAACACCCTCGTCCCGAGTGGACTCTCTGGTGCAACGGATCAACCCTCGTCCCGAGTGTGGACTCTCTGGTTGAGGAAAAATGATACAGGAAAATAGCAGTTCAACTACACGTACTTGTTCCAAGAAACGACTCAGTCAGGGTACAGGTGAGACAAGGTACGACTCATGTCAAGACACGGGTAAGGACAACTCTAGCATGAACTATAAGGTGAACAAGTCCAGTATAACTATACTATCAAGTCAAGCAAGACAATAAACTGGTGAACACGGTATATAGAAAATAGATAAATCAAGTCAACTAGAAAACCAATGAATCATATAAGATCTATAACAAATAGAATATCTAATGATAATATGATAATAACATAAAAACAATAAACATGAAATTAAACTGTAGAGGAAGGCAAGGTATCTTGCCTGATGGTAGCGCGAAGATCCAACAATAAACTGTCAACTGGTAAGCCAATAATTCCAAATCTCACAACTGTCTCCGAAAGCTGAAACAGACATTGCCAACATTCTCAGAATAGTCAAATTAGCTAGGATTGCCTGTCCTTAAGTCCAATTTTGGACACAGGGACAAAATGATAATTTCGGGCCAAAACGATGTCTGCCGTTCGACCCGTTTTTTACCGAAAAGCGTGCCAGAGTTAATGGTCTCTAAAGTTGTCAAACTATATGTCTACTTATTCGTTTTGATGATACGAACCCAACGGTATATCCAATTGTAGATTCTGGCGGGCCGTGCACAAAATTGCCCTTTGAATCGGATCATAGGGCCCGCGAAACGGCGATCCGATCAACATTCTCAGAATTGAACCAAACTTGGGATACAGGACCAAAAAAATGATACGGTCTTGTTGGTGCAAGTTTCGTCTCGATCTGACAAACATGCACAAAGTAATTAGAAAATTTGCACAGAGGCCGATACGATGAATTTCAACAGATACGCATCAAATTCGTCGCGCATACGCAACCAATTTGAATTCCGTCAAAGCCCACATGTCCACGAAGCCATTACGTACTTTTTGATGCTTTCGGTTCACGACCACGTCGTCCGGATTGGCGGGACGCACGTCGTGTGGATGGTTTCTAATGTTTTCAAAAACAGTTTTAATAAGTTTTTCTTGATTTTCAAATCGGTATTTCTTGATGTATAATAGATGAATTTAAAATCCGTAAACAGCATTTTAAAGCCATATGGGTTGACTAAAAACCTATTCAATTAGATTTTGTATTTCCTAACAGGATCGACCACTTTTGGCCTCCCAAGATGGGTGTCTGGATTCGAAATTATGTCCCAGTTTGGACAGTTTTCACTCGACTTCGCGTCGACCAACTCGGCAGGTTGATCGATTTGGTCCTAAACTCTTTACTGATATGTCAAGGTGGCTTGATAGGCTTCTAAACGAATCAGGGGTTTCGGGATTTCGTCGAGTATGCAGGAAGAAATCTGATTGATAAGTTTCTTACCTCAATCGAACAGTGTTGTGCCGCACTTGTCCGCAGGATTGCCGGCCGTCGGTGGCTCAGGGCGGCTCCCAGAGGTGGCGCGAAGGGCTGGGCGTCGGCGCTAGGGTTTGTGGTGGCGTGTCGAGCTGTTTCGGTTTGGGGTTGTTCGTTTCTTTCGGGCTTTTATATATGCATTCTGTTACCAAACTGAATGGGGGGTCGGTTACTCTCGGGTTCGCGTATAAGAGGGGTTAGTTACAGCCCGAGAAGGCTGGGCCAGGCTTTGGGCTCGAGTTTGGGATGGAACTTCCCCCTTTTTTTTTAGCTTTTAATTGTTTTCTTATTATTTATACAAAAATATATCTAAATGTATATTCCCATATATATATATATATATATATATATATATATATATATTATATATATATATATATATATATATATACATGTGTATATATATCTCGGCTGGGCTCCTTGCGCTGTTGGCTTTTAGTTTTGGGCCTGTGGGCCTAATGGCCCGACTGGGATTTTTCCTTTTCCTTTTTCTATATAAAACCACACATATAAATGTATATATATATATATATATATATATATATATATATATATATATATATATATATATATATATATATATATATAATATATATAAAAAAAATAAAAAATATATATATATAAAATAATATAATAAAAAAATATATATAATATATATCTATATATATACCGATATTTCCTATATGAGTATAAGTACTGAAAGAGTCCAAAAAATAAATTATCATAATGTTTTCCCTAATGTAGGGCTTACACCCATGAATAATTTCATACAATATTTATTCCTAACAAATCACAACATTCAATAGTAATTGTATTAAATTTTTATATCAATAATAATAATGAAGATAAGAACAACAAGATTCACTAAACCAATAATGGGTGCAAATATAATTTATACATGCAGTCTACTAGTCCCAGATTGTACAAGGACATATTTTATACAATTATCATTGAACGTCGAATAATATTGATATATATAAGATTTATCGATAAAATACTCAGAAAACATGCATTAGATCATTTGTGATGAAATACGGCATAACCATACCCAAAATACCTCAACACGAACGTCTTTGGACGTACCACATGACTACATGGGCTTGGGCTCGGTTCGGGTCCAATTCGGACTAGTTTGACACATACGGGTCTTCTATACGTCAATAAATTAATTAATAAATAATTAAGACATCTATAGAGGTTAAGTCGCAACTTGGTCTGGTTTTCCTAGTTAGGACACTCATATGGCTCAACCTTCCCTAACATAGCTAATACACTAGCCAAAGCACGCAACTGCACTATCCGTGCCACTATTTCTGGTCACCTTGTACTTCAAAACTCAACCATGGCTAGTGTCACGACCCGCACCCTAGAGTAAGGGCACGAGAAGTGGGTACGTCCAGCCTACGCCGCAGTGTCGGCGGTAGAACGTTGTCCTAGGTCACAACATCTAACAATATAATGCTAAGCAGTTTATACTTCCCGAATGGGGGTGACATAGCAGAATGTAAACTCAATCACATCGAAGTTAGAGCATAATGGAAGATAGATAAAATATGAAATCCAAAAGAGATACAGTAGATAGAAATCTAAGTGTCTAAGATACACAAACCCAGAAATACATCTCAAAGCTCAAATACAGTAATCCATAAATACAACTCATGATAACTGAAAATAAGCTATAAGCAAAACCCTAGCTATCTATACAAACTCTACTGTGTCTCCTCTAGGCTAGCAGGCAACCTCCAGGCTATCTGTAAAATTTATCAACGGGTCCAGTCAGGACAGGAGCGAGCACAATACATCTCAACAGTTCATAGCAGGTTAGAAAATATAAACATGCAGTAGAGTAAGATACATGATCTGAAAGAAATACAGTATGTAAACAGAGAGAGAGAACTGTAATAGAAATATCTACTATAAGTAGAGAACTAACAGTGGCTAGTGAGTCAGAGTACAATATAAACATGTGAATGGCATAGAAGATTCTGGAAACTATACTATGGAGTGATTCCGGAAACTACACTACTTGGATATTATTCATATGTCTACTTCTACTTCCCCGTACCCCCAATCAATACACAAGGATCCAACCAGGTTATGTTATGATTCCATGCAAAGGCCCACAAAGGGTGATACATGGATGGCCCATAAATGGGTGATTCTGGGAATGCCCATAAATGGGATGATTCTGGGAATGCCCATAAATGGGGTGATTCTGGGAAGACTCTGTGATCATGAGAGTTCATGTCACAAGTGATCGAAGAATCGTGAAGCATAGTGATACACCATGTAAGTAAAACGCACAGAACATGTAGTATACGATGCTCCCTGCGGGGATTACATCTCAAGAATGGATCCATATAGTACTAATCCATGTTACCAACGTGACAACATCAAGTAAAGTAATCTAAAGCAGGAAAATAATTCTAACAGGATATGAAATGATCAGAGAATGTACTCGCCTGGTATCCTGAATGTCCGAAGAGAATATACTGTCCGAGGAGTGGTGTTTGTCTCCTATAGAATAGTACCAGTCACAACAAGTCTAAAATAAGGAAATAGACTGCTACAATGCATCTACATGAAGTTTGGGGTCAATCTAGGCTAAAGTCAACCTTTGGTCAACTCTAGTCAACTAGACTAGTTAAACTAGGTCAACTAGATCAAACCTAAACCAAACAAGTCTATACTAGTCTAACTAGTCTATTCTAGGCCTAATCAAGACTAAACAAGTCTAACTAAACTTTCACTAGGCAAACAGACACCATAGGCTAAGAGCCCTAGGCTATAAGCTATATCATGCCTAAGCCAAACCACAAACACATATACACATAACAATATATATATCTAATATATTGTAGTACACACATAACATATAGGCTACCTATATGCACATCCTACACACACACACACACACACATATATATATATAATATATATATATATATATATATATATATATATATATATATATATATATGCATCACTATTCACATATTCATATACATAGATATATATAGGAAAGCTATATATATAGGCACATACATATATATATAGAGAGAGAGAGAAAGGGAGGTAAAAGAGTAAGTAAGTATGTGTGTGTTTGGCATGTGTGTGAAAGGATATGTGTTAATGTTCTAAAATTTAGTGATAGGTAGGTGTATGTGACATGGGATACATGATGTCAAAGGGTGTATGAATGCATGTGTGTAAAAGGTTATAGGTTAACTCAGTTTATAGAAATACATACATGCATACTTACCTTGTATACATGCATACATACATATCATGTATATTACACTTACATGATACATACATGTATACTTGTCTTATATTATACTTACATTCATGCATATTAGATACTTGTATTTATATTAACATATTATAAACATTCATTTTATTCATGCATCTATGCATTACCTACATGTTTTATACATATGCATACATTGTATATTCATATCATTTCATACATTAGCATAGAGACATACAAACATGCACACATCATATATTTTATACCTTGCATTACCTTACATATCATGTTATATATTATCATTCATTCCTTTCATATATTACATTATCTTTAAGTTGAATACATTATATATGGATACAATACATTATCTTGCATGCTTGCATTCATATATTATATTCTATATTACCTATATACATGTATTTCCTCCATTCATTCATGCTTGCATCATATACTCTACATTACCATACATGTTATTATTATGTATTGTATTACAATATTTATACATTATGCATTCATATCTATTATTACATATATATCTTCATGCATACATTGTATATCATTCTTTCATTCATGCATTGCATATATGCATTATATTAATTGCATTTCTACATGCTTGCATTCAACCATATATATACATTAATGTAAAGAGAATATATATCATATATATATATCATTTTATTCATCGAATATATCATGCATTACATACTCTATATTCATTTAATATCTATACTACATAGGCTCATCGGTTACACAAAATGTATATATCGTATAGTCACTCTTCTACTTAAAACCAATACTGTACCAATTGGGCATTCACTAAATTCTAAGATTAAAGTATGTCGTATCCCTTTGTGTTAGCTTTCCGAAACTTTAAACGGATCGTATTTTCGTGTCCGGAAGCTCCCGAAATTGCAAAAATACCGAAACACGTTCGTCTTTCGTACAGCTAAAACTCAAATAATTCTACAGAAAGTTACATAAAGAATTTGGCTTATTAAAATATATATTTGGAAAGCTAACTTCGATACAGTTCTTTTAAAAAAAGAGAGATAAATCGGAGTTCTAAGCTAAAAGTTATGACATTTCTAAGTTGCTTTGGTTAATAAAAACGTGGATGAAAATTATGACGGATTTGACAAAAGAACACATATAGGCCAAGATACTTGGATACAAACATAGGTATCCAAATGAAACTCATTCTAACCATCCTAACAAAGATCAATCCACTCTCTAACCATTATAAAACTGAATTTAAATATCTATTTAAACTATTATCATACATACATACACATGGGGTGTCCTAATTTGGGATCTATCAAGTAGGACATAAGACACATATCTAAAATCCTCAAGAAGCTCCAAATGGCCTCAAATTTGAATCTAAATGGGACACATGCATGAGGATGGATCCTACGGATTCAAAACTAATTTATATGCAAAGAAAATCGATTTGGAGGATGGGTTTTACCTATTGAGAGTGGAATCCCAATCAAATCCTTTAGGACACGGCTCCGATACGAAGATCCCTCAAAGTGGACACTCCTCCTTGCACTCCTCTTCCAATCCTTGGTAGCACCCTTCCCTTGGAGAATGGGAATGATTTAGGGAAGGTTTGGTGAAGGAATGATTTGATTTGGAGATCAAATCAATGGGAAGGCTCTCTAAAATTGGGGAAGAACAAAAAGAAAATAAAAGAGGTAAGATTGTAATGAATGAAATGAATCATTCTCTCCTAAAGGTGGCTGCCATAAAGAGTCCATTAGGGCTAATGGGAAATGTCCTAATTGCCCCTCTCTAGTCTCATATGGTTAAGTCTAGACTAGGTTCAAGTTTGGGGTCAAAATGATCTAGTTTTGAGTCTCTAACTTAACCATTCTAACATGATAAAAATTAGTTTAATTAACTAACTTAATGTTGGGTCTTGTGAGCCATGCTTAACTTAATATTGGGTCCCATCTAGAGTTCAAGCTACCCGGGTCACAATACAAGTCGGAACGAGACGAAACTCAAACCCGACTAAACAAATCCAATAAAAACAATATTAAAAATATAAAATTTTCCCAAAATATTAAAATATAAAAAATGACCAAAATCATAATACATAAATTTAAATATTATTAAAATAATCTAAAATTCACCAATTAATCAAAATCCTAAATAATTCAAAAGTCACAAAATAACCAAAATACCCTTAGCCTAAAAAGTTGTAAATAGTCATTTTAATCACATGGTTAGGTCCCCATGGTTAGTCTCTAAGCTTAGAAAAACTAGAGATTAACTAGTTAACCATCAAAATCACAATTCAATATTTTAAATAGTTTTAAGTTGATTAAAAAAAATTACCAAAAATCACAACATAAGTTAAATCTTATTATCGATTAATCAAAATTATAAAAGTTCAAAATTACTCTCATGTTAGAAAAGTGGGTGTTACAAGTCTACCCTCCTTAGAAGAATTTCGTCCTCAAAATTAAGATGGTCGTACTTTTTCTAGGTCAAACCCCCACAATCAAGTCCCAGAACTTAAATAAAATATATGATTAAAAAGGATGACATACAGGGTCATGGCATACGGTGGTAGTGAAAGTCTCATCTAGGTATACTAGTCATGCTAAACCAAAACGGTCATAGGGTATCAAAACTCACAAGCAGTCTAGGGTGCTAAACTAGAAAAGTTACAGAAATAACAAATCATCAAAACTGTAAGGCAGACTACCATCCTACATGAAAACTGGTACTTATCACAAAAAAATAATAATAAAGATAACCACCAATTATCTATTAAGGGATACTATTCAAAAAAATTAAAATCAAAAGTTAAAGAATGAAAGTCAATTGCATGGAATCCAATCACAATATGTATATATAGAGAGTGTGTTAGAGAGGGAAAAGCTAGCATTATGTAAATGTTATGTGGTTCGTGTGTGTATGGGTGTATGGGGACATGTTCATATGGTTAGATAGTAGGCGTGTGTGTATGTAAAATATACATGAAAGTGTATAGGAGAATTTGGGTTTCAAAACAACAGCTATCAAGTTACACTACTCATGGCATATTGGTTAAACAATCTACAATACACAACCTATTTACTCATAACATGTATGGCTAACCATATACATATATATACGTAAGGAGGTAGAGATTTAGTTATGTATCTATATACATTATAACATGTATGCATAAACTATATATATATATTTATACAGGTATATGAACATAACATAGAGAGGAAAGGTTAGGTTTACATGGCAGTATATACTACGTTAGGGTGTGTGTGTCCTTGTACAGGGTATAGCTTAGTATTGAAAGGTTAAAACCGGTTTTAGTTCAGCATTTACATACAAAATCTGAAAATAAGCTAACATTTAAACCAGTACAATATTAACATAATTCAGTTTCAGAATTTAGGGTTTGAACATCACAACTAACTCAATGCTTCCAATACATCCTAACATGATAGAGAAAAAATCCTAACATACTATCCATACATTTAGCTATGTATACAGTTCAATATTACATATTAAATCTGAAATTGAACTAAACATTGAAAATTAATGTAAAAAAACTGTTAACATGTATTTAGTTTAGGATTTTGGAGAAATTCGAACATCAAACCAACCCAACGTTTATCACAACCTAAATGTAAGAATATGAAACCTAAATTTATATCCCTACATACCACAATGTATATAGCTCAAAATATTACATTTAACACAACAAATTGAACTAACATTTGAAATCCAGTATTAAGGGTTAATATGCACACAGTCTTAGATTTGTCAAATTCAAACACAAAACTCAACCAATTCCCTTAAGAGTTGAAACCCTGTATATAACATACATGTGCAGTAATATAAACAAAACTACTAACATAAAATTTATATTGAATTACGAATTTAAACTGGAAAAGCAGAAAACCAGAAATATTGAGATTTTGACAATTTAAACATCAACAACATATTAATATGTATTTAGATAGGTGGGAAATCAAGTGTAGCATGCATACGTGTCAGGCAAAGAGTTTGTGTCCACTATATATATATTCTCATGTCCCAATAAAAAAATCAAATTCTACATCAAGACCAACATTTAGATTCCTACCAAAATTGCAAAGTAGGTGATTGATGTAATCAAGACAGTTTTATTATTATTATTATTTAATACAAGAATAATAGCAAGAAAGAAATAACGATAAATTTGTTTTGCTTATCTGTTTAAAGAAGGAACCATTTTGAAACCCAGAGCTAAACTATCAAATCCAAGATAAGGTCTAGTAAAAATCATCGATATATTGTATTAAGAAGAAATTCATAGTAAGAAGTTACACAAAGGTTTATAAAAATAGCTAAAGCTACTACTAAGTTAAATAATAAGAAACAAAACAAAACAAACAAATAATAATTCTTTTTTTGAAGGACTGAAACAAAGTAGAGAAAACATGTTCAAAAACATTTAAGATATAATCTGATAATCATATGCGTCTATCCAAAATCATGGTACTCTAAATTCTCGTCATACTAGTAAGCAAGGCTACGATAATCACAAAGTCCTCGACTTAGGCACAAACCTCTAGAATCGTGGTATTTAATATTTTTGCGATGCCGCTAGCTTGGCTGCGAAAACCTTAAATTCCCACACCCGAGAAATACATCCAAAATCAGACTATATGTCATCACCATGCTGGCTAATGTGACTATAAAAGACTAGATTCCAAAACTTAGATGACCTAGCCCATATAATTTTATCTTGACAAAAATTAAATTAAATCAATAATGAATACCCAAAAATCAAATTTATCTACGAACATCAAGATTCAAAAAAATGAACAAAAATCCTTCAAATCATATAAATACAAACTCGGATGCCACAACCAACATCAAGATTCAAGATTCAACAATCATCCATCAAAATCAATAAATATAAACTCAAATTCAACAATAATCCATCAAAATCAAATTCAACAACAGAAAGTAAAGATAAATCAAATCAAGAGAAAAAGAGTTTTCAAATCGAAGTTAAAATAAGATTCTCAAGGGTCGTCCCAGGAATCTCTCAAGGGATCATAACTGTGATTGAGTACCTTCAAAATATATCCTAATCCTACTGCAGGCTGTAGTGGTACTCTAGTTCGAATACCACTACATAAACTCGACCTGTATGGGCCACCACCAAAAATGTGTCACGACCCGCACCCTAGATTAAGGGCACGAGAAGTGGGTACGTCCAGCCTACGCCGCAGTGTCGGCGGTAGAACGCTGTCCTAGGTCACAACATCTAACAATATAATGCTAAGCAGTTTATACTCCCCGAATGGGGGTAACATAGCGGAATGTAAACTCAATCACATCTAAGGTAGAGCATAATGGAAGATAGATAAAATATGAAATCCAAAAGAGATACAGTAGATAGAAGTTTAAGTGTCTAAGATACACAAACCCAGAAATATATCTCAAAGCTCAAATACAGTAATCCAT
Organism: Iris pallida; assembly: GCA_029216955.1. Lineage (NCBI taxonomy): Eukaryota > Viridiplantae > Streptophyta > Magnoliopsida > Asparagales > Iridaceae > Iris > Iris pallida. The sequence goes on from JANAVB010042618.1 coordinate 4,528,258, forward strand.
AAATATAACTCAAGACAACTGAAAATAAGCTATAAGCAAAACCCTAGCTATCTATACAAACTCTACTGTGTCTCCTCTAGGCTAGCAGGCAACCTCCAGGCTATCTGTAAAATTTATCAACAGGTCCAGTCAGGACAGGAGCGAGCACAATACATCTCAATAGTTCATAGCAGGTTAGAAAATATAAACATGCAGTAGAGTAAGATACAGGATTTGAAAGAAATACAGTATGTAAACAGAGAGAGAGAGAATTGTAATAGAAATATCTACTATAAGTAGAGAACTAACAGTGGCTAGTGAGTCAGAGTACAATATAAACATATGAATGGCATAGAAGATTTTAGAAACTATACTATGGAGTGATTCTGGGAACTACACTACTTAGATATTATTCACATGTCTACTTCTACTCCCCCGTACCCCCAATCAATACACAAGGATCCAACCAGGTTATGTTATGATTACATACGAAGGCCCACAAGGGTTGATACATGGATAGCCCATAAATGGATGATTCTGGGAATGCCCATAAATGGGGTGATTCTGGGAATACCCATAAATGGGGTGATTCTGGGAAGACTCTGTGATCATAAGAGTACATGTCACAAGTGATCGAAGAATCGTGAAGCATAGTGATACACCATGTAAGTGAAACGCACAGAACATGTAGTATACGATGCTCCCTGAGGGGATAACATCTCAAGAATGGATCCATATAGTACTAATCCGTGTTACCAACGTGACAGCATCAAGTAAAGTAATCTAAAGTAGGAAAATAATTCTAACAGGATATGAAATAATCAGAGAATATACTCGCCTGGTATCCTGAATGTCCGAAGAGAATATACTGTCCGAGGAGTGGTGTTTGTCACCTATAGAACAGTACAAGTCACAACAAGTCTAAAATAAGGAAATAGACTGCTACAATGCATCTACATGAAGTTTGGGGTCAATCTAGGCTAAAGTCAACCTTTGGTCAACTCTAGTCAACTAGACTAGTCAAACTAGGTCAACTAGGTCAAACCTAAACCAAACAAGTCTATACTAGTCTATTCTAGGCCTTATCAAGACTAAACAAGTCTAACTAAACTCTCACTAGGCAAACAGACACACCATAGGCTAAGAGCCCTAGGCTATAAGCTATATCATGCCTAAGCCAAACCACAAACACATATACACATAACAATATATATATCTAATATATTGTAGTACACTCATAACATATAGGCTACCTATATGCACATCCCCCCCCCCCCCCCACACACACACACACACATATATATATATATATATATTTTTTTTTTTTTATATATATATATATATATATATATATATATATATATATATGCATCACTATTCACATATTTATATACATAGATATATATAGGAAAGCTACATATATAGGCACATACATGTTTGCCATAAAATATAAAAGAGCAGAACAATTATCGGAGGACTGGACTTTTACTTCACGTTACAAACTCGCTTGTACAAAGAAAGCCTAGGGACGAAAGCCTAGGTACAACAATCTAAGTACAATTATTTATTTTAGATTCTGGAGGGTGACGGTAGAGGCTCGGGAAAGCGACGACAGCTCTGCCTTACTCCTTGGACGATCGGTATACAGCCTTGGCTCCAGAAGATTGCTCAGCGTTGAGGAAATGCTCTCTTTTCTCTCTATCTGCTCTTCTCTCCAAGTACTCTGGTGCTCTCTCTGATCTCGAAAAGTGCTCCTTTCTGTATGTGTATGTGCCTCTCTCTGTGTGCGTATCTCCTGCAAGGGAATGGCACCCTGCTATTTATAGGAATAGAGGGACCTCATTAGGGTTCACAATAATTACCCCTCGAAGTGGCGGCGGCCTGTCGATCAATCAATCTGGGCCATTAATCTTGGGCATGATAAATCTGGGCCATTTAGTGTAGATTGCACCAAATCCTATCAGTAATTAATGCTGATTGGAATAAATCTCCGTAGTGATGATTTGATGATGTCTGCGAATCTGAATGAATAAATTTAATTCATTCTCCTGCCACGTGTCCCAGATTATTGGGATTTGACCCAATCTTTGATTACAGTAAATCTGGGAAATTGATTGGCTTTATGACACATATCCTGAAATCTACTGAGAAGGATTGAGCGGCATAAGGATTAAGCCGCATAAGGATGAGGCCGCATAAGACTGGCCACGTGTCGGGTCTGTTTGGGGAGTGGCCCCCCCCCGAACCTTCGAACTATATGATAATTTGAGCCACATAATGGGTAATGAGCCCCATGGAGATGATCCTTGCGAGCCGCATGGGAGGTCTTCGCTCGAGCCGCATGAGACTGTTTCTGCCTGAGCCGCATGAGGCAGCTTCATCCTGAACCGAATTGGGAGTCTTCGCTCGAGCCGCATATGACCGTCCACATGTCAGGGCCACGTGGCATTTTCTAGATTTTGGGAGATTGTGTCAAAGATCTCCTTCACTTCCCTAGGGATCTGTTATTATGACAGAGTCATAATTACCACTTTTGTCTCAGAGCTGCCACTTTTTCAGAGTTGTCAGCCGTCACAGTAATTAATACAGGAGGGAAGAACTATTTTTCAAGCCACGTGTCTCCTGTTCTGAGTCGCATAGGACGTCTTGAGCCGCATAGCCCTTCGTGTCGCATGAATCTGTGAGCCGCATGGGCTTCCTGAGCCGCATGGATCTTCTTTAATATTTTCCATGCTTCTACAAGACCCCCTTCAAAGTTTTCAATTTGCAAAATTGAAATACTTTGAATAAGAAGCATGGTTATATTCTTCTGGCCGCATATGAAGTCCTGGCCACATAGATGTTTAAGCCGCATAGATAGTTCAGCCGTATGGATGGCTTAGCCGCATAGCTCCTTGCCACGTATGCGTGTCTTTAATTGCCTTAAATTCGTTATTTAGCGTCGTCTTTAGGGGGAATCCCAAAGGTTGGTTCATTAAATCTCGGGATTTTATGCCCTGGGTGAATCTCCTTTTATGGGAAAGGGGGCAAAATTCGAAGAGTCGGTTTTGTCTTTATACGAGGCAATTTATTACTCCACGTGTCTTCCCCCTCTCGTCCTCCTATAAATAAGAGAAGCTTGAGAGAGAGAGGAGTTCTTTACTTCCTCCTTTACTTCGAATCTTCCCCTATTCATCTCTTCATCTTCTTCTTGATTGATAATGGCGCCCAAGAAGACCGTTGCAGCGAAGAAGGCAGCGTCTTCATCGACCGCGACGGCGAAGGGTAAAACTGCTTCTACTTCGACTGTGGCTGCTCCTCCACCGATCGTCGTCCCCGCGGCTCATCCTGACGTTTACCCCCCGTTGTCGGTAAGGACATTGCACGGGTTAAAGAACCCTAACTGCTATGGCTACGTCGCATGCTTTATGCACGGGCCTTTGTGAACCGTATGTTCGACCTATGGCCGAGCTGCGAGCCGCATAAGAATAACAGCTGTGACCGTATACTCGCTGTGCCAACGCAGTCGTATGAGCTATGCTGAGCCGCATGGGTTCGCACAAATTTTGTCTGTCACACGGTTAGTACGAATTTTGTCCGAACCCTGAGGGCCTTATGAGAGCACTGCCGCATGACTTTTTACTGAATAGGGCCGCATAAGTATTCCTCTGTGATTAAGCCGCATATGGCTTAAATTGGAGCCGCATGAGGCTCTGTTGAGTCGGAGCCGTATGGGTGTTTTCTTTAAGCCGTATGAGGCTCGGAAGTACCCGATCATTTATTTTTATCCCTCTTTTTAACTTAACTTTCTCTGTCTTCTTTTTCAGTAAATCTGCCGGTAAATGCTGCTGGAGAACTCCTGGTGGGTAGTGCCCAAGCTGCTCTGGGTTATAGGTACGACCATATTGTTCAGCATATGGCGGATCAGTTTCCAAGCGACGAACCCTCGGCTAGACTAAATGCCATCAAGAATCAGTCTTTCCATTTCCTTAACGCTATGATGAACTTCGGAAAATTCGAAGGGGAATATTTGAAGCCTGCGTTCTTTTTTGGAGATGCCTTGACTGTGGAAAACAGTCATGTTCTGGACCGAAAGATGGAGGAGACTTTAATCCCTACCCAAGGTGGGATGTTTGTGGGAAGCATCCATTATAACAACAGTCTGAAGTCAGTGACTGCCGGCAAGGTACATACCAGCTGTTCTGTGACGGGATTGGTCCCAGGTACTTTCTTGAATGTGGCGGGCCCCAACTTCACCTTTTCTACCGCCGATACTTTTATAAATCAACTTGCTCGGAAGGGCTCCTACCCCGTTGGTCGGTTGATGCTCTCCAGTTGGGTACATCCTATTCCCTCGTGGACCAATCTGTCTATGTGGATCTTGCAGAAGTATGAGGCCTTTTTGTGTGAGATTGGCCTTTACCATGCTATCCGAGGCACCAGTCATGGCTTGTCCATAAACAAGAAGTTGTTCATGTCTCTGCTGGAGATGTATAACTGCCATACGGGAACCTTCTATACACTAGTAGGGGAAATGGGACTTACGCTCCATGAAATGCACGCGGTCTCCAAGCTTCCTTGGGGGGACGAAGCTTTTGAAGCGTATACTCCCACTAATGAGGAACTCGAAGATTTGGAACGACGGTATCCCGGCTTCGTGGCTCTTTACCAAGAGATATTGTGCCATTATAGCACATGTCATCAGATAGCCCGAAAGGATAGCAACTCGGAAGGGAATGCTCCCCACACCAATGACTGGGTGTACTATCTCTTTCCGACGGATGCCTCAGGTCGAGTTACTTCTCGTCGCCCTCGATCCCGGGAGGCGGTTAAAGACTTGGTGTCGTCGGCTAAGAGGGTGGCCACCACCAGTGACAGATTCGGGAGTAAGACTGACTCTTTTGGTTACTTTTACCAGGATACCCAAAAGCTGTCAGAGAAGGCGCTCATGGCAGGATTTTTGATGATATGGCTGCAAAATTGTGTAGTCTCTGGAGGGGCTAGTTCTATCGAGAGAATCAGTCGGAACTTCATCCTTCCGGCTGTGAAGTTTGTTTTGCGAATCAGGCTAGCTCTCCTCCCGGCCATGGTATACAGCATCCATCATGGACTTCGCACCTTCACATCTAAGGTCATCGCTCGCGACGTGACCAAGGATTTTGAACGGACCGAGTTGCCCTATCACTATTTGATGGGGTGGCTGTTGATGTATTATCCGTCTTTGATGAGACCGGGCTCTGAAGATGGTATAACTGATGATGACGCATTTATCTTCCATTACCATGATGAGCCTTGGGAGTATGAGACCATGCGGGCTTGCCTGCTGGCCTTGGCGAGGACGGATATGTATCATATTTTTGTATCCGTCCCTTGCTTTACTGTGAAGGACATAGAGGCTGTACATCTTGACGGTATTGCGCCTCCTCAACTTCTGGATGACCAGATGCTCCTGTGGCTGTAAAACATCCGCCCCGCACATCTGGTGTACCGTAACCGCAATACAGTTTTTCTGGAGCCTTATCTGCCCAGCAGGTTTGCCCGACAGTTTGGATACAGCCAACTTTGCCTAGACAACCCCAGCTTCTGTCTGGGTTTTGAAGGTAGCCTTCTTGATGGTATCAGGGCTTGGCAATACTACGATACATTCCATACCCGTACCATTTTCTCGGTCGCTGCCATTAAGGCGTCAGTGGAGATCTTGTACATGGCGGCTTTATATCATGTCATGGCGAACAAACCCCCGGTCGGTTTTAACCCAGGTGCCAGTTTTATTATTGGTACCGGCCTGGAGGAAGGATCTCAAGGGTCCAAGAAGAGAAAGACTATAGTCGAAATGCCAGATTTGGATTCCGCTGCTGAGGGTGATGAAGGCAACGAGTATGATAGAGATGACTCTATCCTTCCAGTGGCAGACGTAGAGGTGGATCAGCCGCCTATTTTGTCAGATGAGATGTTAGGGGATCAGTCACCCATTGCGCCTGGCCCTACTCCAAAACGTAGCAGGCAAGTTTCTCCTGTTGGCGGTATTTTTCGTTCTCGAAAGTTGGTTGCGACCAGACACCGTCAACTGACTATAAGAGAAAGTGGAGAAGACATTAACCCCGCGTCAGAGGTAACCAAGCCACTCCCGACCCTTTCTTCCTTCTTTCCTTTTAGCTTCGATTTTAATCATCTTATTTCCTTCTTGTAGGTGTCAAGAGAAGAAGAAGAGTTTTAAGATGCCGAGGCAGTAACCCGGGATGACGGGGATTTTAATGAACCTGTCCCTGAAACTGCTGAATTTTATCAAGATGACGTTGACCGCATCGTACTTCCCTCCGGGGTGGTTGGGATAGAAGAACCCGCTGAATCTAACTCAGGTAAGGAGGTCATGTCAGCTACACAGGAGCTGCAGCCTCCGTGTTCTTCTTCTGGTAAGATAAGCCGGATCTTGTTCCGTGAGGAGGCCTACCTTATCTATCATCACATCCTTCAGGTCACGTCGACTGACCATTGTTCTGGGCATACAGGTTCGGCCTCTCCGGTGCTAAGGATGGACATTGTCGAGACGAACTATATCGAAGGGGCACCGATGGAGAGGAGTGCACTTCTTCCTCTTCCGGCTCGTCTTGAGGGGCCTCCTGTTGGCTCGAGTTCAGAAAATCGGGTGATGGGACGGCCAGGGCAGGAGACGACGGACCTTTCATCCTTTCCTGTTTGGGTGGCTCCGAGGGTCGACCTCTCTGCCTTACCGAGTATCGAGGCTCTTCGGGTGGCGGAGGAAGAGTTATCCGTTATCCGTACGTCGTCCTGCTCGAATTCCATCCCCTGGTGGCAAGCTCTAGCATCACTCCTCCGATATTGTCGGCCACGCTTCCTCTGACACCGTCCTCTACAGAGGTCTTGGTTGACGCATTACAGGACGTAGTTGCCAGCTTTCACCGTCATATAAGGAGGGGAATAACGGCTACTGTGGAAAGAGGGTCCTCTTTCGTCTTATCTCGGCAATGTACCCAGGGTCAAATTGATATTCTAAAGACTCTTCTCGGTGGTGCCGGACTGGCTGCGCTCTTGGAGACGAAGTTATTGGAGACTGAGCAGTTGGTGGCCCAGCTGCAGGTGCTGCGGCAGGCTGATTTGTCTGCTGTTATAGATCGAGAGCGTGGCTCTCTCACTGCTACTATAGAGAAGACAAGGGCTGCTCGAGATAAAACCAGGCCGACCGTGCTGAAGGACCTTCGTGATATGTCTAATCGATATGATCAATTGAGCTGTGAGGGCGAAGATGTCATAGCTCGAGAAGCAGCTGCCTCCCATGGGATCACCGAGACGCGAGAGCAGATCCTTGAGCTTCAGAGGAAGCTAACTTTCTTGGAGTCCGAACTTGAGACTGCCCGTATTGATAAGGAGCTGATTATTCAGGAGGCTGACAGAGTCAATCGAGCTTCGACTGACTTGGAAGTTACCCTAAAGAAGTTGGAGGATGACTGGCAGGAGCTCATGGGCTTGGATAATGAAGAGCGGTTATCCCAAGAGGCTGAGCGTCGAGTTAAACAGTGACTCGAACAGGAGGCCACCTTAGTGAAGAATCGTCTTTTGGAGTTATGTAATGCTGAGCTATAGTCGGCCTTTTCTTCTTGTTTTGTTCCTGTTTTCTTTTTGAAAGGGACATGGTCCCAAAAGATGTAATGCTTTTTTCTTCCTTCAAATAAAGAGTACTTTCCATTCTACCCTTCATTTGCATTGCTTGTTGTACCTGTGATATGATAGTGGTGTTCGCCCCATATGGGGGACTTGTTTGTGGACTCGTCATCCATGGCATACCTTGGTTTTAGGTACGGATAACAAGTTTGGTTAGGATACCTGGAACAGCCATGGCAAAGTGGTCATGGGTATTCTCGGTATCGGAAAAAAGAATGCCGTAGAGCGGCTGGGCTCCCGGGGCATAATGAGATGGTGGGCTTATGCTAAGAAATTTAGCAGAGGATATTCGTGGGCCTATTATCCTTGGTGTACCCTGGCTTAGGATACAAATAGTAGGGTAAAATAGAACCGACATATTTGCTCAGAGGTTATGAGGACATGGCAAGTATGTGGGTTCTATCGTGGAATCTTTCTGCTCAGAGGTAATGAGGACATGGCAGGAGTAAATTTACGGAGAATATTTATGGTCAACTGAGGACATTTGTGGTCAACAAAGGACATTTGTGGTCAACAGAGGATATTTGTGGTCAACAAAGGACATTTGTGGACCTATTATCCTTGTCGTACTCCGGTCGTGGGTACAGATAATAGGTTGAAAGGGAATCGACATACTTACTCAGAGGTAATGTGGACATGGCAAGCATGAAGGTTTCTTCTACGGAGCCTTCCCACTCAGAGGTAATGAGGACATGGCAGGAGTGGGCTCAATGAAGAGGGGGTACATAAAACGACTCAGAGGTAATGAGGACATGGAAGTTCTATGTAGGGGTGATTTGTTTTTTGGCGGAAGTGAAATGACTCAGAGGTAATGAGGACATGGCCGTTTTGGAAATTTGTGGATCGCTTACCCTTTTTTGTGCACTGGAAGTGCGGGTATTGGATCATGAGGGAGGATCTCTTCCAGGAAGAAAGTTCAGAGGTATGGTCATACATAATTTTCTATCTGAAAGAGTGACCGGGATGTGAGTTCAGAGGCACCATCGGGTACATGACTCGATATTGTGAAAGTGTGAGTTCAGTGGCACCAGTGGGTACATGACTCGATAATCTGGAGAATAGTGAGTGTGAGTTCAGCGGCACCAGCGGGTACGTAACTCGGGAATCTGAAGAATGGTGAGTGTGAGTTCAGCGGCACCAGCGGGTACGTGACTCGGGAATCTGGAGAATTGTGAGGACGAGTTCAGTGGTACCAGCGGGCACGTGACTCGAAAATATGGAGAATTGTGAGGGCGAGTTCAGTGGTACCAGCGGGCACGTGACTCGAAAATCTGGAGAATTATGAGGGTGAGTTCAGCGGTACCAGCGGGTACGTGACTCGAAAATCTGGAAAATTGTCGTCTAGACATAGTATTTCTTCAGGAACTTGCCGTTGACGGACAACATGAGCAAGTCTCCATTTTGCTTCGCGAGACGGTAAGCGCCGTTGGAGAATACGACCTCGATGATAAATGGACCTTCCCATTTTGGTTGGAACTTGCCGGCGGTCTTGTGAGTCACGATCATCGGCCTCCGGACTGCCAGAACAAGATCGCCCACTTGGAATGTCCAAATTTTGACCTTCTTGTTGAAGGCTCCAGAGATGCGTGCTTGGTATAGCTCGATCCTTTGCTGAGCCAGGAGGCGCTTTTTATCTAAGGCCTCCAACTCTTATAGTCGGCGTCGGTAGTTATCATCCGTCGTCAATTGATAAGTGAGGGCGACGCGGAGTGAGGGTATTTGAGTCTCTAATGGGAGAACTGCCTCACTTCCGTACACCAGGAAGAATGGTGTGTTCCCCGTAGCTGTTCGGACTGTAGTACAGTATGCCCATAAACATTCACCGAGCTTCTCGTTCCAGTCGCGTTTGTTGGAAGAGATAAACTTCTTGAGGAGTTTGATGATTATTTTGTTGAATGCCTCTGCCAACCCGTTCGCTGCTGGGTTGTATGGTGTCAAAGAAATATTCTGGATGCGATATTTATCGCAGAACCGATAAAAAGCGTAGCTTGCAAACTGTGGACCATTATCATAGATGATCCTCCGAGGCAGTCCAAAGCGATGGATGACGTGATGCTTGAGGAAGCTGATTACGTTTGAAGTCTTTACTTCGGCGAATGGAACAGCTTCTGCCCATTTGGAGAAGTAATCCGTGATCACAAGTATGAAGCCATTTCCACGGAAGAAAGGTGGAGTAATTGGACCAATGATATCCATCGCCCATGCTTCGAAGGGCCAGGATGCCACTGTCGGATGTAAAAATTCGGATGGTTGGTGAATGAAGTCCGCGTGGACTTGGTAGGCTTTGCACCTTCTTGCGTAGTCTATCGCATCCGCTACCATCGTGGGCCAGTAGTAGCCCATTCGGCGAAGACGGTCTTGCAATTTAGGACCAGGCTAATGGGCCCCGCAGACACCGTCATGCGCTTCTCGTACGGCTTCTTTGGCTTCTGCGTTTAACAGACACCGAAGCAATAATCCATCGTTGGATCGCCGATACAGCATTTTCGTCTCTGTATCGTAGAAGAATCTGAGGAAACGTCGTCTGATGGGAGTGGCTTCCTTTGGGTTCTCGGGCAAGATATCATAGACGACGAAGTCGATGAATGATTGTCTCCAATCTGGGGCATCATCAATCGCCTGAACGGAATAACTTACCACGAATTGAACGTTGTTTCTGGGGCAGACCAGTTCGTGGCCTATCACATCCACCGATAGATGAGTATGATTTGGTACTGCTAGGGAAGCGGCCAGGCCTGCTAAGGCATCGGCTTTGATATTTCGGAGTCTGAGGACGTGCTCGATAAAGAACCCGTCGAACGACGAGATGATGTTGATTGCTATTTGGTGATAGGGGATCACATCTTCGTGGCGAACTTCGTATGAGCCTCGGATTTGATTGACGATTAACTGAGAATCGCCGTATGCTTCAAGATATTCTACCCCCAGCTCCCTTGCAAGTTGGAGGCTAATGACCAGAGCGTTGTACTCGGCCACATTTTTAGAGCAGGGTTCCGTGAGGGAGTAAGCACGATTGATCACCAATCCGGTAGAAGAAATCAGTACCACCCCAACTTCGATGACGATGTTGCCCTTAGGTCCAGTTCTCGAAGTGCCGTCGAAGAACATTTGCCATATATCATCGTGAGAGGTTGCATGCGAGTCGGCGACCTCATCTGGGATCTCTTTATATATCCTGGATGACTCCGAGCCCGGGTGGACTGCCAAAAAGTCTGCAAGGGCTTGACCTTTGACCGCCTTTTGTGGGACGAAGATCATATGGTAGGGGATAGCAATATTGCCCATGTAGCAAGACGAGAGCTGAGTGCCCCTGGTTTAGTCATGAGGATCCTGAGAGGGTTGACTCGTGAGATCACATGTATCGTTTGTCCGGTGACATAGTGCCGTATCTTCTGAATGGCGAACACTAGGGCAAGGCATTCCTTCTCCACAGCGGTGTATCGGTGCTCTGGCCCAATCGTCATTCGGCTGAGGTAATATATGGCTTGTTCATGGCCTGCATCATTGTTTTGTGCTAGCAGAGCTCCGAGGGAGTGCTCCATTGCTCGTACATAGAGCAAGAATGGTTTTCCAGCAACCGGGGCCACCAGGACTGGAGGGTTCGATAAGTATTCTTTGATGCTGTCGAAGGCCCGCTGACATTCTTCGTCCCATACGAACGAGACGCCTTTCTTCATGAGGTGGGTAAACGGCCGACATCGCCCGGAGAGGTTAGAAATGAACCTCCTCATGTATGCTAGCCTCCCTTGAAGGCCTCTGAGTTTGCGGAGATTTCTCGGGGGACCCATCTCCATAATTGCTTTTGTCTTCTCAGGGTCTACATGGATACCCTGGGCGGTGATGATGAAACCCAAGAACTTTCTGCTGGATACACCCAGGAAGGACTTCGTAGGGTTCATTTTTAAATTGTGCGCTCGTATCAGGTCGAATACCGTCCTTAGATCCTGCAGATGGTCTCCCTTACAACGACTCTTGACGGCGATGTCATCAACAAAGCACTCCACCGTCTTGCATAAGTGGTCCCTGAAAATGATACTCATGGCTCTTTGATATGTGGTGCCAGCATTCTTTAAACCGAAAGGCATGACTGTGTAGTAATACGTGCCAATCGGTGTTCGGAATGATGTGTGCTTTTTGTCGTCAGGAGACATCTTGATTTGGTTGTACCCCGAGAAGCCATCCATGAAAGACATACGTTCAAAGCTGCAGGTATTGTCAACCATGATGTCCGTGATAGGGAGGGGGAATTCATTTTTGGGGCATGCCTCGTTCAGATTGCGAAAGTCGATGCAGATCCGAATCTTCCCATTCTTCTTGAGGACGGGTACTATGTTGGCGACCCAATCTGGATGTTGTTCCTCACAAATGAAGCCGCTGGCTATTAGTTTGTTGACTTCTATTTCGATCGCATCCATGATGCCTGGGCGAAAGCGTCGCTGTTGTTGCTTGACTGGCTTTGCATCCGGCCGAATGTTTAGTTTGTGAAGAGCAATATCGGAATTTAACCCCGGCATGTCTTCATAGCTCCAGGCGAACACATCAATGTATTCTTTGACAAGTTCCAGCAGCGATTCTCGCTCTTCGTCTATTAGGCTCTTACTGACGAAGATTGGTTTTGGAGAAGATTCGCTGCCGAGGTCGACCTGTACAACCTTGTCTTCAGTAGGAGGTTCTTTCAGTTCGAACCACTTTTCCCATTGTGCGTCCAACTGTTGGGCCCACGGCTCAAACTCGAGAATTTTAGGGATGTCTTCGTCTTCTTCATAATCGTCGGCGAATGTCATGTTGACTGATAAGACTTGTCTGAATACATCTCCGATGCTGGTATCTGAGTCAGAAGTTGGTGATCCTGTTGAATGTGAATGCCAGTCACATTCTTCATCTGAACTCTCAGGGGTCATCGTGGGTATAACATACCCTAATCCACATCGAGTCTTGCTATAGTAGTCCCGTGGTTTTCCAGCTGGGGCTGGTGGCTTCAAAGGTAATCGTCGTCCAGTACCGTAGTTCAAGCCTGGCGTTGTCTCCAGATCATACCCTTGTTTCTGCATGAGATATTTGGATTGGGGGCTATAAAGATACAGAGGCAGTCTTCCGGCATCTGACCCAAGGTCGACTTCTTCTATGGTAAAGGGATACGGGTCGTCTTTCCGGCCGAAGATGATTGGGTGGTCCCCTCCCTCGATTATGCGGTAAGTGTCTTTCGATGGAGTAAGCTGGATTGCGGTGTGCACATTTGTCACCTGTGTGTGGAGGTGAGTGCCTATATCGTGTTCCATAGCGTACATTGTACAAAGCTTATTAAGCTCGAGGTAGTTCAAAGATAGCCCTTTATTGATGAAGTAAGGTATCTTTTCTAGGGGGATTACATCATCTGCGGAGGGAACATCAGTGTGGGCAGCCACATACTTGACTAGCACTGGTTCCTCTTCGACTACCCCCTATGTAAATGAAGACTAAGAGGACGACCTGGGCAGCTTGATCGTCAGCGGTTCAGCTGATGGAGCAGAGCGTGGAGTTGTTGGCAGACTAGCGACCCCCAGTTTGGTACTCGATGTGGGGCGGGGAGTGACTGGTTCGCTAGAAGTGTCAGACCTTGTATCGGGGTGATAATCCATTTTGGGAAGGCGTATCGTTAGTGGTTTATCGGAGGGACTGAGCTTCTCCGTTTGGGGCTGACCGACTCTCGGCAGTCTGATCGTCAGTGGCCCCGTTGTGGGTCTTGGCACTTGGTCGGACCTTGGCAGCCAGATTATTATTTGTTCTTCTTGTGCCGAGAGGCTGATTGCGTCCTTCCACAGGGTGGCAGTAAGGGGTACGAACCTGCCTGGTTTGCGAGCTTGGAGGTGGATTGTCAGAGGTTCTTCTGACCCTGTGGCCATCTCGGTACGAGCTTGCACATCTCCTTCACCAAGATGCTTCTTCGACTTTTCGTACAGGCAGGAGTCTGAGTAGTAGGATTCCACCCCTTTGAAGGGATCGATATCAGCAAATTTTGTCCTCATGAAGCCGTATTTGTCGACATATTTGAAGCACTGGTGCAGCGTGGAAGGCACGATCATATAATCATGTATCCACGGGCGTCCCAAGAGAATGTTGTATGAAGTGTCCGCATCTATGACGTAGCAGGTGACCTCTGATTGGAGATCGCCAATTTGACACTTCAGACGAATCTTCCCAATTGGGTAGCCCCTGCCCGAATTTAAACCGCTGATGGCGGTGCTTGTAGGTGTCAGGCGATGCATTGGGATACGGAGATGATGTAGCAGACCCTTCGGGATAATGCTTATGGAAGAGCCAAGATCGACGTACATCCGATCCACCTTTACGTCGCCGATGTATCCAGTGCAGTATAGCGGGCGATCATGCAGATTAGTTTTGATGAGCATGTCCTGCGGAGTGAAGATGATGTTTGGGCATCGCTCCCGTGCTGGCGCTGTCTTGGAGATTTGCAGGCGGGTTTTCTCCCGTGAGGTCGACTTGAGCCAGGTATGCGTCGGCGTTTTGGTGTGCATCGCTCAAAGCCGCACGAACATCCTTGGAGAGTTTCAGAAGCTCGTATAATGACAACTTGGCCGGTGTGTTGGCCAACTGCGCTAAGATGTCGAAGTTGTAGGGCTTTTCGAGTCCTTGTGCTGCCTCTTTTTGGAGGGATTTGTCAAAGCGAGTCTCCCTCGGCCTAGGCTTGTCGGTCGTCGGAAGCTGAGCCGGTCCCGGAGCATCAGTTATAGTGGGTTGAGGATCTTCAGCTGGATTGTCAACCACAGGTTGGGATTGTACCCCAGACCGTGTGACGACGGCTGTAGCTTCTTCGATGTCTGTCGAGATTGTGCGGCAGGACCTGATTTTTCTACTCTTTTTCTTGCAGGTAGAAGACGATATGGGCCGAGTCACTTCCGATACCAAGTCTGGATGGATCCACATGACCTCCCCTCGTGATGTGGTGAGGGACACTAGACCAGTGGCCTGATCTCGGAGAGGAGGAAGATTAGCGATCTCCATTGTTGCTAGAGGGATGGGGACCACCCCGTCTTGAGTTTTCGTCGGAGGAAAGCTGTCGAATTATACTGACACCATGTTGGCTGCCACGGTTACCTCTTCGAAATCGATAGCCAGAGCATTCGAATCAATGAGGTTTTGGATGTACCGTTTTAGCTGGTAGCAGTCGTGTGTAGCATGGTGGACGTAGCGGTGATAATGGCAGTACTTTAGATTCTCCATCTCTGCCGGCCGCGGTTCCCGTCTTGGTGGAGGAAGCTGAATTCTGTCCCCTTGTATGAACATGTCCAAGATGGGCTTGACGTGACCGTCTTCGAAGGAGTAAGTGATTTACGGCCATTGTTTGTCTGCTGGCTTTGGCTCAGGTTTCTGTGCTGTATCGGCCACCATAGCCTGCTTTCCCCTGCCGTTTCGATTGTTGGAGGGACTACCCCCACTGTCATTATTGGTGTTAGGACGCCTGCCCATGTTCTCTCCGTCCGAGATGTGCAATCCCAGTTGGCGAGCCTTCTTCAATCGTTCTTCGGCGCTTGTGGCGCTGATGATGAACGTCTTCCAGTCCTTAAATTAACTTTCGCCCATCCAGAGACTGATTGTTGGGAGGAGTCTCTTTTGGAAAATTTCAATCAAGGAGGAATCTAGATTTCCAGAGGGCAACTTCATGGCGGTTTGGCGGAACCGCTCGATGTAGTTCTATGTCATCTCCTTCTCCCCTTGGACGACGTCCATGAGGGTGGACATGGTGATGTCCTGCCCTACTTCGTAGAATCTCTCCAAGAACATGCGTTTGAAGCCGGCGAAGGAGTGGATGCAGTTGTTTGGCAGGTTACGGTACCAGTCGAAGGCAACTCCTTCCAATGCCCCGATGAATAATCGTGTGAGAATGGCGTCGTCATGGGGCAGATGGTCGGTGGTGACCTCGAAGTAGGTGATGTACTGACTCGCTGAGGTCTTGCCATCATACGGATTGATATTGAACAGCTTATATCTTGGCGGGAAGGGGACATCCCTCCATGCAGCAGGGTACGATTGCCGTATTCTGAGATCTGGAGAATTTTCTCGAGCGTGGAACATGGCTCGGAGCTCCTGGACCTCTCTTCTCGCTTCGCGTGCTTCGTCCACGGCGGTAGGGGCCGTTGTTTCAGGAGGATTGTTGCCCGGGTTCGGTGCCGCTGAATTCGAGTCCGCATTGACCGCGGGACCCGCACTTGTTTGGCCAGGCGTCCCTCCTTGGAGAGTCGAAAGAGACGCTTTGATCTCGTCTATAGACTTGACCAAGGCATGTAGTATGGCCTCTAGAGTGTCGATGCGTTGGCGATCACTGGAACTACCTTGGTTGCTGTCTGTCATGAATACCGTCTTCACATAAGGAGAGATAGACGGAGCGGTGGAGGAAGCGCCCTCCGAATCGTACCCCTGTAGTGAGAAGTCATTGGGGTATATGGGTATGTTCCCTTCTGATTCAAACACGGAAGGAACAGTACCCCCAGTCTCCGAGTTCGCCTCGTCTTGGGAGTTGTGGACGTCCTCGGGGACGTCGAGGTTTGCTACATCCGATGGGAGAGTTGTCTCCCCCGGCTCGTCTTCTTGGAACATCGGATTGCTGTGGAGGCTCGGAGGGGTGCTACCCCCAGCCCCAGCAACCCCCTGAGTTGTGGACGACGAATCTTCCACTGTAGCAGATTTCTTTTAGAGCGAGTACCTTGGAAAACTCCGGTGGTGGGCACCCGCTTAGACGACAGCCTTTTAGTCGCAGTGGTTAAAATCTTCGGGCTGGGAACATTAGTCTTCTTCTCCCTTCCATCAGCGAGGACTTTCTGAGCAGAGTTGTAGGAGACGACGGGGAGTGCCTCGTCTTCTGAAGATGGCTGTTGCAGTCTTTGAAAGACAGACTGCTGGTCTTCTTGCATCGTCGCGCTGTTGCAGCAGCAGTTGACGATGACTTGGGTGCAGTGACGTCCGTGGAAGGACTCTTTGCACCCCGATGCATCTTCTCTTTCCTTGCGTTTGTGGAGGATGTCCTCACGCAAGTCAGATGGGTCTGGACCGACCATGTTCGCTTCCAGGATTTTTGGAGACTTTTGCGAACCTCTCTGTCCGTCTGCCGCCGGGGGCTGGACTCGAGTGGTTCTGTACAACTTTCCATTCGAGGCCCGTGTAACAGTATGCGGAACGCTCGGATGGTCAGAGGTCAGATCAGCGGACCGAACTCGCCAGGCTCGCGCTGCTTTAGACTTCTTCGCTCTAGTGCGTAAGGGCACATAGTAGGAAGAGTCTAAGTGATACTGGAGAGAGTCAGACATATCTTCTTGGGAGCATAAGAGATCAGGACCGTATGAGAGGCGGTCGAAGACAGAGCCGGTGGAGTAGGCGTCATGCGGCTGTCATCGTTGGTCCGTATGCGGCTGGCAGACGTAGCCGTATAGGCTTTCTTCATGCAGCTGGGAGTCTCAGCCGCATGAGTCTTCTTTATGTGACTGGATGATATGGCCGCATGGATTTTCTTCATGCGGCTGGTAGATCCACCCGCATGAGCCTTCTGTATGTGGTTGGCAGATTTGGCCACAGGAGTGCTCGACTTCTTCTTGGGGCGCATAGAATCGCTCTTTGTCCCTGCAAGTCCAGCATCGTAGTGCTTTCCTCTGTCGGACTTGGGGACAGCAGAGTTCTCTACGGCTCGAAGTGGAGCCGTATGAGAGTCGCCTTCGCCGTCTTGGGTAGCAGAGAGTACCCCATCCAGAGCTTGTGGGGGAGCAAATGATTTTGGCCTCCACTCGCAGCGAGCTTTCTTTGTGCGTGTTCGCTTCTGGATCGGGCCGGCACTTCTCTCAGAAAGCATCTCTTCAAACGCCTGTTGGTCGAAACGGACGACCATCTTCTGTTGCGTGGAGCCAAGCTTGGCTGCATCCGACTGCATCACCAACTCCTCAGCCGTGGAGAAGTTTGTCCCCAGCAGAGTCGCCATCGTGTTTGCCATGAAATATAAAAGAACAGAACAATTATCGGAGGACTGGACTTTTACTTCACGTTACAAACTCGCTTGTACAAAGAAAGCCTAGGGACGAAAGCCTAGGTATAGCAATCTAAGTACAATTGTTTATTTTAGATTCTGGGAGGTAACGGTAGAGGCTTGGAAAAGCGACGGCAGCTCTGCCTTACTCCTTGGACGATCGGTATGCAGCCTTGGCTCCAGAAGATTGCTCAGCGTTGAGGAAATGCTCTCTTTTCTCTCTCTCTGCTCTTCTCTCCAAGTACTCTGGTGCTCTCTCTGATTTCAAAAAGTGCTTCTTTCTGTATGTGTATGCGCCTCTCTCTGTGTGCGTATCTCCTGCAAGGGAATGGCACCCTGCTATTTATAGGAATGGAGGGACCTCATTAGGGTTCATAATGATTACCCCTCGAAGTGGCGGCGGCCTGTCGATCAATCAATCTGGGCCATTAACCTTGGGCGTGATAAATCTGGGCCATTTAGTGTAGATTGTACCAAATCCTATCAGTAATTAATGTTGATTGGAATAAATCTCCGTAGTGATGATTTGATGATGTCTGCGAATCTGAATGAATAAATTTAATTTATTCTTCTGCCACGTGTCCCAGATTATTGGGATTTGACCCAATCTTTGATTACAGTAAATTTGGAAAATTGATTGGCTTTATGACACGTGTCCTGAAAGCTACTGAGGAGGATTGAGCCGCATAAGGATTAAGTCGCATAAAGATGGAGCCGCATAAGACTGGCCACGTGTCGGGTCTGCTTGGGGAGTGCCCCCCCCCGAACCTTCGAACTATATGATAATTTGAGCCGCATAATGGGTAATGAGCCGCATGGAGATGATCCTTGCGAGCCGCATGGGGGGTCTTCGCTCAAGCTGCATGAGACTGTTTCTGCCTGAGCCGCATGAGGCAGCTTCATCCTGAACCGCATGGGGAGTCTTCGCTCGAGCCGCATATGACCGTCCACGTGTCAGGGCCACGTGGCATTTTCTGGATTTTGGAAGATTGTGTCAAAGATCTCCTTCACTTCCCTAGAGGTCTGTCATTATGACAGAGTCATAATTACCTCTTTTGTGTCAGGACTGCCACTTTTTCAGAGTTGTCAGCCGTCACAGTAATTAATGCAGGAGAGGAGAACTATTTTTCAAGCCACGTGTCTCCTGTTCTCAGCCGCATAGGGTGTCTTGAGCCGCATAGCCCCTCGTGTCGCATGAATCTGTGAGCCGCATGGATCTTCTTTAATATTTTTCATGCTTCTACAATACATATATATATATATATAGAGAGAGAGAAAGAGAGGTAAAAGAGTAAGTAAGTATGTGTGTGTTTGGCATGTGTGTGAAAGGATATGTGTTAATGTTCTAAAATTTAGTGATAGGTAGGTGTATGTGACATGGGATACATGATGTCAAAGGGTGTATGAATGCATGTGTGTAAAAGGTTATATGTTAACTCAGTTTATAGAAATATATACATACATACTTACCTTGTATACATGCATACATACATATCATGTATATTACATTTACATGATACATACATGTATACTTGTATTATATTATACTTACATTCATGCATATTAGATACTTGTATTTATATTAACATATTGCAAACATTCATTTCATTCATGCATTTATGCATTACCTACATGTTTTATACATATGCGTACATTGTATATTCATATCATTTCATACATTAGCATAGAGACATACAAACATGCACACATCATATATTTCATACCTTGCATTACCTTACATATCATGTTATATATTATCATTCATTCCTTTCATATATTACATTATCTTTAAGTTGAATACATTATATATGGATACAATACATTATCTTGCATGCTTGTATTTATATATTACATTCTATATTACCTATATACATGTATTTCTTCCATTCATTCATGCTTGCATCATATACTCTACATTACCATACATGTTATTATTATATATTTTATTACAATATTTATACATTATGCATTCATATCTATCATTACATATATATCTTCATGCATACATTGTATATCATTCTTTCATTCATGCATTGCTTATATGCATTATATTAATTGCATTCCTACATGCTTGCATTCAACCATATATATACATTAATGTAAAGAGAATATATATCATATATATCATCTTATTCATCGAATATATCATGCATTACATACTCTATATTCATTTAATATAGATACTACATAGGCTCATAGGTTACACAAAATGTATATATCGTATAGTCACTCTTCTACTTAAAACCAATACTGTACCAATTGGGCATTCACTAAATTCTAAGATTAAAGTATGTCGTAGCCCTTTGTGTTAGCTTTCCGAAACTTTAAACGAATCGCATTTTCGTGTCCGGAAGATCCCGAAATCGCAAAAATACAGAAACACGTTCGTCTTTCGTACAGCTAACACTCAAATAATTCTACAGAAAGTTACATAAATAATTTGGCTTATTAAAATATATATTTGGAAAGCTAACTTCGATACGGTTCTTTTAAAAAAATGGAAGATAAATCGGAGTTCTAAGCTAAAAGTTATGACATTTCTGAGTTACTTTGGTTAATTAAAACGTGGATAAAAATTATGACGGATTTGACAAAAGAACACATATAGGCCAAGATACTTGGATACAAACATAGGTATCCAAATGAAACTCATTCTAACCATCCTAACTAAGATCAATCCACTCTCTAACCATTATAAAACTAAATTTAAATATCTATTTAAACTATTATCATACATACATACACATGGGGTGTCCTAATTTGGGATCTATCAAGTAAGACATAAGACACATATCTAAAATCCTCAAGAGAGCTCCAAATGGCCTCAAATTTGAATCTAAATGGGACACATGCATGAGGATGGATCATACGGATTCAAAACTAATTTATATGCAAAAAAAAATCAATTTAGAGGATGGGTTTTACCTATTGGAAGTAGAATCCCAATGAAATCCTTTAGGACACGGCTCCGATACGAAGATCCCTCAAAGTGGACACTCCTTCTTGCACTCCTATTCCAATCCTTGGTAGCACCCTTCCCTTTAAGAATGGGAATGATTTAGAGAAGATTTGGTGAAGAAATGATTTGATTTGGAGATCAAATCAATGGGTAGGCTCTCTAAAATTGGGGAAGAACAAAAGGAAAATAAAAGAGGCAAGATTGTAATGAATGAAATGAATCATTCTCTCCTAAAGGTGGCTGCCATAAAGAGTCCATTAGGGCTAATGGAAAATATCCTAATTGCCCCTCTCTAGTCTCATATGGTTAAGTCTAGACTAGGTTCAAGTTTGGGGTCAAAATGATCTAGTTTTGAGTCTCTAACTTAACCATTCTAACATGATAAAAATTAGTTTAATTAACTAACTTAATGTTGGGTCTTGTGAGCCATGCTTAACTTAATATTGGGTCCCATCTAGAGTTCAAGCTACCCGGGTCACAATACAAGTCGGAACGAGACGAAACTCAAACCCGACTAAACAAATCCAATAAAAACAATATTAAAATATAAAATTTTCCCAAAATATTAAAATATAAAAAATAACCAAAATTATAATACATAAATTTAAATATTATTAAAATAATCTAAAATTTACCAATTAATCAAAATCCTAAATAATTCAAAGTCACAAAATGACCAAAATACCCTTAGCCTAAAAAGTTGTAAATAGTCATTCTAATCACATGGTTAGGTCCTCATGGTTAGTCTCTAAGCTTAGCAAAACTAGAGATTAACTAGTTAACCATCAAAGTCACAATTCAATATTTTAAATAGTTTTAAGTTGATTAAAAAATTACCAAAAATCACAACATGAGTTAAATCTTATTATCGATTAAACAAAATTATAAAAGTTCAAAATTACCCTCATTTTAGAAAAATGGGTGTTACAGCTAAAGTCATCTATCGTAAGAACTAACTAAATAATTATTTATAAAATTCTAAAAATCACCATTTAAATCAAATAAAATAAAAATATTCTAAATTTTTTCGAGAAAGGAGGCTACAGGTGCGGTTGCCAAAGGACAAGAAGGTTTTGAAGAATCGATGTGTGTTTAGAGTGAAGCAGACGGATGATGCTACTCGTCCTCGATACAAGTCAAGGCTGGCAGTTAAAGGCTACGGTCAGCGGAAAGGCGTAGATTATGATGAGTCATCAAGCAGTCGTCTATTCGGGTGATGCTAGCATTGGCAGCCAGTTTTGACTTGGAGGTTGAGCAGATGGATGTGAAGACGACATTCCTCTACGGTAATCTTGAGGAGGAGTTATACATGGAGCAGCCAGAGGGATTCTGTGAGAAGGACAAGTCATATTTGGTCTACCGATTGAGAAAGAGCTTGTATGGTCTGAAGCAGGCTCCGAGGTAGTGGTACAGGAAGTTTGTTTCGTTTATGGGAGAGCATGGTTTGGCACGGACGACGTAGGACCATTGCGTATTTGTGAGATACTTTGTCGAGGATGATTTCATCATTTTATTGCTCTATGTTGATGACATGCTATTAGTGGGTCGGAATGCCACTAGGATAGCGTAGTTGAAGCGTCAACTGAGCGCGGCCTTCTCTATGAAGGATTTGGACGCAGCGAAGACTATTCTTGGGATGGAGATCTGCCGAAAGAGAGTCCAAGCTGCTTTACTTGTCCCAAACGAAGTACACTTATCGAGTACTTCAGCGTTTCGGGATGGACGGGTCAAAGAAAGTGAGTTGCCCCCTTACGGCTCACTTTAAGTTTACTGAGGAGCAGTGTCCATCTACCGAGGACGAAAAGGAAGATATGGAGCGGGTTTCATATGCCTCAACTGTGGGAAGCCTTATGTATGCTATGGTGTGTACGAGGCCAGATATCGCTCATACAATTGGCACAGTTAGCATGTACCTTTCAAATCCTGGAAGGGTACATTGGAGTACTGCGGTCAAGTGGATTCTACGATACCTTCAGGGCACTGCTGATTGGAGGCTTTCTTTTGGTGGTGACGAGCCAAAACTGGTTGGGTATAACGACGCTGATATGGCTAGAGATGTAGACACGAGGCGATCGACTTTGGGCTATGTGATGATGTTTGCTGGAGGAGCGGTATCATGGCGATCGCGGTTGCAGAAGTGTGTTACCTTGTCGACGACAGAGGCAGAGTACATTGCGGCGACGAAGGCTTGCAAGGAGTTGCTGTGGATGAAAAAGCTGTTACAGGAAATAATGCTGAAGCAAGAGCAGTATACTTTGCTTTGCGATGGCCAGAGTGCCATTCACCTTGTGAAGAACCAGATATTTCATAGTCGGTCGAAGCACATTGAGACTCGGTATCATTGGATACGAGATATGGTTGAGAAGAATGACGCGATGCTTGAGAAGTTCCATAATGATGACAATGGAGCGGACATGCTCACGAAGGTCTACCAAGGGGAAAGTTTAAGTACTGCAGGCGGATCGTCGGGATGACGAGTTCCTCCACCTAGTTGTGAAGGGAGAGATTTGTTGGAGTGAGTGGGGTTCCCAACCTATGTGGAGAATATTCTAGAGAGCGACGAGCGCCATCCGTGTGTCGGAGAAGCTCGGGGAGTGCATGGATCCTATTTTAGAAAATATATGGTAAGAAAATATATGATTGAATTTCCATATTTACTTTGATCATATATTTATGATTTGACCATTCATATAGTAGCTTTCTATATAATTGGGCTTCCAATTATGGCAAGCCAATTATGATTAGATTTTTATTAATATATGATTGATGTAAATTGGAAGTTTCCATATATATTGGCCTTCCATGTATAGATTACTAAGGGCTTATAAAAGGGTGATACATGCTAGTTGTGAAATCATCTCTAAACAAGAGTGCTTTACAATCTTTGAGAGAGAGAGAGAGAAAGAGAGGATTAAGGACTATTGTGAAGGAGAGATTGCTTCGAATAATTTTTCGGCATCTCTTGTTCTTCGGAGTCCGCAATCAAAAAATTTCTTCTTTCAAGTGAGTTGTGGTGATCCGTGTTGGATCTGGAGGAGCTTGTAGAGAGTGTATTCTCTTTATTCCATTAATGGAGGTTCTTCAGGGTTGGACTCCGATCGTCCCGTGGTTTTTTCCGCAAGGTTTTTCTACGTCAAAAATCTTTGTGTTTGCGATTGTGTTTGGCATTTTTGGTTTGTGTGCTTTTGCTCGGTTCTCTCGCAGGACTTTCTGGTTTGGGGGAACGGTTTCCGCGCTTCGTTCCCAAAACTATTTAGGATGCTATTTTTGTTTCAAGGTCTAGTTAGTATTTAGGAGTATTTTTTTTCACATATAAGATAAGTTATTTCACACAGTGAGTTCGTATTATTTAATATTTTGTAAAACTAATATGAGTTGTCTTCTTATTCTAGAAGTTGCAGAAACTATGACCGTGAACGAAGCGAGTACTTCGAGTGGCTCAAGGGCCGAACCTTCTGTCAACCCCCTGAAACGGATGTTGCACATGCTGTAAGCGCAACAACAGCCGATACCAATCAACACCAAAACGAGCATCATCAACGGCAAGTCGAAAACCAGCATAGACAAGCTGAGGCACGACAGACTCGACTTATATAAAGAATTGTCAATTCATAAATTAACTTGCAAAAAAAAAAAACAGTTATTATATTATCTTACAACAAAAATTATAATTTATAATACCTAATTGTAAAGTTCACAATAGTAAAATGTTAATTTTAAAATTCATTGTACATGCAAATTAATCCCCTCTCTCTCTCTCTCTCTCCTCTCTCTCTCTCTCTCTCTCTCTCTCTCTCTTGTGAAAGGATAAAAAAGAAGCAGCCATATGGCCCACGATTGACAAGTTGGCATTCAAAATATATGCACCAATAGTGATGAGCATTATTCCGTTTTGGTTTGAGAATCAAATTAAAAATTTTTTCGGATTGAAAAGTTTAGGTTCGAATGATTTTGAAAATGTAAACAAATTTATTGGGTCTCTGTTTAGATTTTGGTTTGATTCCAAAATCGAAATAGAATAATACTGCACAATTATATAAATAACTTTAATTTTATACATAATTATTAGAAAAATGTGTATATTTTTCTTATATTTTGGAAACAATAATTTTATGTATTTATTTTAAAATTCAACTTCTGTCCTATTTTGAAAATACAACAAAAGTATATATAAAATTATATATTTTTAATATAATTTAACTATAATTTCAATTCTGAATTCGTCCATTAAATAATAAAAATAATATAATTGAATATATCGAATAAACTAAATCGAATATTAGTTCGGTTAGATTCCACTTATGACTATTTCTGATTCAGCTTGAGATTTTAAAAGTTGGATCAATTCAAATTTGACAATTGTGATTCGGTTGTAATCGAATAGAGTGAATACTGACACCTATGAACCCAAGACAAGAAAGAAGCACAAATGCCCATTACATAACCCATCCCACGTACGTTAACCTTGCTGTTTATCTTGCCAGTGGGGTTTCACATGTGACAGACATTTCTTGCAGTTTTGAAACCTCAAAATGAGTCCAAAATTTGAACACGACCTTCCCCTAGCTCATCCCGAAGCCCATCCATCCATCCATCCGGCTGAGCCGGACGGTTCCCAATTAAGGCGAGTCAGGTCTCAAAGTGGATCAGAATAAACTCGTGAAGAGCAGCGGCAGCAGCTGACACGTTCATTTGGTGCGCACTGACACAACAATTGAACACGTGACGGTGACAACGAGAAATCAGAAGGCATTTAACTGATCTCGAGGGAGCTGAGCCCCTCTCTCTCTCTCTCT
The DNA here is from genome assembly GCA_029216955.1 of Iris pallida. Classification (NCBI taxonomy): domain Eukaryota; kingdom Viridiplantae; phylum Streptophyta; class Magnoliopsida; order Asparagales; family Iridaceae; genus Iris; species Iris pallida. The sequence goes on from JANAVB010042618.1 coordinate 4,553,660, forward strand.
CTCTCTCTCTCATATGTAAGCATTACCGAACCTGCAGGCGACAATAATCACTTTAATTAGGTTAGTTATAACGTACATGCACGCCCTCTTTTCAAAACATAAAATACAATTGTCATTTCCGTGGAATCTGATTCCAAATCCTTGGGTTCACTTTCGGATCCCTAATGTCAAGTTCTAAAGTTCCGTGATGAAAGGCAAACAAAGAAGATTTCATGCCTCTTACTCGTACTTAGTAACCTATACTTACATTGCATGTAGGTAAAAAAAAATATATATTTTAACTAATTTAAATTATAAATAATGTCATGGAATCGAAGCTATCCGAAAAAATTGTTGAAAAGTAATTAAAGTTAGAACTTGTATAGATAACGTTGTCATACGAAAATCGAATCAAATGGAGAGAATGTCACTCACATTAACTACATAAGTTAGAAGTATTTGGATATACATAGATAATGTTAGATAATTAAATAATTTGTTAGAATTTATTTATTTATTAATTTTTATTTAGATGAGGGCTTACATATGCATTTTAGTTGTTTTCAGCCTCCTTATAAAAAGTCAATTTTTTTTTTTATCGTATATAATAGTTGATATTTCTACTAATGTGAAACATGTTTTAAAACTAAGCTATCTAATTATGTATATTCTTAAGTAATTATTTTAAAAACTAATTCTTTGACCTTAGAAATGTATACGAAATTCTAACATTCTGATTTTATCTAACTAAACATATATCTAAATTTATAAAAATATATCTATAAAAATATCTATAATAAACCAAATTTAAAATATTTTCTACATAATTTAATTTTTTTATTTATTTTTTCAACAATATGAGACTTTTTTTAGTACCAATTATATTGTGTAAAACTAAATCTGGACAAAAAATACTTCTATAAAGAACACGAACACGCAAACGTGAACGTGACTAATTAATAACTAGAGATCCAAATCTTAAATTTAGAATAAAATTTAAAGATTATATATTGACTCTTATATAAAAATAAAAAAGATAAAAGATTATTTTCTGGGTTAAATTACTGCCCTAAGTGGATTATACAACAACATCCTATCTAATGGTCCTAGTACGAGGGTTTCCTGCAGGACGACACATGTTTAAAATTCAAAATCATGTACTACTCCCTAGTCCCTACATCTAAAAATATTTAAGCAGGTAACATTAGATTAAGCTTCTCTTCATCCAATGCTATCGAAATATTATTGTTTTAATGTCCCATGTTTAAATATATGTCTAATAGACTGCCAATGTTATGGGTTTAACCATATTAGATACTGCAACCCTTGTTTTCGGGTTCTTATTTAATTTAGTTATAAAATATAAAAAAATTAAAATAATAATATACAATTTTGTGAATCGTCATCATCTATACTAATATACTAATAGATGATTTAAATAGTAGGAGTATTATAAATTTTTTAACATTTTATCACGTAAAAATTATAATTATTCAGGAATAAACAGGAATAAAAAAGTCATTTGCTCATTTAAGATAAAAGAGGAGATCTTCATATGTCATATGGTTAATATTTTAACTGGTTGAATGAGATTTAATCCAACCTGCGCGTTCGGAAGCGTTTGCCAACCCACCTGATCAAAACCAACCCCCGTCTAACGGACACCAAGCAAAAGATAAAGACAAGTACATGGCGGTGACGTACGTCACCTGGACAAATTCCAACCTTTTATAACTCAGATAAAAATTACAAGATTGACAAAACTAACGTTGAACCCTTTGCCCTAATAGGTTCAACCCCCTCACCACTCTCAAAAGACAAACATAAAATTACAATTGAGATCACTCAACAACCCGTAGCAATCTCCTTAACCGAAGTTGATAACTCCTCGATTAGATCTTCTTCTTCTTTGTCTTGAATAGCGAAGTCCTAAGAGCAAAGTACGGACTTTCTCTTAGATTTTCTTGTGGATGAGCACCCCGAATCTCTACTTTGTGCTGTGCTTTGTGCCTCCACTCTCGTCCATATATATAGGATGAGAAAATCATATTTTAGGTCATAATATAATTTCTTAAATAGGAAGCCTTCAAATAAAAATTCTATTACACCTAAAATAGCCTATCAATATCATATTTTAGATCATAATAGAATTGTCTAAAATAAGAATCCTAAAATAGCACAACATCAATTATGGACATCCAAATCTAATAAATCAAATATTTAACTGTATTGGATTCCACAAATATGTTGTTACCAAATCTAGACTAGCCTCCAAAATCTCACACTTCCGTCTGATGAGAGGGTATTGACCCCATGGGTCCTCAACTAAACTCCATGCCTGTCGTCCTGCGACAGAGTTTCTGCTCCCCCAAGCCACTGATCTCCGATCCCCCGAGCTGGTTTGTATCTTTCTTTGTCTCCGGCTCCTCGACCGTCACGTCAACGCTAGCTGCCATGCGTAGCACCTCCTGCACCACTAGAATCCTGTCGATATCAATGATACGACCAAGATCGAAGTCCCTGACGATCAGCCTCACTGTAAATCTCGACCGCATGTCCCTGAATTCCGCCTGCCACCGGAACGTACTACCATTCCGTCGAGCTTCTTCACCCTTGGCTGGCCCAACCAAGCGGACGGTACGGTCCTCCCGAGATTCGAACTCCTAAACCTGTCCACCTTCGTGTTCGAACATGAAGCTCCCCCATACACATGCATTTTCGAGTAGAACATCACGCACTGTGCATGTTGTTGATAACCCATAGCTCCCCTTGAACTATGTGAATGACGATGCTCCCATCTCAGATTGAGTTTGCTGTAAACCTTGATATCCTTCCTTGCTTCGAACTGCTGAAACCAATGTCGCTCCGTGAAGCTTTGACAAACGATATATCGTCAAAACTGGATCCGTAGAGCAATCCCCAGGAGATCGACCAACTGTCATGGGACCGACAGACTAACCTTCAATCTTTGACTAATCACCATTCGTTACTTTGTCTCGATGAATCGAATCCCCCGTATCCCTCAAAGCATCTAGAAGTTCCTCCTCAGCAAGTTCTCAAAAATCTACCTCCTGTCGAACGTCCCTCGAGCTTACATCCTGTGTTTGTGGTCTGCCTGTATAGCTCAGCGGCTTGAGCTTGTACATACCACAATACAAATCTCTCTGAGCCAGTTGTTGGAAAACCTTTACAAGCAACCAATCTTTGCCCCCAAATAGGCTGTGACAGCCATCATTTGCGAGCCTCCCTACCGAAACCAAGTTATAGCATAAATTCGGTATATGTCGCACACCCCTAAGAATGAGCTTCTCACCAAACTCCGTCGTTAAGTGGACATCGTCGATGTCTACAACTGCTGCAGTCTCCTTGTTGTCCATCTTCACACGTCCAAACTTGTCGTCGCGGTATGACATTAAGATCCTCGTATGGAGTAGCGTGATACGATGCCCACATGTCCATCCAGTCTCTATCATGACACATGCCACAGGTTACTCTACGTCGGTCGCTACGATGATGATATCTCCAAACACCGTAAGATCCTCCTAAACGTCCTTGCCTTTGGCCTTCTCAGCATTAAGTTTTATGCAGTTCCTCTTGATATGATCACTTTCGCCATAGTGACAGCAGCCCTCCTTGCGGTCTACAATCACACGATCCCGAGAACTCCCTCATGTCCTCGCCTGTGACTTGGGTCTTCCCTTCCCGTAGGAAGCTACCAGAGCAGACTCCTGCGACATTTCCACTTACTTGCGTCGGACCTCCTCATTCAACAAGCTATTTTTGACTACCTCCATCGTGACAACTCCATTACATGTAGAGTTGCTCACTGACACCACCAATATCTCTTAGCTTTTCGGTAGAGAACTCAAGAGCAGTGGGGCCTGAAGCTCATCATCAATCACCATATTCATCGCAGACAGCTGATTGATGATACCCTGAACCTCGTTCAGATGTTGTGCCATCGAGGCACCCTCTGTGTACTTCGAGTTGACGAGTTGGCGAATAAGAAATGCCTTGTTGCCAGTCGTCTTCCTTTCGTACAACGAAATGCAGCTTCTCCAACAATACTTTTGCCAAACTCCCCACGGATACGTGATAAAACACCGAATCATCCAACCATTGACGGATGAATCCAACGGCCTTTCGATCCAGTCGTTTCCAGTCTGCAGCAGCTTTGTCCATTGACTTTGTGCTATCGTCCTCCAACAAACCATGCAAGTCCTTGCACTAGAGTAGATCCTCCATCCTCGGCTTCTAAATCGCCAGTTCTCCCTGTGAGGGTGATCATATGAGTCTTCAACTACTCCGTAGACATGGTTGCAAGAAGCCCCAAAGCTCTGATACCAATTTTTGGGTATCCGACCAGAACCAACCTCACTCTGATACCAATTATGGGCACGTACGAAAGCATTTGCCAACCCACCTGATCAAAACCAATCTCCGTCTAATGGACACCAAGCACAAGATGAAGACAAGTTTATGGCGGTGACGTACGTCACCTGAACAAATTTCAACCTTTATACCTCAGATGAAAATTATAAGATTGACAAAACTAACGTTGAACCCTTTGCTCTAATAGGTTCAATCCTCTCCCCACTCTCAAGAAGAAAAACAAAAAATTACAAATGAGATCACTCACCAACCCATAGCAATTTTTTTAACAAAAGTTGACGGCTCCTCGATTAGATCTTCTTCTTTGTTCTGTTTTGAAAGGTGAAGTCCTAAGAACAAAGTACGGACTTTCTCTTATATTTTTTGTGAACGAGCACCCCAAATTTCTACTTTGTGTTGTGTCCCCATATATAGGATGAGAAAATCCTATTTTAGGTCATGATATGATTTCTTAAATAGAAAGCCCTCAAACAATCCTATTGCACCTAAAATAGCCCATCAATATCCTATTTTAGATCATAATAGGAGTTATTAAAATAAGAATCATATTATATCTAAAATAGTACAACACCAATTATGGACATCCAAATCTAATCAAATTAAATGTTAATTAGATTTGGATTCCACAAATATGTTGTTACCAAATCCAGACTGGACTCCAACACCAAATACAATTTTTTTATATAAAATAAATCTAGTTTAATCTATAAGCTAAAATATAACCAAAAGAATGTTATTAAGAGACCCTTGAATTTGTTTGAAATCTAAACTATCACATATATTAGATTAGAACTTAAACTAAATTAGATATTTATCACACAATAACATTTATTTGTTCTCTCATAGTAAGAATTTTAGTTAAATTTACTGAATAGAATATATAGTAATCTAAAATTTACTTATAACTTGAATATAATATAACCAGTGCGCGGGGACACGCGTCGCGTGTGCAACTTATTTGTATTTGGATAATAAATTTTTCTAAAATATACGCATATGATGCATGTGCAACACATTTTTTTTATTTTTGCTGAAATTTTTCGTGCATAGTTTGTTTAATTTGCATTTCAAATCAAGTGAAGAAAGACTTGAATTTATTAGACAAAATAAAATATTTTTTAAAACAAATATATATTCAAATTTTAGTTTGGTATGTTGTCAAGCATTAATTTTTTTTTTCAAAAATTAAAATAATATAATATTTAAAATTTAATTCGATCGGTCGTCATATTGGGTTTGCTAATAATGATTTCTCTGAAGGTGATTAGGTCGAATAATATGAACTCTTACACATAAAATTTCTATATAGGTTCATATTTATTAATTTATATTTTTTTATAGATTACCTTATCAAATTTTGATAATATTTGGATATTAGATCTAGAATACAAATTTTTATAACACATGTTCACCTACGATGTAGGTATGAGAAAACTAATATTATTAAAAAATTAGATACAAATTTAAATTATATTAAAATAGTTTAAATATTTTAGCTATTGGTTGGGCACACGAGTCACATGTGTAATGTATACTTCGATGACAATTTTTCTAAAAAGGCACATATAATGCATGTGCAACGTGTTTTTTAATTTTCTTCAATTTTTGATACATGGATGTTTAATTTGCAATTCAGTCTAGTGAAGAAAGACCTAAATATTTTAGCCAACCAAAATAAATGTTTTATTTTATTTAAATCATATTTTTAAAATCAAATATAATATTTAAAATTTAATTGGTCATTGTCAAGCGTTAAATTTTGTTTTATAAATTAAAATATAATTTTAAAAACTAATTCGATCGGTTGTCACATTGGGATTTGCGCGTAATTTTTTCATGAAGGTGACTAAGTCGAATCTTGTACTTAAAATTTCTACATAGGTTAGAATTTAGTGATTTTTAATTTTTATATTTACCTTATCAAATTTTGATAACATTTTGATATTAAATCTAGACTACATCACAAAGTTATTTGAATATTAATATATTTCCTAACATTTTAAATTTAAGTTTACTTTCTGTTACAACTTTTAAGAATTATGTCGAATGACGTAATATTTGAATAAATGAGAATTAGAATTATGTCCGATGCTTAATAATTCAGTCAATGGTGCGTTTATCATTAAATTTATCAAAAAAAATTATATATAATTCAATATAAGCATTATATAATTCAAATATAAGTATCCAATATTAAAATAATTGATTATCTCATAGGTATATTAGATAATTATACTTGAATTATGTAATAGTATTGAATAGCATGTATATTCTAGGAATAGTTTTTATTATATCGCCTTCTATTTAAATAGTGCCAAGATAATTATTTCTGATAGTTTAAATTAGTGTCAAGATAATTGATCATTTTAACATTTATTATTAAAATATAATGTCATTCATCTATACAAATGATATTAACTTTTTTCCACAATTTTCATGACAAAATTCAGACAAAAAATTAATGAAATAGCAAGCATCCGATAAGATAAATATTATTCTTATTTTAAACCAGGAAGTATAACAAACAACCATTGTACTTATCTTAAAAGAAAGAATGCTACAAAATCCTAACAATGCCTTTCCGATGGCAATCGTCATCCAAGCATCGCACTTATCTTAAAAAGAAAGAATAATACAAAATCATAACAATGCCTTTCTGATGGCAGCCCTCGTCCAACCATCGTACTTATCTTGAAAAGAAGAGTTATACAAACTCCTAACAATACCTTTCCGATGGCAGCCGTTGTGTTTGTAACACCCAATTTTCCAAATGAGGATAATTTTGAACTTTTGTAATTATAATAATTTATTTATGATATTTATATTACATTAAGAATTTTGGTAATTTTTAATCAATTTAAAACTGTTTTAAGTCATGACTTGTGATTTTGATGTGCTGCTAGTGAAACCCTAAAAACTGCATGACCTAGAGACTAACCATGGCCAAGGAGGCCTAGCCATGTGATTAGGATGATTATTTGTGACTTTTTAGCCTATGGGTATTTTGGTCGTTTTTGACTTATTTGATGGAAATAATTTTGGTTGATTATAGTGCTAATTATTTTATTAGAGACTAACATAGTTTTGACCTAACCTAGATGGTAATGATGTTCATGGAGGCTTAGTTAGAGGGTTAGAGACTTAATGGCTAAGTTAGATTAATATCTAGATATTTATGGGTAGATATTTAGTTAGATATTTGTGTAGAGAACCTACTTCAATGTGAGCCCTTAGATGGGCTAAAAATTGGTGGAGAAACCTTAGCCACTCATCTAAAACCCTAACCCTAGCCTTTACAGAACCATCATAGCCTCTTTCCCTTATTTAATCACATCTCCCAAAATCTTGCCTCTTTTTAAATACCTACAAAGAACCCTAACTTGTTCTTCCCCAAATTCCTCCCCCTTTATCCAAATTGATCCCAAATTGAGTCAATCAATTATATCATCATCCCCAACAGTAGAGGATGCTAAGGATGAAGAAGAACACCTTCCTTTTTTTCATTTTTATTGAGATTTTTTTCAATAGGTAAATGACATAAAACCTATTTAAATTTCATTTCTTCCATAGATGCATTCATTTAGGATTCCTCTAGGTGTAGCCCAAGTTTGGTAGAAAATAGTATCCATTTAGTGTCCGTATCGGACACGTATCAGTGCTCTTTATTACGTGTTTGATGAAATGTCACAAGGAACTTTTTATTGTTATTTTCAAAAACTAATTTTACAAATTTGTAGCTGTATATATGTGATTTGCTATCCCCATTCTCTGAGCACGAAACTGTGTCATCTTTGTGTCCAAATTTGTGTTGGACACGCTGCATGACACAATGTGCACATCCCCTGCTGCTCGAGCCCTTTGTAGGACACGAGACGGCTTCGTCTGACATGATTTTTGGTGGACACGTGGGGCATACACTGACAGCACGCACAAAAAAGTTTGAGACAATATCGTCGAGTGGTTCGAGAGAAATTTGTCTCGTACTGATTCTCTACTAACACTGCACACACGAAAATCTCTCTTTATACGGCTCTCGTGTGAGGACGCGACACGACCCAGACTCGATACAGACACTTTAACATGTAGCCCTACCCTTGGCGAACATGTGTGCAAAATCTCGACTCGTCTCGAGCTCTGTGTCGTGTCCAATCGGATATGACATGGCCGCACGAGGAGTACTTTGCACTGTGTTCTAATACTTCCTTCATTTCGATTTTTGACACTTTGTGTCTTGATTCTTGGACACGTTAGGGACCACTAGGACACATGGGGTAGTCTATACATAGTGCACATGTTTTTCCTATTTTATTTTGCATTTACATTGCTAATTTGGATTCGAATTTGAATGCTTGAGTTTCGAAATTCACATGAACTGTGTTGTTCCAGTTTTGGGATAGTTCGAAATTTGTTTGATTTTTTTTTTTGAGATTTACATGATTTTAAGTTGTTAACATGATATGTATACATACTAAAATCTGGCATTGATTAAATGTAATTGAGTTGAGATTTGGTTGAAGTTGTGTTCCCATTGTTCACTGTTTCCTTAAACTGAAATGAATGATATACATAGATTATGAACTGTCGGTAATGTGTATGTATGAAACTGAATGATGCATGAAACTGAAGGTGAATGCAATGAATGTAAGTTATGACCATGAGTATATGTAAGAAGATAATGTTAATGTATATAGGTTAAATGAATGCATGAACTGAATTTTCCTGAGATTGATATTTCCTGAGATTATGGTTTTGTTGAAACCTAATATATATATATATATATATATATATAATAATATATATATATATTATATCTAATATAATTATTATATATAATATAGATATATATATAATTTATATATATATATATATATATCTAATTATATATAGATATATATATAATATATATATATATAGATATATATATATATATATTATAAAATATTATATATATATAATATATATATATATATAATATATTATATAGAATATATATATATACATAATATTATAGGTATATGTTAGAGATTGTATAATATAATGAATCAATATATATATATATATATATATATATATATATATATAGATATATAAATATATATATAAATATATATAATAAAAATATGTATATAATATATATAAGTATATATTAGATATATATATTATATATATAATTATATATAGATATATATATATATATTATATATATAGAATTATATATATTATATAACATAATATATATAGTTAGATACATAAAAAATAAAACACAAAATATATATCTATATAGTTTAGATACATAATATATAGGTATATGTTAGAGATTGTTATATATGAAAATCAATATGCATGTAAGTACCAAATTATGAATGCAATATGTGTAGACAATGCATGAAAGGTTATAATAAATGGCAAGCATGAGATGTCTATGTATGCAATAATGTATGAATGCTAGTATTATAGGATATGCTGTATCCTTTGATGTATGCAAGTATCTATGTATATACCTATGTATGAATGTATGTAAAAATGCATGTATGTATGTATGTATGTAGTATGTATGTATGTATGTATGTATGTATGTATGTATGTATGTTATGTATGTATGTATGTATGTATGTATGTATGCATATATGAATGCATGAGTAATGTGTGCATGAATCAATGTGTATATAGTGATAACATGTATGTATAAATGCATGTATGTAACTTAGCCTATGTGTATGTGTATGTGCATATATGTATATAGGGGTATATGCATATATATAAATGTGTGTTGTCCTGTGACCTTGTGATGTGCTTGGATGCTAGTCTAGACTGGTTAGGCCTAGTGAGACTTGATTGGACTAGATTGGCCTAGTTGACCTAGTTGACTAGTGTAATGACTGTAGTTGACCAAGAGTTAACTTTGACCTAGATTAACCTAGAAATCATTAGATTGCATCGTAATGTTCTATCTTATCATTCTGGACATGTCATAACCTATATTGCTCTATTAGGACATTGGACTCGGTACAGACATCTGATATACACTATTCTTTTCAGAGTGTCAGACGAGTACATTCTCTGATAGTTCTCTTATTTACTTGTCAATTACTGTACTTCAGTTCTAGTTAGTTCTATATGATTCTCTGTTACAATACCTATGGATATTTCTAGATTCATGTATGACACACATCGATCTTGTCTGGCCTCTATTACTGGAATCATTCTGGAATCATTGCTGGGTATCATCATGTTTGGCTGGACTCATCTCGATTCTCATGTCGAATTCTGGATTCACTTATTGCGGGGCAGGGAAATATTGAGTAAGACTATAGAAAAACCCCAAATCTAGAATCTCCAAACTGGAATCTACTGAAGCATAGCCATCCCTTGCCTGATCAGTGAGTGATGTGTCTGATACCTACAGCCGTTTACATGTCTCCGGTATTTTAAAACACACTGTTGGAATATAGCTGGTTCACTTGGATTCTTGATTACTGACTAGAATCATCTTGTACTGATTCATCTTATATTAGATTCGTCTCGTACTGGATTTACATTAGATTTATACTTGTCTTACATTACTGTCTGGATTTATCATGTTACTCTCTAGTTAAGCTAGAATCTTATTTACAGTCTCATTGCCATGATTTTCTCTTGTTTTAGTTACCTTACTTACTTTTTTGTATCTTAACTGTTTCTCTATACCATCACCTGAATAGAAATACCATGTTCATCAATAAAACTCTCTATAACTGCTTTATAGTTCTCTGTCATTTACTTGGGTTTTCTAGATGAGTTGTGCTCGTTCCTGTCCTGACTGGACTTGTTGAAAATATTACAGATGATTGCCCTGAGAAAATTTGCCCTACTTGCCTTGGAGCAGGAGATGGCTTAGCTACCTTTGGCCCCGACACTCAGGAGTGATCGGGAGACTAGCTAGTAGACTTGGTTTAGTTTTCATGTTTTAGAACTTAAATTGTAATAAGTTGAGATATTGTTTTGTTTTGAGATTGTTTGAGATTATTAATATTTAGTAGTTGGTTTGTTGTTGTTATTTAGTCTTACTTATAAACTTCTGTGTTATCATATTATGCTTAGACTGTGATTGAAATTTTATTATATTTATAATTGTCCTCCGTTCAGAGTTGAGATTTTGACAAATACATTATATAATTGCGTGATTTGTTGTTTAGATAGTGACCTAGAACAGCATTCTACCGCCGACACTGCGGCGTAGGCTGGACGTACCCACTTCTCGTCCCTACACTGGTGCGGGTCATGACAGTATTGCCTGCAATATCCAGAGCATCAGTTCTGTTACAGATTCATATGGCTTATTCCAATCATCCCAACAATACCTCCATACAATGGTAATAAGCATGATCTATAAACTGTTGGTTTTGTTGCTTGGGAAGCAACTCACATGTGATTCAAAAAGGCATCATTTCTTCTTGTCCTACATGGAAAAGGAGAAAAAGTTCTCTTTTGCATATAATGCTTTACCCACCTTAGCGAAGTGGGTTTTGTAGGGGATGGGCTATATCCCATCCAACCCGCAAGCGGGTGCACGATTTAATGAGCATTTTTGACCGAACAAAAGGTATAAAGGTAATTTTCTAACTTATTTTAAATTTTATTTTTGGTTCGGTTGCCTGATCTTCCGTAGACCTATTATCACGTAATCCCATTACAGGATTTGTGGATCACTGAAGATTATTCTGGACACGAACGGTAGTCCAGGGAGATGTTGTCACGACCCGTACCCTAAGTAGGGGCACGAGCACGTGAGTACGTCCAGCCTATGTTGCAGAATCGACGGTAGAACGCTGTATAGGTCATCTATAATATACAACATCTAGACATAATATAAAGGTACCTGCCGTCTCCGCACGGAGGTATATAATGGCACAACTCAATCACAAGACATCTAAGGAAGATAGCACGAAATATGAAAGATATGATAGAAGGAGAATAATAGGAAATAGATGCAAGATCCCACACAAGTTTAGAGTTAAAAATATAACAGAAATCCTAAATAATATATATACTACAAGTCTGAAAGTACTAGCTGTATCACAGTTCAGGCAAGCCTATCTAACTAGTCTAAGCAGACGGTACGTCCTCTATAAGCACCGGCTCCACGGGAATGACCAAGTCATACACGCAATCTATTCTATGGCCATAGAAGGTCGAGCAATCGGCCTCTAAATCATCTGTAAACATCAACGGGATTATCCTTTCAGGATATGAGCAAGTACAAATACTAACAGTAGTTCCATATGAATTGACAAATTCTATAAGAGACAATTATAATGAAAAACAAGATGAAATATCAGACAAGAAATATAAACATGATATGTAAACTGGATATCATGTCATGGTATAAAATACATGAATGTAGAATGTAACAGGAATATATGATGTATAAACGTAAACATAAATTGGTGCCATGAGATATTAGAGCATTATGTGATCGGCTTGGGACATATGATTAGGCTATTCCATTTGGCCCGACTATCATAGGAAAATCTCAAGAAGGGTCAAGCCGACCAACATAGAAAGCGAGCATAAGAAATATAAGATCTCGCTACACCCTACGTGCGGTGAGGGTGACGCAAGTACAAAAATAGTGACATGAGGGTATTGATCACATAACCTCTAATAACTTTCTATCACCGAGTAGTATAATAGATCCGGACATATCACGTCATGACACAGGATTCAAAAGTAGGGGGCCAGCCCACTCCCAAATCGGTGTCTATACAAGTACAAGAAAACAAGATCGAACAATGTACTAATATACCAGAAAAGTCTAGGAATAATATCTCATGACAGGATCCGACGTATACTAGTCCGTGAATCATCGTGTCGGGAATCAAGTAAGACACTACAACTGAATCGGATATAGCAGATATCAAGACAATAAAAACTATCAGTGAATATACTCGTCTGCGGTCCTGAGCCGACAGTGAGAACAGATGCTCAGTGTGATGTCACAGTCCTAAAGATGAGATATCATAAGTTAATTAGGGTTTGGCAGTAAATGGCATGATATTCTAGTTATGCTGTGCAATCTAGGTCAATCTTAGTCGAGCTAAGTCAAACTAGGTCAAAGGTTGACTTACAGTTAACTTTTGGTCAACTCTGGTCAACTCTAGGTCAAACAAAGTCAAACTAGATCAAAGGTTGACTTATAGTTGACTTTTGGTCAACTGGTCAACTCTGGTCAACTCTAGGTCAAACAAAGTCAAACTAGATCAAAGATTGACTTACAGTTAACTTTTGGTCAACTGGTCAACTCTGGTCAACTCTAGGTCAAACTAGACTAATGTTGACTAACAGTCAACTTTTGGTCAACTCTGGTCAAGTTCTAGTCATTTCTAGGCTAAGGGTTGACTTACAGTTGACTTTTGGTCAAAACTGTCAACATGGTCAACCGAGGTCAAAACTAGTCTAAGTATACTATTCCTAACATTTACCAACCAAGACATCCCGTATCTTGGTCAAAATGGTATTCCAATATCAATATCTTAGTTTAGGCCTATTACCTTAACATATGTATTCTCATACCTATAAGGTAAACTCACAACCAAACCTCTACCTTAGTTTCTAGGTACCCCTCTACCTCAACATGGCATCCTAATACCATACCCCCGTATCTCGATACCATTATCTTGGTATCTTGATACTTTATCTTAATATCTCGAAGGTATCTCAATACCTTACCCTCATATAGGGTAAATCCCCTTTACCCTATGATACCAACTTGGTATCATAGATACCACTCCAAAAAAATCTAAATCCACACCTATAATCTAACACCAACTTCTAATATTAGACACCACTCTAATATAATACCATATCTTAGTATAACTTACTTTCTAACATATCCAAATACCTTACTAACATTACCTTAACATATTATCCTAACTTATGAAACTAACATCTAATAATACCCTTCTAACATTACTCAAACCTATCACTAAACATCACTCAAACCTATCACACACAAGGGTATATAGGGGGGATTATATAGAGGGTTAAGTGGGCTAAAGGAAGGTGAAATGGGGGTCATGAGGGGCTGCCCTGCAGCCCCCACTGCTGCTGCTGCAATATGCAGCAGCTACTGTGCTGCTGCTGCTGGGTTGAATGTAGTCCCTAGTGGGGACTGCTACTGATGCTTATGCTGCTGCCACTGGCAGCAGTCCCCCTCCCCTCTTCTCCACACTTCACTCCCCTTTATCTCACGCTCTATAATATACAACTATCTATCTATCAACCCTCTCTCTCTCTCTCTCTATATATATATATATATATATATATATATATATATATATATATATATATATATATATATATATATATATCAATCACTCTCAACAACAACACACACACTCACTAAGACACACACACACAATCCATATCATTCATCCTCCTCTCTAAACACAACACACAAACATAACCCACAACCACAAAGCCACAAGCAAACCCACATACAACAAACACACACTCAAGACCAATATATATATATATATATATATATATATATATATATATATATATATATATATATATATATGTATAAAAAATAGTCCACTTATTAAATAGGCCTTAAAATGACAAGTAGAGGCTAAATTGGATCATGTAGGCTAAACCAAAATGATTCAACCATGGATATCCAAATGAAACTCATTCTAACCATCCTAACTAACATCAATACATCCTCTAACAATCCTAAAACTGAATTTAAAATAAAATTAAACCTATTAGGCATTCTATCAAACACATGGAGTGCCTCCTCTTGGAAACTCTCCATGGGGACACCAAAATTACCCCAACTTCCTAGAGAGGACTCATGAGAGCCTCAAAATCTATACTAATGGTGGTTTATGCATGGGGGTGGTCCTAATGAATGCAAAACTAATTAAAATGGAAGAGAAATCAAAATAGAGAGATGGTTTTACCTATTGGGAGTTGGATCCCAATGATACTCTCAAATGGACACTTGTCTAGGCAACTTGTTCCCAAACTTTGCTAGAACCCTTCCTTGGTTGAATGAGGAAGGTTGGTGGAAGATTTGGTGGAGGAAGGGAAGTATTTGGAGATCAAATCAAAGAGGTGAGCTCTCTAATTTGGGGAAGAACACATGGAGAATAAAAAGGAGGCTATTAACTAATGAATGGAATGAAAATGAATCCCTAATGTGGCCGGCCACTAAAGGCCCTCTCTTTCCTATGTACAATGTCTAAAATACCCCCCTTGGTCTCCTTTGAGTTAACTTATGTCACACTAGGGTTTGGGGTCAAAAAGGGTCAAGTTTGAGTCTCTAATTAGACTAATCTAATTAAATAGGATTAGCCTAATCTTACTAACTTAATTAGTGGGGTTGGTGGGCCATGTCTAACTAATATGTGGGTTCCAACTAGAGTCTAAACTACCCGGGTTCCCGATACAAGTCGGAATGAGATGAAATTCGAACCCGACTAAAATAATCCCCAAATAACATTATTAATAGATAAATAATTCCAAAATATCTAAAAATGAAAAATGATCATTTTACCCCTATTTATGAAAACTGGGAGTGACGAATGTTTAAAAATAAAATAGTTTATCTGTTTTGATACGAAGAAATCTCTCTCTCTCTTTCTCTCTCTCTCTCCCATCCGGAAGGCTGTTCGCACAGAAGAGAAATGCAACCAGAACCTCTCTTCCGTTCAACTTCTTCCTTCAAATCTTCCTCTGGATGCCGTGATCGTTCGTAGGATTCACTATCGGGTGCACGGTGTTGTGGATCGAAGGGGTTCGTTGTATCTCGAGGATAGATCGTCTGGAACCCGTTGTACTGTTCGTGGGGACGAAATTCTATTCTAAGGACAACGTTGTAACGTGCCTCGAATTCTTACTTTTTAATTCATGTTCTTAGTTTTAAATCTCCTGATTTGTATGCGTTAGAAATTACGCCCAACAGTCTTAGAATAAATTTTTTTGTAGCTTCTGTTTATGTTCTGTTCGTTGAAATTTCTATGCACTATGAATTCCACAGTAGACAATTTTTCGACCAACATTCATAACTCCTCCAAACCGGAGAAGTTTGATGGTCAGAACTTTAAATGGTGGTAGCACAGGATGACCTACTGGTTAACCTGCCTGAAATTGTCTAAGGTTCTCAAAAAACCAGAAATACTGCCTGATTTGTAAGAACATGCCAGGACCTACGAATTAGAATAATAAAACGAGACAGATTTTATCTGTCACGAAAAAATCCTTAGATGTCTGTCCGACACATTGTATGATATTTACTATACGACAGCCACTTCTAGGGAGCTTTGGGAAGCTCTCGACAAGAGTATTCCACTGAAGGAGCAGGTTCTGAGATTTATGTTGTAGACAGGTTTCTGGAATTTAAAAATGATAGATGATAAACCTGTTGTAGGCACTGTAAACAATCATTCACGAGATGTCTCAAAAGGACATGCCACTTGCTGATAAGTTTTTAATTGCTGCTTTCATAAATAAATTGTCTCTGCCTTGTAAAGCCTTTGGCTTTAAATTGAAATACAATAAGGAACCCATGTCCTTAGATGACCTATTCGTTTCTCTCCGTATTGAGAAAAAGCATAAAACTAGGGACAAGGAACCTCTTAATACTGAATTCGAGGCAAAGTTACATATAGATGAATCCAAGGAAAAGTCTAAGGACCAACCCTATCAATAGAGGAACAACCCCCAGAAAAGAAATCCTGTAACAAAGTAGTCCCTTAAACCGAAACCTGTTATTGAAAAAGATAATAGGCCAAAGCAGAAATACTACAAATATGGTAAGCCTGGCCACTTTGCTAGGCAATGCCGTCACCGGAAGAAGGGTCAGGGATTTCAGAATCCTAATCGTCGAACTTCTGCTGCAGACGCTCCTGTTATTCTTCACGCTCACGTTGTCATAGCCGGGACCGAATCTATCGATACCGATAATCAGAGGTTTGTAGACGTATGTTCTGGTTTTGAGTCCTCGTATCAGCCTACTGATTGGTAGGTTGATACAGGGGCAAATGTTCATGTATATCCTAATATTGATTCATTTTTCTCCTACCGACAGGTTGAGGAAGGCGAATCCGTAGCTATGGGAAACTCAAGTTCTACCATAGTGCTTGGAAAGGGAAGGGTGAATCTTAAGTTGTCTTCAGACAAGATCCTCCCTTTGTATAATATGTAGCACGTACCGGACGTCAACAAAAATCTGATTTTTGGATATTTGTTAAATAAACATGGCTACAAACTTGTTTTTGAGTCTGACCGAGTTGTAATCTTCCTAAACGAGAATTTTATTGAAAAAGGCTATGTCTGTGGGAGCCTGTTTAAACTGTTTGTTGACATGCCTTGCAGCATTTTGGATTCTAGTTTAAAAAATATTGATTCTATTTATGTTTATGTTTTGAATGCAATATCTGCTAATGTTGATAGCTACAATGTTTGGCACGGTCGCTTGGGACATGCAAATTTTATTTCTGTAAGGAGAATGTCTGTTTTGCAATTAATTCCCAAGATTGATATGGATAGGAATGAAAAATGTGAGATATATACTCAAGCCAAACAGCCAAGAAAATCTTTTCATTCAATTGAAAGGAATCCTCAGCTTCTGGATCTTCTTCACAACGACATTTGTGAATTAAACGATATTCATACTTGTAATAGTAAGCATTACTTCATTAATTTTATAGATGATTATTTCAAATAGTGCTATGTTTACTTGCTGAGAACAAAAGATGAGGTTTTTAATAAGTTTGTAACTTTTAAAGCTGAAGTTGAAAATCAGCTTGAAAAAAAAATAAAGATTCTTAGGTCTGATCGTGGGGGGTGAATACACCTCTGCTGAATTTGATTCCTTTTATGAAATACATAAAATAATACATGAAGTGATTGTACCTTATGCTCCCAACAAAATAGAGTAGCAGAAAGGAAAAATAGGACTCTTGTTGATATGATTAATGCTACGTTAGGTAGCTCTGGTTCATCAGACAATTTGTGGGAGGGAAGCCTTACTTTCTGCATGCCATATTCTTAATACAGTTCCTTTTTAAAAGACCGATAAAATCTCTTATGAATTATAGAAGGACAGAAAATCATCTTTGAAATATTTTAAAGTGTGGGGGTGTTTTGCTAAAGTTTCTGTCCCTCCTACTAAGAAAAGGAAATTGGGGCCTGGGACCCAAGACCGTAGATTCTGTATTTTTGGGTTATGCTCAAAACAATATTGCGTATAGATTTCTTGTCATTAAGAGTGAGGTAATTGGTATTGATGCATGCACAATTATAGAATCTAGGGATGCTACATTATTAAAAATATTTTTTCTTTGAAAAATAGAACTCCTAGATCTTCTATATATGCACTAGTTCCTATTTCAACTTCTAGTTCTCACGTAGAGACCCTAATAGAACCGATGAGGAGTAAAACAACCAGAAAAGAACCAAACCTAGGAGAGGGTTCTTCACTTACCTTGTTGAAGAGGATCATATATCTTATCAAGGGGCTATGTCCTCTGTAGATTCAGAATTTTGGAAAGAGGCCATTAATAGTGAAATAGATTCTATTATGTCAAATAGAACCTAGAATTTTGTTAACCTTCATGTAGGTTGCAAACCAATTAGTTACAAATGGCTCTTTAGAAAGAAGCAAAGACCTGATGGGTCTATTGAGAAATTCAAAGCATTGTTAGTAGCTAAAGGGTTCAAACAAAGGAAATGAGTAGACTTCTTTGACACTTACTCTCTAGTTACTAGAATTGTCACAATTAGAATGTTAATTGCTATTGCATCTGTTCATAAACTGTTTATTCATCTAATGGATATAAAAACTGCTTTTTTGAATGAATATTTACAGGAAGAGATTTACATGGAATAATATGAAGGATTTGCTGGTCCAGGACAAGAACACAAGGTATGCAAATTGATTAATGATTCTGATAAATGTGTATATAGCAAAACTGTTGGTAGCTCATGTGTAATAATGTGCTTATATATTGATGACATTCTTATTTTTGGCACTGACATGGATATTATTAATGATATCAAAATATTTCTGTCTTAAAATTTTGATATAAAAGATTTAGGACCTGCTGATGTGATTTTAGGACTTATTAAGTCGCACTTATGAGAGAATTGGTATCTCCTAATCTCACTATATAGAAAAGGTTGAAAAGATTTAACTATTCTGATTCTAAACGTATAAGCACTCCATATGATGCAAGTATCAGGTTAAAGAAGAAGAACAAAGGAGACAAAGTGGCTCAGTTGGAGTATTCTTAGTAAATTGGATGTTTGAACTATATTGCTAACCATACCAAACCTGATATTTTCTACGCAGTACAAAAACTTAGTCGGTACATAAGAAATCTGAATAGTTCACACTGGACTACCTTAGAAAGGGTAATGAGATACCTGAAGGGCACATTATCCTATGCATTATTCTGAGGATACCTATCTATTTTGGAAATGTACACTGATGCAAACTGGATTTCTGATACAGATAAGACCAAAGCCACAAGTGGATACGTATTCACATTGGGAGGAGCTGCCGTCACTTGGAAATCTACCAGGCAAACATGTATATCTAGATCGACTATGGAGGAAGGGTTCATAGCTCTTGACCTCACCAATGAGGAAGCAGACTGGCTCAGGAATCTGGTAACAGATATTCCTCTGTGGAGCAAACCAGTTACTGCTATCCCTGTACACTGT
Source organism: Iris pallida (assembly GCA_029216955.1). Lineage (NCBI taxonomy): Eukaryota > Viridiplantae > Streptophyta > Magnoliopsida > Asparagales > Iridaceae > Iris > Iris pallida. The sequence continues at coordinate 4,573,745 of JANAVB010042618.1, forward strand.
GACAACCAACCTACAATAGCAAAGGCTCAAAGGACAAGCTATAATAAAATCCAGACATATACATCTGAGGTACAATCGGGTGAAGTAATTGGGGTCCAATAGAGTAATTGCAATTGACTTCGTTAGATCAAAGAACAATCTAGCGGATCCTCTACTAAAGGTCTCTCAAGGAGACTGGTGTTGGAGATGGCAAGAGGAATAGGATTGAAGCCCATATATTGATTCACCTCAAAGGCAACTCAACCTTCGATTGGAAGCACCAAGAAAAGGTTCAATAGGTAACAACAAAATTAACGTGTGACGGAGAACACTATATGATTGTAACTGTAAAGAACCATTAATTCCTCTACCATATAGTATTGACCTGCATAAATAAGAGGGTGATTGTAAAATCTTAATGAATCTGTGGCTTGTAAAGCAGGGTATATAAATTGTAGAATATCCAGAAAAATTCACCTATTTGAGAGTGAAAGTGGGGCCATTTTTTATGGGAACTCGGGCTGCTCTCTAGAGCTCTTAAGAATCCGAGATAAACACATTTCCGAAAAGTACACAATTGTTGATACGATCTAATACCTACAATGTGTTTGTGTATATGTTGAGTCTGTACAAATAAGATCCTAAGTTCAAGACTTACCTCACTTTGGGTCTCTATAGACGAAATATACAACAATAAGGGGCTGTTTGGATAGAAGCAACTCTTTGCAAATGTAAAAGTGTCACTTACATTCGGTTGAGTTGCAATGCACTTGCAGCAAGTGTCACTTTTCAAAATATGTTTGGATAGAGTACTTTTTGTCTTCTACAAGTAGAAGAAAAAGGAGTTGGTTGATTGGATAGTTGATGAAAGTGGAGAAAAAATGAGTTCGGTTGTTTGGATGGTTGTTAAAAATGGATGTTGGAGTTGAAAATATGGTAGCCCATAATTAAATTAATTACCATAACATAATTAAATTAATTACCAAAATTTATAAAAATGAAAATTAATTTTTAAAAAACTAAATTTGCTTAATTTTTTATTAGACAATTGTGTAAGCCATCTAATTTTTAAACCACCTAAATTTTAAGCTTACTATTATTATTATTATGCTCATTATTATTATCCTAACAACCTCTTATTATTATCAAAACAGTCCCTCATTATCAAACTCCTGGTGCTACTTCTATTCTAATCGTCTTAGTCTTTTTGTCTTCTTCTACTGTTTGTTCCTTCTTCTTCTTATTCTCTTCAATTGGTCTGTTTCTTCTTAAAAAAATTGAAGAAGAAGAAGAAAGAATCGGCCATGCCCGCAGCAGCACCGACACCACCACGCCCTCAGCACATCTTCTTCTTCTCCTTCCACTCCTTGACATTAGCGCCCACAGCACCGACACCACTACCCCCACAACACCGACACCACCACGTCCTTCCTCGACACCACCACGTCGATGTTGGACCAGTCGTCGGGAGTCGCCGGGATCTAAAATAGCTATGATGCCCGATGTCGACCTCCACGGCACCACCCGCTGCTGTCGATCCAGTTGCACCTCACTAACACCAATTTTTGGCTGCAACTGATCCTTCAAAAAAACAAAGCGCAGTTACTGCCCACTTGCTGCGATTTGACACTTACCACTCGGTTGCTGTGGCAAACCAAATGCCGCAAGTGCCAAACTGGACAACAACTTTCATACCACCCTCCGCGATCCAAATAGCCCCTAAGGGGATGTTTAAGTCCGGAAGACACCTTCCTCTGATACACAGTGTAACTGTCCAAATCTTATTCTCCTTCCTATCATTCTATCGATCTATATCTTTTGTTGTCCCTTTATTGAATCATGTAGGGGATTGTTGGTTTTGTTGCTTGGGAAGCAACTCATATGTGATTCAAAAAAGCATCCTTTCTTTTAGTCCCACATGGAAAAGGAGAAATAGTTCTCTTTTGTATATAATGTTTTACCCTCCTTAGTACATAAGTGGATTTTGTAGGAGATAGGCTACATTACATCCAACCCGCAAGCAGGTGCGCATTTTAATGCATATTTTTATGCATTTATTTGTCGCAGATAGGACCAAGGGTATATAGGTAATTTTCTAACTCATTTTAAATTTTATTTTTGGTTCGATTGCCTGGTCTTTCGTAGACCTACTATCACATAATCCCGTTACAGAATTTGTAGACCGCAGGAGATTATTCTGGACACGAACGGTAGTCCAGAGAGATGTTTAAAAACAAAATAGTTTATCTGTTTTGATCGAAGAAATCTATCTCTCTTTCTCTCTCTTTCTCTCTCTCGCGTACGAAAAGTTGTTCGCACATAAGGAAAATGCGACCAGAACCTCTTTTTCGTTCAACTTCTTCTCCGTTCAACTCTTCCTCTGGGCAAGGCTGTAATCATTCATGGGATTCACTACCGGGTGCACGGTGCTGTGGATCGAAGAAATTCATTGTATCTCGGGAATATATCGCCTGAAATCCGATGCACTGTTCGTGGGGGCAAAATTCTGTTCTAAGGACAGCGTTGTAACGTGCCCTGAATCCATACTCTTTAATTCCTATTCTTAGTTTTAAATCACCTAATTTGCATGTGTTAGAAATTCTGCCCAACATAAACATTAAGCATGATCTATAAACATTTCTGTAGAAGCAACATGTCGGGCCATAGCTTCACAACCAATCAACGGATCTTTCCGTCTTACCATTTGTCTCACGACGGCATCAATGGATATTTCTGTCTTACCATTCGTCTTCATCCTCTTGCTGATTCGTCTTCATCCTTTTGGTGATACGGATCTTGGAATTAGAAGGAAAGGACAGAAAAAATAACTAGAGAAAGAGTGAGTGCGCATCTTGGAATTGAAGGGAGAAGAAACAATAAATAATTAGAGAAAGAGAGAGAAACAATAAGATGGTGCACATAGAGGAGATTACCCGGTTTAGAGTCTATTTTAGATAATGGATATGTAGATGACATTATTATCATACATAATTTTTTGAAGATAAGAAAATATATCATCAAAATAATTGATAATGCCCCTCCTATTTGAATTATATAATCGTATAGATTATTGTTAAAATTTATCAAATTTGATAAAAAGAATATTATTAATTAGCTATACTTTATGATCAAATTAAATAATAACATAATTAAATGTCACTAATAAAATAATATAAATATGGAATTTATTTGCTATTTTTCTTTTTTCTTTTTTATTGTTCTAATATTTCTCTTATTAGAAATTACACACACGATGGGCTAAAATGTCACTCCATAATGATCAAGTGAAATATATATTGGAACCAGGTAAATTATTTCTGGAATCGCTTTCAATGGGATTCGAACTCCTGACCACTCGTGCCACATGCATCTCTCTTAACCACTAGGCTAGAGGTCATCTGTGATATATATATATATATATATATATATATATATATATATATATATATATATATATATATATATTGGAACCAGGTAAATAGTTTCTGGAATCGCTCCTACTGGGATTCGAACTCCTGACCACTCGGACCACATGCATCTCTCTCAAACACGAGGCTAGAGGTCATTTGCTATATATATATATATATATATATATATATATATATATATATATATATTATTTTTTTGAAAATGGTAATGTAGCGAACGCTCCCACTGGGAATCGATCTCCTGACCACTCGGGATATATATATATATATATATATATATATATATATATATATATATATATATATATATATATATATATATATATATATATATATATATATATATATATATATATATATATTTGGAATAAAATATATATATATATATATATATATATATTTGGAATAAGGGTAAATTTTATTCCACGCAGATCACAGTAAAGGTATTACAATATATTATTCTCACATCTCTCCCTCCCCAGTTAAGGGGCCATTACAGATATATCGAATTCTATATTATGTAAAATTACTACATGAGGAGTAGCCAGTAACTCAAAGATATGCCTGTTACGCTCCCTCCAGATGTGCCAAACTGATGCTGTAAGTTGGACTCTAGCAATCTTGGCCCAACCAGGGTCCATGCCTCGACGATCTCTGATACAGCTGAGGATCCCCCGTATATCTCTAGTACTGCCAACTCCACCCATCGATCGCATGCACTACTCTGACCAGACACTACTAAAATACAACGATTTAGCGACGGCCCTATCCGTCGCTAATTGAAATTACCGACGGATTATCGACGGATACGGGTTGAAAAAATCCATCGGAAATAACCTCGTCGCCAAAACTAGTCCGTCGCTAGTACGTCGCTCACCGACTACTTAGCGACGGATTACCGTTGGCTACGTCAAAATATTTAGCGACGGCTAGCCGACGATTTTCTGTCAACTTCGACAGTTTAAAATTTAATGTAGCAACATTTAGCGACGGACAAACCGTCGCTAAACCTTCGTTAAACGCGTATTAGAGGGTTTCTGATTAGCAAAATATGTCGTTAATCCGTCACCAACCTCGTCGGATTAGCGACGGAGTAGCGATGGATATTCCGTCGACAGGCTCCTGTATATCTTTCATAATTCCAGGACCTTGGAGACGGATAACCCGTCGGGTTTTAATCGCCCATCCGTCGCTAACTGGGAATCCCCCAGTTAGCGACGTATAGTCCGTCGGAAAGTGGCCACCAGTCCGTCGGTATCTGGGAATATTTTGAAAACAAGCATAAAGTTGGGCATTCCCAATATACTCAATTCCAATATACCAAACACACAAATAATCTCAAGCAATTCCAATATACACAATTCCAATATACAGAACACAAATATTCAATATTCAATAAAACAAATATCTCAAGTACAAATATACAAAACACACAAATATTTCAATATACAAAACACACAAACAATTCCAACACACAACTATCCCAAGCATTCAAATTGTTCACACAAAACACATAAATATTCAATGTTTAAACGCAAATATTCAATATTCAATAAAAAGAAAAATCGAATTTGGCCTCAGCAAAGACCGCAAGTCAGACGATGAATCCTCACAGCCAGAGATCATAGTTACGTTGAGGCATGTACCATATGTACCATTCTATCAGCCACTTTGCATACGAAGGCTCAATCTGGTTGAGGTCTTCTGTAGGGACATGAGGGTCAGTCCCGATGCTACTACTCTCTGACGATGGCTCCTCCTTAACTTCAACCTTGGGAGCAATCTCTTCCCTGATGGTCATCGGTTCTTCCTTGACCTCGACCTTTGGTAACACCTCCTCCTTAATAGTCACCGGCTCTTGTTTGACGATGGGGACTTCCTCCGTGTCGACCTCCAAGGGTTCCTTACCTCGGCCCCTTCCTCGGCTAGCAGCACCTCCTCGGGGAGTCTTGGGAGCCATCTCACTGACAATAGAAATTTTCAAATAGGGTAAAGAAATTTACTCAAATTATAAAAAAATAAGAAGTTTATCGAAATTGTAATCAGAGTAATGAAACGACATTGGAGATGACGTGTCGTAGTGTTCGGACAGGAAGGGGGGTGACGCGCCCCTACCCATGGCGCGCTAGGGGGACGTCTACGAATAACAGGGACATCTGCTCCTCCCTACTTCCCATCTGGACCCATCTGCTCCTCCCCTATGAAACAGAAATTTTCCTTCTCCTCTTCTCCACCATAGCTCTGGACCCATCTGCTCCTCCATACTTCCCTTCTTCTTATTTAACTCTCTCAGCCACATATGATATCCAGCTCAAGTGTAGAGTCGGGGGAGAAGAAGTGGGCAGGAAGAGGAGGGGGAAACAGCACAGTCGACGGCATGACCTGGAGGAAGTACAGAGGTTTTGTTGGAGGTGCTGGCAATTTTCCTAGGATGGTGTTGAGGAGCAAGTGTAGAGTCGGCCGAAGGACTCTACACTTGCTCCTCAACACCATCCTGGAAAAATTGCCAGCACCTCCAGCAAAACTTCTGTACTTCCTCCAGGTCATGCCGCCGGCTGTGCTGCTTCCCCCTCCTCTTCCTGCCCACTTTTTCTCCCCGACTCTACACTTGAGCTGGATATCATATGTGGCTGAGAGAGTCAAATGAGAAGAAGGAAAGTAGGGAGGAGCTGATGGGTCCAGAGCATGGATGGAAGAGAACTAAAAAGCACTGATCCTTCCTGTTGTGAGAACTGTAAAGAGTGAGAAAGGAGAGGAGGGTCTTTGATTTTTGCGTTCATCATCATTAGAGGGAGCAGCACTGGAAAAGTTGTGACGTTGGTAGCATGAGAGAGTAAAAATATGTATCACAAGACTAACAGAATTACTATATAATCATGTACTCACCAATAATCGGATGTAACTGGAGTCGTTGGGCCTATCATGCAGTAATTGGTGGATCCACTGGTATAGGCCGGATGTACTTAGTATCTACTGTATCAGATTAGTATCGGTCTATCGGTTTGGTATAAGACGTATCAGATTGGTATTGGCCTTAACAAATTGGTATCGTCCTATCCGATATGTATATGTGTCGGTCGTATAGCTAGGATTCATATTGGCCTTATCGATTTGGTATCGATCATATCCGATAGGTATCGGCCGTGTTGGATTAGTATCGACCATTTCGGATTAGTATCCTGAAAGGTTTAGTAACAACTGTACTTGAATTTCTCTCTTCTCGAGCTAGAATACCATTGCATGAGAGTCACCAGATCGTGATTGGCCAGTTACAGTAACATACATGCTTCCTTTTCTATCAGAAAAAGCGAGATTGAAAAAGAAGTATGTATGTCCTATAACTGGCTAGCTACGCTCTCGTGACTCTCTTACAATGGTAATCTAGCTCTAGAAGAGAGAAATCCAAGTACAGTTGTTACTAAACCTTCCACGATACTAATCCGAAATGGTCTATACTAATCCAACACGGCCGATACCTATCAGATATGACCAATACCAAATCGATAAGGCCAATACGAATCCTAGATATACGGCCGATACATATCGGATAGGACGATTCCAATTCGCTAAGACCAATACCAACCGATACGGCCCATACCAAACCGATAGATCGATACCAATCCGTTATGGTCAATACTTATAAGTACCTACGGTCGAGGAGGTTGATCCGCTGGTACATCCATGTACGATCAACGAAGTAACGATCCATTTTAATTCGAATATGAAAATCTGTATCGTAAGACAAACTAAACATAATCAGTTCATGTCAGTCTGCACTTTCTGCAGTAACGACCACAAGTTTTATGTTCTTCAACGATATATTCCACATGCTTAATTGCCAAGTATGGAAACGAATAGCTCAAAACACAACCCAAAATTCTTTCTAGCATATATTAGTGTGAATCATCTATGTTATATACATATGGTGTAGTATATGTTCTTATCGTATCTAGTATCTGAAGAATGTAACAGAATCAAGATGAACTCACATAATGTAATACTAAGACATCATCTACTACTATATAAGATATAGTGATAGGTTGTCATATCATCATTGTCGAGGGATGATGGTCGGAGGACAGTCAACTTTATCTACGACTAGATAGTTTCTGCCTCGCCAATCGAATGGCTGCAGGGACTATGTCGGAGGACAGTCAACTTTATTAATTGTTGTCACGCCCCGCTCTCGTAGGAGCGATCGTCCTCGCTAAGGCGTGATGCCGCACGAGCCTAGCTTACGCTCGTGCAAGGCGGGTTCCATAACGGCCGATTACAACGGCTGCGACGGGGTCGTCGTACAGAAGTCCCAAGCAGAGACATTGAACACGCAGTAGAAATATAGAACGAAACACAAGTTATACAAAAGAAGCTCTTTTATTGATATACAATCACTCAAAGCTCACTCTTCTCACTTTACAAGTCTCTCTCTCTCGATACAATACTTGAACCCAGCAGAAGCTTCGGAAGGCGATGTCCATACATTATGTCCCATATAAGTCTTTGATCCATGCGGCCGCACGCTTCGAATCGCCAAGGAACTCCGTGCCTCGACGCATCCAAGCGAGCTCCGCGCCACGAGCTTCTACCTGTGCCTGTACATAAACACTGTGTGGGTGTCAGTACTCAACTGTACTGGTGGAGTGAGCTTCTCGCCCACCCATACAAAACCAACACGTTTTATTTACTTTGTGCAATACAAGCCCCTTTACGATTGTCTTTCTAGTCTTGTCTTATGATCGATTTTAGGACCGACGCTCGGCCTATTTAGTGTCTTTAGACCATCTCCGTGCCTGCATTGTTAATGTACCGGCTCATAGTTGTCTTTCGTACCATACTCTTGGACGTAACGACTAGGTTGTGTCAAATACTTGACCGTGCCTCAAACATCGAGGCCGTGCCTCGTAGCGTAACCTGACTTATCCAAACTCACCTTACGGCCCTTCTCGACTTAACGCGCAACGTATAACCCAACTTGTGGAAACGGTATTGAGAACTCAATCACGATGCCGTATCTCGTGCTGAAGCACGTGTCTTTACGTATAGCCGAATCGTAGGCTTTATAACATTTTGGTGCAACCGAGCACACATTTTACAAGACATCACATACCGTGCTTACGCTTTCTTTGTTACGACCGACACCGTGCATGCGGATTCGCCGCTTAGCACGCCAATTATCTATATGAAAGGCCACTGGCATGACAAGCCATCGCGGACATGGCTCGGGTAGGCGGCGGGTCCTTCGATGCAAGGTAGCTAGCCCCATGGAAAGCCCCCGACTACCCACGCAATAAAAGCATGCGTTGCTATAACGTCTATCCCTAGGATGACTGGGCCCGGTGCCCCGGCGTATAACCAGTCTAGGCAGAAATCCTTATCGACAAGGTGTCCAATGACCATGCACCTACGAGACATCTAGACTCACGTAAATGCATGGCCTACTTGTTGGTACGATCGGAACTATACTTAGCAACTCGTGCCCTGAATCACACTTGGCATAACGTGCCTCGGGACCGCGAGACTCCCAACCGAGGGACCGCCTCGAAACACCTTAACGTGGATAGGATATGAGGCTCCCAACCGAGGGACCGCCTCGAACTCAACGTGGATAGGAACGCGAGACTCCTAACCGAGGGACCGCCTCGAATACTTAACGTGGATAGGAACGCGAGACTCCCAACCAAGGGACCGCCGCAAAACACCTTAACGTGGATAGGACGCGAGGCTCCCAACCGAGGGACCGCCTCGAACTTATTTTAACTCGAGGGAACGACTACTACGTAGCCTTCCAACTTAACTTGAACAAAACGTATTCCTTAAGAGCCATGGACCGTGGCTAACTTTACATCGTGCCAACCGTAGCTCGTGCCTTTAACTGACTTCTGTCTTACGCGACGCTATCACCCAAGTCATACGTTATATAACGGCCCGTGAGATCGTAGGACTATTTGACATGACAACCACAGAACGAGCAGGACGGCACTTGGATGACTTAGGTCGACCGGCATAACTTTGCCTAACTTACTCAAGCCTACAACTTAACCCGAGGGACGAGCCAAGGCTATGGCAAGCCTTGTGCAGTGGAAATGTGCATGCTTTATCGAGCATTTACGCGGGCGACGCCTATGACTTAGGCTAACTCATCGTTTGTGTCGAATACCAACTTTTCCTTCTCCCAAGCTGCGGGACGAAGGACCGAGTGTCATTTTCAAAGCACGCTAAGCCGACTTCTAAGCAGACCATGGGACCTTTTTTCATGTTCTAACACATTTCGACGGGTCGGGATTATTTCCTTGGCTATGTGCGTTCGTAGCTTTTATATTAGCCTACTTGTGCAAGTTGAAAACACACGAATTATTAAGTAAAGGCTAAAATGAGGCAAGTTCACCGAAACTACCCTACCTGAGCGATGTCTTCGAGTCGCCGTTGTAAGGCCAAGTCCGAACGCCGTCGGCGTTTCGATTCCTTTGATTGACTTTGCGGGACGAGGCACTACACCATACACCACTCAGAACAAGTCTCGTCCTCGAGACTTTCCTGAAGGCAAACCATCCTACCATTTCTATGGCCAAGACTTAATCGTACCCACTCTGCCTACGTATTTCTTCGATTCCGAGCCACGCCCGTGCTTTTCGCTAACTTAGTCGTAAGGCACACTAACCGATCAACCAACAACATTTGAACTTGTCTCAATTCAATGATCGTATTACCATCAACATTTCTTCAAAACTTACGATTTCAAAATCCTCGACACTTCCTCGTTCCTCAAGTCTCACTTGATTCAACGTATCACTTAGTTGGTTCGTGCACATATTCCAGGCATTCCCAAAATACATACATTTCAGCCAAGCCTCGTGATAGAGAATCCGCCATCACCACTCGAGTCGGATCGTGCACATATTCGGGCATCCCTGATATACGTGCATGTCAGCCGAGACTCGCGAGTGGTGCCTCCGTAACTCCTATCGCTTCGCGCTCGAACGTCTGCCTAACCGCTAGGCTAAGTCTTTTCGTCAGTACTGGAATCATAATTCCCAAACAACGATATCAACACTGACCCCATCCTAAGGTCAAACCAATCGTTGGTACGGGGTTTTCTACCCAAGCTCGTATCACTCCGATTTCTAAATATCGAGCATCGATTTCCTACACACATTCCAATATCCGTCGCACGGGGTACGAGTCGTTCGGTAAAGCCATCCTACGATAAATTACGTTTCAACCGATCCCCGATAAGAACATATCGCTCGTTCATTTAGCCGTTTCACATAGTTTATCTCCTCGAACACGTTCAACATAAATTCGCCTATCATTCATTCTCAAATCAAGCACGCTACGACATAATTCATCTCTAAACCGTAATTCATATTCCACGTTTCCGAAATCATCTATTCCAATTTACGTAATCGATCATAAGGTCGTCTGACTTAACAATATGTTGCGTCCCGATCTCACGCGAGTCAGATTATCCACGGTGGGCACGAATCACCATGCACGCTCCCGCGAGATAATCATTCTCATCGGGACGTAACTCTTGTTTTGTGTCTAGACTAATTCATTCTTGATGCGCAGATTGGACCTACTCAATCCTCAAGTTTTATTCAGTCATCAATCACAATTCCTAACATTCTCGAGTTCTCCTTCGCATCAAGCCAACAAGTCGAGACAATCAAAGTTGCCGCGTCCTGATTTTTCGAGTTCGATCATTCCCGCGACATGAACCACCATGTCAGTACTTACGCGGAACGATCGCCCCAAATTCGACGCAATGCATTTGCGAGGCTAGAGTTGAGCTCTCACAAGACAAGAATATCGACGCTGTGGTTATCCGCGTAATCATCAAGATACGATCACTTTCACCTAACATTCGCCTCAACCAAAGTCCTAAGTATTACATCCATTTGGAACGATAACACTTGCGCGATCGTCATTCACCGTGTTAGATTACCCCCGAGTTATCGCATATCATCTTTGATATGCCTCAATATCATCGACGATATACGTAACCTGACGATCTTCGTTTGCAACGAATTCTGAGTCGTGCGAATGATGCTATCGTCCGGCTGGATAATCTCCTTGACATTCAAATTCAATTTCGATCATTATCCCTCGAATCGTTTACAAGATTAATTCGTTCAAATCCAAAATCACGTATCGTTCATCCGTCTATCTTAAGTCACCGACTACGTATTTCCTCAATTTGTATCATTCCGTGCTAATTCAAACCATCGAGCAACATCGATTTCAATCCTCGGAGTCGTTTGCGTAACTTCAAAGTCAAACCTTCCGTGCACGCTATCTACCTGTCGTGCTAACTTTTCGTATACGATCCGTATCAATTTCTTCGATTCGAATTCACCTACTCAATCGTTTTCGCGTTTCATACTCGTGCAATCCTCAATCATTCGCTCGAATAATTTCCAAGACGGACCATACACCACTCGGGATTCGAGTCATCCAATCTAGACCAAATCACGTTCGCGTTATTTGGTAAGGCATGTTTTGGATTCGTTCGACGAATCCCTAACATAATCGTTCACGTCGTATCGACGCACAAAGTCGTTCGCACTATTCCTCAAAATCCAGGACAATCTTCCATGTACGCCTAAACGTTAGTCTGATAACGTTCCTATCGATATACACTCCAAGTGTATCTCCGTTCCCGACCAAGCGGTACTTAATATTGGTTGTGACTCGTTTGCACCAAAAGGTCGAGATGCACGATAATCGGCAAAACTTAGCCAAAGGCTGTGTGCATAACCATCCCGTCCGAACTATACTTCGGTCTCGTGTGCTCGTTCGCTATTGTTAGCGTAAGGTCGTTCAAGCACGCAACGCATTTGCTAACTTTTAGCACGTGTCTCCTATCAACTTAGGATCGGCACCGTTCGGGCGCAAAGGCCTACCAACGTATCCGGTGATGGCCTATCGATGCGTTCGATTGAACGCTTGTAGGATCTTTCGAAAAAATTAGACTTATTGTATGGACATGCCGAGGGACGTTTGAGAGAGAGCGCACCAACGATATCGACTTGCGGAAGCAACATTCAGAGTTCACGGAACAACGGAGTTAAAGAATTCAATCGATAGTCCAAGGACGTAAAGCCGTGCTCTGATACCATTATGTCACGCCCCGCTCCTGTAGGAGCGATCGTCCTCGCTAAGGCGTGATGCCGCACGAGCCTAGATTGCGCTCGTGCAAGGCGGGTTCCATAACGGCCGATTACAACGGCTGCGACGGGGTCGTCGCACAGAAGTCCCAAGCAGAGACATTGAACACGCAGCGGAAATATAGAACGAAACACAAGTTATGCAAAAAAAGCTCTTTTATTGATATACAATCACTCAAAGCTCACTCTTCTCACTTTACAAGTCTCTCTCTCTCGATACAATACTTGAACCCAGCGGAAGCTTCGGAAGGCGATGTCCATACATTATGTCCCATATAAGTCTTTGATCCATGCGGCCGTACGCTTCGAATCGCCAAGGAACTCCGTGCCTCGACGCATCCAAGCGAGCTCCGCGCCACGAGCTTCTACCTGTGCCTGCACATAAACACTGTGTGGGTGTCAGTACTCAACTGTACTGGTGGAGTGAGCTTCTCGCCCACCCATACAAAACCAACACGTTTTATTTACTTTGTGCAATACAAGCCCCTTTACGATTGTCTTTCTAGTCTTGCCTTAGGATCGATTTTAGGACCGACGCTCAGCCTATTTAGTGTCTTTAGACCATCTCCGTGCCTGCATTGTTAATGTACCGACTCATAGTTGTCTTTCGTACCATACTCTTGGATGTAACGACTAGGTCGTGTCAAATACTTGCCCGTGCCTCAAACATCGAGGCCGTGCCTCGTAGCGTAACCTGACTTATCCAAACTCACCTTACGGCCCTTCTCGACTTAACGCGCAACGTATAACCCAACTTGTGGAAACGGTATTGAGAACTCAATCACGATGCCGTATCTCGTGCCGAAGCACGTGTCTTTACGTATAGCCGAATCGTAGGCTTTATAACACTTTGGTGCAACCAAGCACACATTTCACAACACATCACATACCGTGCTTATGCTTCCTTTATTATGACCGACACCGTGCATGCGGATTCGCCGCTTAGCACGCCAATTATCTATATGAAAGGCCACTGGCATGACAAGCCATCGCGGACATAGCTCGGGTAGGCGGCGGGTCCTTCGATGCAAGGTAGCTAGCCCCATGGAAAGCCCCCGACTACCCACGCAATAAAAGCATGCGTTGCTATAACGTCTACCCCTAGGATGACTGGGCCCGGTGCCTCGGCGTATAACCAGTCTAGGAAGAAATCCTTGTCGACAAGGTGTCCAATGACCACGCACCTACGAGATATCTAGACTCACGTAAATGCATGGCCTACTTGTTGGTACGATCGGAACTATACTTAGCAACTCGTGCCCTGAATCACACTTGGCATAACGTGCCTCGGGACCGCGAGACTCCCAACCGAGGGACCGCCTCGAAAACCTTAACGTGGATAGGATACGAGGCTCCCAACCGAGGGACCGCCTCGAACTCAACGTGGATAGAAATGCGAGACTCCCAACCGAGGGACCGCCTCGAATACTTAACGTGGATAGGAACGCGAGACTCCCAACAGAGGGACAGCCTCGAAACACCTTAACGTGGATAGGATGCGAGGCTCCCAACCGAGGGACCGCCTCGAACTTCTTTTAACTCGAGGGAACGACTACTACGTAGCCTTCCAACTTAACTTGAACAAAACGTATTCCTTAAGTGCCATGGACCGTGGCTAACTTTACATCGTACCAACCGTGGCTCGTGCCTTTAACTGACTTCTGTCTTACGCGACGCTATCACCCAATTCATACGTTATATGACGGCCCGTGAGATCATGGAACTATTTGACTTGACAACCGCAGAACGAGCGGGACGACACTTGGAATGACTTAGGTCGACCGGCATAACTTTGCCTAACTTACTCAAGCCTACAACTAAACCTGAGGGACGAGCCAAGGCTATGCCAAGCCTTGTGCAGTGGAAATGTGCATGCTTTATCGAGCATTTACGCGGGCGACGCCTATGACTTAGGCTAACTCATCGTTTGTGTCGAATACCAACTTTTCCTTCTCCCAAGCCGCGGGACGAAGGACCGAGTGTCATTTTCAAAGCACGCTGAGCCGACTTCTAAGCAGACCGTGGGACCTTTTTCCATGTTCTAACACATTTCGACGGGTCGGGATTATTCCCTTGGCTATGTGCGTTCGTAGCTTTTATATTAGCCTACTTGCGCAAGTTGAAAACACACGAATTATTAAGTGAAGGCTAAAATGAGGCAAGTTCACCGAAACTACCCCACCTGAGCGATGTCTTCGAGTCGCCGTTGCATGGCCAAGTCCGAACGCCGTCGGCGTTTCGATTCCTCTGATTGACTTTGCGGGACGAGGTACTACACCGTGTGTCCCCTACCAGACACCCTCCCCCACCCCCACCCCCTTTCCCACCCCACCACTCCCTCCCCGACCCCCCCTGACAGCACCCCCTCCCCCGACCCCCTCCCGGACAGCACCCACCCCCATCATCCCTCCCCCACCCCCACCCCCTCCCCGACAGCACCCACCCCCCGACCCCCCCTCCCCGACAGCACGCACCCCCACCCCCCACCCCACTATCCACTCCCCAATCCCCCTCCCCGACAGCACCCCCCGACCCTCCTCCCCTCCCCTCGTCTCCCCCACCCCACCCACCCCTCTTCCACCCCCCGATCCCCCTCCTCGATACCTATCCCCGACAGCACCCACCCACACCGTCCTCCCCTACCCCACCACCCCCTTCCCGATCCCCCTCCCGACAGCACACCCTCCCCGACCACCTCTCCCCATCCCCCGACCCCCCTCCCTCCCGGTCCCGAAGACAGCCGACAGCCACCCCTCCGAAACCCTAAAATATAGAGAGAGGAAAAGAGAGAGAGAGAGAGATTACCGGCAAGATCGACGGAGGGAGAGCGATCGTCGGAGGGAGAGAAATTGTCGGAGGGGGAGAAATCATCGGAGAAAAAGAGGGGGAAGAGAGAGAGAGATAGTTTGGGGGAAATAAAAAATTTTCACCCGTCGGTTCAATTTAATTTAGGGTACAGTATTTAGCGACGGACTGGCGACGAATATATTCGTTGCTAAATACCCTGTAGATTACCGACGGAAATGTTAGTCGACAGTCTGTCGCTAATAGTCCGTGCCATTTTTCAGTATTTTGCCGCCAAATTATGCGACATTTCAGCGACGGACTAACTTTTCGTCAAATTAGCGATGGAAGTACGACAGATTTTTACACAAAAAAATAAAAAATTTATTCATTGCTTTCTGACGATAGTCCATCACAAGTTAGTCGCTAGTCCGTCGCTATTAGTGACGGATAGGAGCCGTCGCTAATTTGCCGTCGCCAAATTGCTGTATTTTAGTAGTGAGATGTGCCAAGTCATCGGACACTGAAAGAATAGGTGGCCCATAGATTCGGCCACACCTGTACAGAGTACGCACTTCGGGTCTAAAATCTGCATCCCAAATCGGAGAAGTCTGTCCCTCGTCATCAACCTGCCTAGAAGGAGTTTGTATGAACAAAGCTGCATTTTGCGAGCAATCCTCTTTGTCCAGATAAAGTCATACTCCACAACCCTATCATGTGGAGTCCAAACCAGATTGTAGCAACTTTCAAAACGAAATATCCCCGAGCCTCCATCCGAACCAGGTTCAACCCATCTCCAGGAGTAAGCAGGCTGGCTAGTATCAATAGTGATCTGACGAATCGCCTCTCCAAACTGAGCAGTGAATGGATACTCCTCAGGCCTCCAGATACCATCCCTGATGATCGGACTACATTTCACCCCCCTGCCCGCTTCTCTGTCCATCTGTGCACCCAAGATCTCTAGGAGGGAACCATTTCCCATCCATAGGTCGAGCCATAGTTCAGTGTTCGCCCCATCTTTCATAATCATGTATATAGCGGATTGGAGAACCGGCCTGCACGGAAGGATAGCCTTAAATGAGACCGAGAAGTTGTTATCTATCTTGCATGTCCAGAAATTCGTCCGTCGTAAATATCTGCTAGCCAGCCACTCTGCCCAAAGCGAACCTCCTTTGATGAACTGCCACGCCATCCTCACCCCAGATGCCTCCCTAACCACCCGTAGAGGTCGCAACCCACTCCTCCTTCCTTCCGGGTCTGGCAGAGTTGTTCCCAAGCGATCGCATGCATACCTCCTCTCCAGATAAAATTTGCACATATGGTCTCCATCTTCCTTATGTTAGCTACCGGAATCTGAATCGACTGCAACCAGAACATAGCGATGCCAGAAATAACAGACCTCACCAGCTCAATACGGCCACCAAAAGATAGTCCAGCTGCCTGCCAGCCTTCTACTTTTCTTTAGGTAAAATCCACCAAGCTGTGACAATCCTGATCCCTAGCATAATTGACCGTCAACGGTACCCCCAGATACTTCACCGATAACTCTCCTTTCTTCACTGCCAGAGCAAGGGCCCTTTCCTCCTTGAGGGTGCACTGAGAGCTAAAATAAATCCTGCTCTTCTTCCTATTCAGCAGAAGCCCAGACAACCTCCCAAACTCCTCCATAATATCGGAAAGCGCACTCATCCCCCTCATAGATGGATGAAGGAACACCAAGAGGTCGTCAGCATAGATCAAGTGTGACACCACCGGCTTGACCAGCCTGAAGAGAGGGACAATCTTCCTACTATGCACAGCCAGGTCCATCATACAAGTGAAGTACTCCATCACCAGAGTGAACAGGTACGGGGAAAGAAAATTCCTCTGTCGCAGTCCCATGTTGCTCTTGAAGTATCCAAATGGAGTACCCTGGATGAGGACCAAAAATATGGAGGAGCATATGAACTCCCTCACCCTCACTACCCACCTCTCATCAAACCCCATAGCAAGCATAAGGTGGCAAAGGAAGTCCTTGTTGACCGTATCATAAGCTTTCCGCAAATTCAGCTTCACACAAGCCTTTATCCCCTCGGCTTGTTGAAATCTTCCACCATCTCATGTGCAAGAAGACTGTGCTCAGCAATCGAGTGCCCCTTGATAAAAGCTACCTGATTTCGTGACACCAGGCCCTGCATAATCCCTTTCATACGTCGACACATGAGGTGGGCAATTAACTTATATAGATAATTACAACACACAATAGGCCTGAAGTCGACGAGGGATGTCGCGCCTGTAATGACCCGCTCCGCCCTAGCAGAACGCCGATTCAAACGGCAAGTGCAACGACTCGAACGAGCCGTCAACCCGAAGAGTTGGCATCGACCTGATGAAGTATCGATGCAAGGCTTACATTTGCCCGTCAAGAGGAATCCAGACTTAGACTTTCAGAGGCGCGCTCGGAGTATCGCTCGGCCGATGCGAACATCGCTAAGGTGGGTGGCTCCGATGAACCCGTCTTTGCTTAGCCTAGACACATAATAATACAGACACTATTACTAGAATCGCTAGGCGATAACACCGCGCATGCTAATAAATGACTCAATGCACCTAGCTAAGGGAATAATCCCATCTTGTATGCTTGTATATGGAAAAATACATAGGAAAATATGAAAACTCTCGTACCGTGCTCCACGCTCGTGCTAAGGCACAAGCTTACATTCGAGTTCCCTATGCGTTCAACAATGAAACAATGAATGAATTACAACAATAAAATGGAAAGACTATCAACATAGTCGTTCCGAGTAGAGTATAGCAACATTGAAAGATTATGGGACCGATGGGTCGCCAAGGCGACTCCCGTACGGGGAGTTGCATAATGTGTGAATGAAAGAATGAATGGATAAGTGAATGAATGAACCAACGAATGAAAGAATGAATACGTGAATGAATCAATGAACGAACAACAAGTGAAAGAAAGAATGAATGAATAAAAAATAAGAAAGAAAGGAATGTTTAACGACAGGTGTGACGAGCACGTACAACGGGGCTCGCTACCCGCGTTGCACGGACGCCAACGTGGGAGACAACGTATTATGGCTAAGAGTTAGCCTATGGCTCAGAGACAGACGTTAAGTTAAAATGACAAAATAATACGAAATGGTCGTAGACGGACTCGTGCACGAGTGAAAGGATTCCAAGGCAACGAAAGACGATTTCATGGCCGGCCTAGGCAGAATTATGGCCTACGGGCGGACAGGTGTACGGGCTTAGGCACATAACCAAACGTAGGGCCGGTACTTTAATAGTTTATCAAGGTGTACCAGCCATCACGCTTGATAGATGAGAATGCCAAAGGAGAAAATGTCCAAAATGGCTGACATGCCAGCGACAGGTACATATAGATTTAAGTAGTCTTTGCTAGTGGCAATCCATGTGCAAGTCCTTGTATTGAAATCAAAGTAGTCTAAGTTAACTGAATGAAGCATCCTCTGAACAGACATTGAATGTAACATATAAATGATCAAAAGTACTTCATGCAAGTGAGTTAGAAAACACGCCTACGATACGCTAGGACCGGAGGCAGGGACACACCCTTGACATTGAATGTTTACATAAATTACGTTAAGTTATTTCATATGAATTGTTGAGTAACTTGGTTTACTTTGGACAGGGAAGGCCGGACGGTAAGTATGGGTAAGTCGTGCATGTATTTCCATGCAAACACTTGAATTCGGTAACAAGAGATAGGCTATGAAATATGTCATGAAACTGACCCTAAGGAAAGATTAGAAAGACAATAAATGATAGACAGTGCACAAAAGTAAATAGAACGTGTTTGGTAATGATAGCATTGTGGGCGAGCTAGCCTCCCCACCAGTGCATAACAATGTACTGATAACCCCACAGATTGCTTGCAGGATGCAGGAGATATTGTCGGGTACGGAGCTTCCCTAGAACGTACTAAGGCGCGGAGCCAACTCTGGTGCCTTGGAGCGTTGCAAGGAGCTGAAGCACCATATACAGGACATAATGTATCGGAACATCGCCATGAATCATTTCATGTTATAAGCCACTTGGCACGCCTTTTATGTTTCAGAGAGAGAGCTTGAGAGACTTGTAAACTTGGCCTAGCGCCACTTGTAAACTTCTTGAATGTTAATAAAGAGTTTGAATTTGCGTCAATTTGTGTTCATTTACTTTTCGCTGTAAATGGGGACACTCTGTACGACTCTGTAGCCTAGCTCAAATCGACCGTTTCCGGACATAGCCTTGCACGGGCGCAACCTAGGCCTGTGCGGCATCACACCTTAGCGAGGATGATCGCTCCTGCGGGAGCAGGGCGTGACAGATTGGTATCAGAGCACGGCTTTACGTCCTTGGACTTCATTTCGATTCTCTCAGTTTTGAAAGCTCGTTTTGAAACAGAAGAAGTGTACGCTCTCTCTCATTGTGCCTTAGGATGTTCCATACAATAAGTCTAATATTTTTAAAAGCTCGTACAAGTACTCAGTTGAATGGGATTGATAGGCGAAGGACTTTGTGCCAAACCACGACGGGCTTAAGTCGAAAGAAAGCTAAAATGCTAGAAGTTAGCAAATGCAGTGCATACCTGATTAATCTTACGCTGACAATAGCGAATGAGTACACAAGACCGGAGTATAGTTCGAACGGAATGGCTATGCACGCAGCCTTTTGGCTAAGTTGTGCGGATTATCGTGCACCTAGACCTTCTGGTGCGAACGAGTTTGCGAGCGAGATCGACTATCGCTCGGACGAGAATAAGTGAGACTTAGAACATATGTTGATAGAGACGCTATTTGACCAACGCTAGAGCGAGCACGGGAGATGGTTCTTAAACTTTGAGGAATGGGCGAACGCGCGATTGAATACATCAATTGGGAATCGAATGATCTTTTGAGGATTTGTAGAATGACTTGACCCCGAGTGGTGTATGTGATAGCTTCAGAAAAGAATAAGAGCGAGTGTCGACGACCAATCGAGTGGCTCGAACCCTGAGTGGTGTATGGACGTTATAGAAATTGTTCGAGCGGCCTAAAAGATTTACGAATAGAACGAGTATGTCGACAAGCAATGATATCGCGCAAAGCCTTAGAACGAGTAACGCTTAGTTGGTTTTGACTTCGATAGTCTCAAACGAGATATCGTTCGAACGAATTAAGAATGTGTAGTGCGAATTACAAAACGATTGAATAGAGAAGTCGGAAAGATAAAACGAATGGAGATCTTGGTCGAGGAAACATAAAAGATCGTGCATGCGATTTTGAATTTAGTCGAAGAGATTGAAACTTGAGTTGAGGTGAAATACCCATGGACGAGATCGAAGATAGCACGATCGGAAGATAGCGTGCATAGAAAACGTTGGTTTGGAGATACGAGAATGACTAAGAATTTGGAATGGATGTTGCTCAATGAAGAGTTTGCACGAGACAATGTGAATTCAGGAATTAAGTTGCACGACTCAAAATTTGTTGCAAAAGGAAGATCATCAGGTTATGTACATCATCGATGGTATTGAGGCGTATCAAAGATCGATGTACGATAACTCGGGAGTACTCTGATTCGATGAACGATGATCGTGTTAAAAGTTATTGTTTTGAAAGATACTATATTGGGAAATTTTGAAAGAAATAAATGTTTGGATGAAGAAGGAAAGTGACTTGATTGTTCGGTGATAACCACAACGACAACGATCTTGTCTTGTGCGAGCACAACTCCAGCCTCGCACATACGTCACATCGAATTTCGGATGATCGTTCCGCGTGAGCGTTGGCATGGTGATTCATATCCAGCGGGAATGATCGAACTCGAAATACCTTGACATGGCAATTTTGATTGCTACGACTTGTGGTTTGAAGCGAAGGAGAATTTGAGGATTGCGGTTGAGTAGGCCCAATCCATGTATCAAAAATGAGCAAGTTTAGACGCAACGCAAGAGTTACGTCCCGATGAGAACGATTATTTTGGAGGAATATTGACATGGTGATTCATGTCCGCCGTGGATAATCAGACTTGCGTGAGATCGGGGTACGACATATTGTAAGGCTAGACGACCTTGTGATTGACTACGTGAATTGGATAGGTGAACTGTATCAAAACATACTTGAAGAGATAGACTACGATAATTGCTAGTACGGACGCACGAAATTAACATGTCAAGGATTTGATTGAGGACAACCTATCGTAGGATAACTTTCCTAAATGAGCTTGGACTTGGAGTGGAAAATGTGTTGATGCAAATAGGGTGAACGTTGCTTGATGTTTAGAAATTTGAGTAAAATAAACTTGGGTAGGAACTCCCGTACAAACGAACAAATGGTTTGACCCTAGGATTTGGGGCGAGCATCGTGCAACGACCTTGCACGATGAGCCACGGACTTGACTTGTAACTATGACCTGTGAGCTGACCTAGCGGATAGGCGGACGACCCTATGCCGAGTGATTAAACCTGTGCGATTGACATTACAATATCGTCTGGACGGACGATAGACTTAGGGCAACAAGACTTAGAGTAGGACGGGGAAATGGGAGTGTGCGTGAACGACGACGAGATTAGCCATAAATGAAGTGAACGAATGAAATTGATGTCGCACAAGTAAAGTTGGGATAACGAATTGAATCATCGATTGGAAGACGTACTTGATGATAGTGCAATACTTGGTCTTGAATCGGACGAAAATTACTTAGACTTGGTCGACCCCGCTAAGAAGAAATCATATTAATTTCATGACAAGAGCGCTTGAAAAGCGAATTGAATCTCGAGGACCGAGATAAACGATAGTGAGACGCACATGAGTTCGATTTTAATCGAAGCAAAAGTAAACGATCGACAAATCAAAACTATCACGAGTAGCATGTCCGACATTGCTATTCGCTAAGCTTGGTTGAAATGTACGTATTCGGGGGATGCCTTGAATACGTGTACGATCCAAACCTAGCGATATGATGAACTCGAATGCAGCTGCAAGTGGGTATTGAGATACGCAAGAACGAATGAGTGAGTTTGCCTCAGCCTACGACCCTCGCATTTGACGAATTTCAACGTACCTCGTGCGACCAATTCAGTCCCATGACATGTCAAAATAGCAACAAAGTTGAAGAAATAGGGCAATTGAATAAGTACCGTCAACTCTAAAATGAATGAAAAGTTATTCAATAAAAATCAACCAAACGTACGCGACACAGAACTTGAAAAGGATAACCGAGCATTGTTCGGTGCCATCGAACGATTGAGCCGTTCGATAAAATTGTCTAAGAAATACGACGACACGAGTCAAAGGAATGGTAGGATGACCTGCACTCAGGAAGTCTTGAGGACGAGACTTATTTTGAGTGGTGTATTATGTAATGACTCGCTCCGCCCTAGCGGAACGCCGATTCAAACGACAAATGCAACGACTCGAACGAGCCGTCGACCCGAAGAGTTGGTATCGACCTGATGAAAAATCGATACAAGGCTTACATTGGCCCGTCAAGAGGAATCCAGACTTAGACTTTCAAAGGCGCGCTCGAAGTATCGCTCGGCCGATACGAACATGGCTAAGGTAGGTGGCTCCGATGAACCCGTCTTTGCTTAGCCTAGACACATAATAATACGGACACTATTGCTAGAATCGCTAGGCGATAACATCGCACATGCTAGTAAATGACTCAACGCACCTAGCTAAGAGAATAATCCCATCTTGTATGCTTGTATAGAATATGGAAAAGAATATGGAAAAATGTGAGAACTCTCGCACCGTGCTCCACGCTCTTGCTAAGGCACAAGCTTACATTCGAGTTCCCTATGCGTTCAACAATGAAACAATGAATGGATTACAACAATAAAACGGAAAGACTATCAACATAGTCGTTCCGAGTAGAGTATAGCAACATTGAAAAATTATGGGACCAATGGGTCGCCAAGGCGACTCCCGTACGGGGAGTTACATAATGTTTGAATGAAAGAATGAATGGATAAGTGAATGAATGAACCAATGAATGAAAGAATGAATATGTGAATGAATCAATGAACGAACAAACAAGTGAAAGAAAGAAAGAAAAGAAAGAATGAATAAAAATAAGAAATAAAGGAATGGTTAGCGACAGGTGTGACGGGCACGTGCAACGGGGCTCGCTACTCGCGCTGCACGGACGCCAACCTGGTCGATAACGCATTATGGCTAAGGGTTAGCCTATGGCTCAAAGACAGCCGTTAAGTTAAAATGATAAAACAATACAAAATGGTCGTGGACAGACTCGTGCACGAGTGAAAGGATTCCAAGGCAACAAACGACGATTTCGTGGCCGGCCTAGGCGAAATCATGGCTTACGGGCGGACAGGTGTGCAGGCTTGGGAACATAACCAAACGTAGGGCCGGTACTTCAATAGTCTATCAAGGTGTACCAGCCATCATGCTTGATAGATGAGAATGCTAAAGGGAAAAATGTCCAAAATGGCTGACATGCCAGCGACCGATGCATATAGATTTAAGTAGACTTTGCTGGTGGCAATCCACGTGCAAGTCTTTGCATTGAAATCAAAGTAGTCTAAGTTAACTGAATGAAGCGCCCTCTGAACAGACATTGAATGTAACATATAAATGATCAAAAGTACTTCGTGCAACTGAGTTAGAAAACATGCCTACGATGCGCTAGGACCTAAGGCAGGGACACGCCCTTGACATTGAATGTTTACATAAATTACGTTAAGTTATTTCATATGAATTGTTGACTAACTTGGTTTACTTTGGACAGGAAAGGTCGGACAGTAAGTACGGATACATGTATTTTCATGCAAACACTTGAATTCGGCAACACGAGATAGGCTATGAAATATGCCATAAAACTGACCCTAAGGTAAGATTAGAAAGACAATGAATGACAGACGGTGCATAAAAGTAAATAGAACGTGTTTGGTAATAATAGCATTATGGGCGAGCTAGCCTCCCCACCAGTGCATAATAATGTACTGATAACCCCACAAATTGCTTACAGGATGCAGGAGATGTCGTCGGGTGCGGGGCTTCCCTCGATCGTGCTAAGGCGTCGAGCCAACTCCGGTGCCTTGGAGCGTTGCAAGGAGCTGAAGCACCATATACAGTACATAATATATCGGAACATCGCCATGAATCATTCCATGTTGTAAGCCACTTGTCACGCCTTTTATGTTTCAGAGAGAGAGAGCTTGAGAGACTTATAAACTCGGCCTAGCGCCGCTTGTAAACTTCTTGAATGTCAATAAAGAGTTTGAATTTGCTTCAATTTGTGTTCATTTACTTTCTGCTGCAAATAGAGACACTCTGTGCGACTCTGTGGCCTAGCTCAAATCGGCCGTTTTCGGACATAGCCTTGCACGGGTGCAACCTAGGCCCGTACGGCATCACACCTTAGCGAGGACGATCGCTCCTGCGGGAGCGGGGCGTGACAGAGCCCTCCTTCTTCGGAACCAAGGTCAAGAATGTGTGATTCAGCTCCTTCAATAACTTTTTTCCAAGAAAAACTCCTGTATCACCTCCAGGACTGGGCACTTTAGCTCACCCCAGTGTCGCCTAAAGAACCCACAAGATAAGCCGTCAAGTCCCGAATCCTTATTTGGATCTGCCTTCATCACAACAGCCTCCACCTCCACCAATCTCACAGGGGCCAACAGTATGCTATTCCCATGGTGCATCACCAACTTCTTCGTAATAAGACCTGGGAACGTGATGGAATAATCAGTCTGCTGATATAAGTTAGAATAGAACCTGACTGCCTCTTCGTAAATCTCTACTTGGTCTCCAACGATCTAGCCCTCACCATTAAGCAGCCTGGGTATGCTATTCCGATGTTGTCTGGCACGTATCACATCATAGAAGAACTTGGTGCAACGATCCCCATCCTTGAGCCACGAACACTTGGCCCTCTGGGCTGCACTAATCTCCTGCTACAGCTTCATGATGTGGACCTCTGTAATTAGGTCCCTCTTCCTAGCTGCCAACTCCCCGCTCAGCATGTCAGTCTGTAAAGCTTTATGTACCTCTCGAAGATCGGTCTCCTTATCCTCCAGGGAAGACCGCAGCATCTTCTTCACCCAATCCCGAATAGCTCACTTGACCTGTTGGAGCTTGTGAACCATGCGAAAGTGAGCCGTGCCCTCCCGAGAATACTGCAGCCCTTCCATAACAACTTCCTCATATCCAGCAGAAAGGTACCAACAATTGTTGTACCAAAATGGCCGAGCCTTCCAAGTGGGCCTCTCAGAGAAACCTACCCGGATAGGGGAGTGATCATTGGTCCCTTCCGCAAGCCCTTCCGCCACGAAATTTGAGAAGTAGCAAAACCATTCGCTATTTCCCAAAGCCCTATCAAGCTGACAGGAGATCCTATTGTGAACCGCCTTATTGTGTCAGGTCCAGATGTGTCCTGCGCTCTTCCGACCCTTCAGCCCAGACAAGAGAAGACACCACTGGAAGTCGTATAAGATCGGATCTGGCATCGGACAACCTCCCACCTTCTCTTGTCGATGTAGCATGGCATTGAAGTCTTCCATAAGCAGCAGAGAAAGATGCAGGTGCTCCCCTATACGTCCTACACGCACAATATCCTCCCACAAGGTCTCACGAAGTCGCTGCAGAAGCATAGAAAATATGGGGTTCATGCAGATCACAACTGACCACATGAGTATCCTGGAACGAATTGACCCGCATGAAGAAGAGCCGCATGACAGATTCAGAATGCCCCCTGCGGCCCATCTTCACTAGACTAATTTTTGAGCCGCAGAGAGAATAGTTACTTATACGTCCAAGCCGATTAATCCTTCTGATAAAGCTGACTTTGGTCTGATAAAGCTGACAAATTCTGGCAAATACTGACAGCTCTGACAACTCTGACGCTCTGAAAAAGACATGATTAGACTGGACAGGAAACCCGAGCCGCATGAACCTTATGCAACTCAATCTATGTATTTCATGCGGCCAATGATAACTACAATCCGAGCCGTATGAGCTTTATGCGGCCCAGAATATAAGAACCTATGCGGCTCAAAAGTCCCCAAGCTACATGCAGACTAAGGAAGACTGCCGCATGAGTCTTATGTGGCCCAGCATGGTCAAACTCTGAAGGACCTATGCAGCTCAAAATGATGCAAGCAGACTGGTCCTATCTTGCGATGAGACACGTGGCAGGCTGACCAAGTCTCAACTACCCAGATTCGCTACAACAAAATCTCAACAACCTCCACCAGCTGGCAGCCCGAGATCGAGTCTTTGTGCACTGTGAGAGACACGTGGCCACGTGGCCCATTATACGGCCCAAAAAGTTGCTACTGTAAAAAATACTATAAATAGCAGGGTATTACACCCAGGCAAATGGTTGGCAATCCAAGGCTGGTAACCTACGAAAGGCAATTTCTTTGAGAGCAAGGAGCGCATCAGATAGTCCAAGGAGTAAGGTAGAGTTGCTACACTTTTTCGAGCCTCTATCGTCACCCCCCAGAATCAAAATAAAACAATTGTACTTAGATTGTCGTCTAGGCTTTCTTTCTAGGCTTTCTTTTGTACAAGCGAGTTTGCAATCAAGCTCAATTCATCTGTAATTTGTTGTGCTCGATATTTAATGGCAAACACGATGGCAACTCTACTGGGGACATCCTTCTCCTCTGATGAGAAGTTAGTGACACAATCTGACGCATCCAAGCTCGGCTCCATGTAGCAAATGCTCACGGTTCGATTGACCAACGAATATTCGAAAAAATGCTCTCTGAAGGGAGCACCAGCCCATCGCAGAAGCGAGCCAACCCAAAGAGAGCCCACAGCATGTCGAAGCACAAAACTGTTGCCCCCGACCAGGTTTTCGAAGAAGCTCCTTCTGCAGCCCAAGACGGTGTTCAAGACTCTCCTGCGGCTTTGCTTCCGACTGCAGATAACCCTATTATCCCTTAAATCCATCAAAGGAAAATACTACGATGCGGAGTTTTTACTGGCACAAAGGAAATCTATACGGACAAGGAAAAGACTGCATAAGAGAGATGAGCAGATGACTCATGCGGCAGCCAACTCTGGCCGCAGATAGATCGCCCATGCGGCAGCCAACTCTGGCTGCAGACAGATCGTCCATACGGCAGCCAACTCTGGCCGTAGACAGTTCGCCCATGCGTGTCACCCCCAATTTCTAAAAACAGGAGTATTTTTGTCATTTTTTTCATTTTGGAATATTTTGAAATTATTTATTTATTTATAATGTTATTTTGGGGTTATTTGAGTCGAGTTCGAATTTCAACTCAATCCGACTTGAAACGGGGACCCGGGGTAGTTTTGACTCTAGTAGAACCATACACTAATTAGCCATGGCCCACATGTTAATTATTTTAGTTAGTGACTAGGCTAATTTATTTTGGTTAGGGTTTGATTAGATTAGTGTGTTGGAATGACTAAACTAGCCCCGACTTAGAGCCCCTTTCCATGTATTAACTAATAGATTAGAGAGGGGGCTTTTTTAGACATTTCATAATAGGACAAAAAGCCCTCTATGGCTGGCCACCATGTGTGGATAGGGCTCCATCACTCATCATTATTTCTTCTTCCATTCTCTCTCTTGTTCTTCTCTATTTTGTTTTAGAGAGCAAACCCTAGAAATTTCTCCACCAAATCCTTCTATTTTCTCACCTAATCTTCTTCCTTCCTTCTCCATTCAAGCCAAGGAGGGAGCTACCCAAGTTTGGGAGGAGTCGGAGCTCGTTCGTGTCCATTCGGGGTTCTTACGTGTCGGTGGCGCATCGGGAAGCTTTTTCTTCGATCCGAATCACCGGGAGGTATAAACCCCTTCCTCTTTCTCATTTCCAACATTCATATAGGATTATTTTGAACCTGTAGGAATGACCCCCATGGTTGTGTCCATTTGTGTCCATTTCGTGTCTATTTGGTCACTTGTAGAGGTGTCCTATGTGTAGGATCGTGTCCTAATAGGAAAAACCCCTATTTGGACACATATGGAATTATTGTGTATTGATTTATTGTTGTTCTAACTTTTAATTCCAGATTTTAAGTGTGTTTAGGAATGTGTTTTCCTATGTATCATATTGTATCATATTATCTAATATCTATATATGTATATATATGGTGGTATATATATTATTCTATATATATATTATTCTAAATATATATATATATATATATATATATATATATATATTTTATATATATATATATATATATATATATATATATATATATATATATATATATATATTTTCCAAAACCCTCTCCATTTATTAAAAAGGCTCAAAAGCCAGAACCGTCCAAGTATACAAGACCCACAACAGCCTGTACAAGTATACCGCCAAAAGGGATGAAGAGGGAAGGAGGAGACATCGCTAACAAGAGCTAAAGAAGGGTAGAGGCCCAAAATCTCTTCGGAGTGTGGGAGCAGTGGATGCTCCGCTTGCGGCACTGACGGAGTACTTTCCGAGTGATCTGGTCGGCAGAGTATTGGTGCCCTTCGTACCTCGCCTTGTTGCAATTTTTCCAAAGCACCCATGTGGCGGCCGCTGCGACGATCTGGTGGCCATAGGAGGCTGAACCCCAAGCGGCCGCCAGATCGTGGAAGCGTCCACCTCCCGGCACAATGTTGTAGATCTCGTTGAGGGTTCTCCAAGAATCGCCGGGTAGGGACCCTCGGCAAAAGATGTGGTCGATGGACTCCATCTGGCGGTCGGTGCAGCAATTGCAGGCAGACGCTAGGCTAAACCCGATAGTTTGGAGAATCTCGTCGGTGGGTAGTCGCTTGTAAATGATTCTCCACATGAGGATCGACCATTTCCGGGGGATACAGATCTGCCAATAGTGAGCTATGGGGTGGTGCTGCTGGTTGATCCCGAGGATGGCAGATCTCGCTGACCTTACTGAGAAAGCCCCGGACGCTTCGAGCGTCCATCGAATCGCGTCGTCGTCTCTGCCGATAGTAATACCGGCCTGGCGGATGCTGACCACCGCTTCCTCACCGGCCCAATCACGGATTTTGTCCCAGTTCCAGTCGTTGGTGGTGTTGTTCCACAAGTCTCAGATTCTGCTGTTTCTCGGGGTCTCCGCAATACTCGGGATTAAGCTGTCCCCGGTCCATCGCTCCAGAATTGGGTCCGAATCACCGGAACCCAAAATGAGTCTCATTGCGGGCTCTGCGAGATCACGGCCGACGAGGATACGACGCCAAGCCGCGGACGATCTACTGTTAGAGATGGCCAGAGATGGATGAATGTGTTTGAAATACCTAGCCTTCATAAATCTGGTCCATAAGTTGTTGCTCGTACGCAGTTTCCACCACAATTTCATTGAGAAGGATTGAGTGATGTGGGTGAGCTTAGTAAATCCCAGACCGCCGACCTCGGTGGGACGGGCCATGGATTCCCAACTAGCCCAGTGGTGCTTGTCTTGACCGTTGCAATGCCCCCAAAAGAAGTTGCAGAAGATTTGTTCGATAGACTCAAGAACTATCTTAGGCGGGGAGCACGCGGCCAGAGTGTGGATGGGGATGGAAGTGAGCACATGATTGATCAGGATCATCTTGACGCCCGGGGATAATGTAGCGTTATGCCACCCTTCAAGTTTCTTCCTGATTCTGGCGGTCAGATTCTCAAAGATGCGAGTATTAGATTTCCATACACCAGGGGGCATCCGAAGTAGTTGAACGGAGGATGGGTAACTGAGAATGATGTTAATTGGGAGAGGTTGATGGCGTGCTCTCATTTTATGCTGTGGTGGGCGTAGATGATGCTCTTGGACGGGTTGATTTTCTGACCCGGACATCTGGAGTACCTCTGGAGGGTGTTGTGGACCACTTCCACCGCTCCCACGTCTCCCGAGGAGAAGATTAGTAGATCGTCCGCGAATGCCAGGTGAGTGATGGTAGGACAGCCACTGGAGGTGTGATAGTGTTGGAAGTTCGGAGTACTGACCATGTTGTTAAGGTTCCTACTCAGTGCGTCCGCGGCTATGATGAAAACGGTAGAGGATAGGGGGTCGCCCTATCTAACGCCCCTACTGGATTTAAAGAATCCTCCTGCTTGGCCATTGATAACCGTGGAGAACCACGAGTTGCTGATGGATCTCCACACGGTATTGGTCCAAGCTTTCGAGAAACCGAACGCTCTGAATATCCAGATCATGAATTGCCAGTCCAGTCTGTCGTAGGCTTTTTCTATGTCAATCTTAACGACAATATTGCCCCCTCTGACAGGGAATTTCATGCAGGTGATTAGCTCTTGAGCTAGCATAATATTGTCCTAGATATTTCTCCCTTGCACAAAGCCGCTTTGCTCCTCTGAAATGATCTTGGGAAGAATCCCCGCCATCCTGGAAGCGATAATTTTGGAGATAATTTTGTTGGTGAAAGTGCAGAGACTGATGGGGCGATAGTCTTGAAAGGACTTCGGGTTATCTTTTTTCGGGATGAGGATGAGGTTGGCGCTAGAAATAGCTTTGGGGTATGTGGCCCCCTCAAAAAAAGCAATAGCCGCGTCGGTGATGTCTTGCTTGATGATGTCCCAACATTTGCGAAAGAAGACTCCAGTGAAACCATCCGGTCCGGGAGCACTGTGCTCGTTCAGGGCCCACACCGCTTCTTTAACTTCTTGGACCGTGGGTGTACGCTCCAGTTGAGTGTTATCATTGTCATTTATGAGTCTGGAGATTTGGTCCAAGAAGGGTCTGTCGATATGAACAGTCTCCTTGGTGAATAATTTGGAGTAGAAATCCGCAGCGACTGCTTGGATGCTTTTGTGATCAGTGATGATGTTTTCGTTATCGTCAACCGTGCGGTGAATGGATAACTTCTGTCTGCGTCCATTGACGCAGGCATGGAAAAATTTCGAGTTTCTATCCCCGTCGCTGTCCCATTTCAATCTCGCCTTCTGCTTCCAGAAGTCTGTTTCCACTTTAAGTCGGAATTTGAGCATGGCCTTGGTGAGGTTCAGGGCAGACCTGGCCGTCGCAGTACGATCTGACGCAAAATGCGTTTCGGCGCGGGTTACATCGTCTTCTGCGACACGCACGGCTTGGAAGATGTCCCCGTAGGCAAGTTTGCTCCAGTTGGAGAGGGCTTTCCTCGTCTCTCGGAGCTTGTTGCTGACCCGCGAAAGGGGGCTGGGGAAATCATCATGATTCCAAGCTTCCGAGACAATATCCAGAAATTGGGGATGATCAGTCCAGAGGTCTAGAAATTGGAAGTTCTTCTTGAGAGGGCTTGTGTTGTTTTTGATCTCCACCAGCAGAGGGGCGTGGTCGGATTCAGTGGGGTTGAGATGGGAAAGGGTGGTGCTGAGCCCCATACCATGCCAGCGATCGTTCGTTAGGGCTCTGTCCAAACGAGAGTATTGTCTTTGGTCGCCTTCCTGCATATTGCACCAGGTAAAGGCGTTGTCGGTGAACTGAAGGGTAGTTAGATGAGCATTGAAGATACAGTTGTTGAAGTCTTGCATGGCCATAGAGGGAGGAGGGCGCCCTCCGATTTTTTTTTCTCTGTATGTGATCGCGTTAAAGTCCCTGATGCATAGCCAAGGGGAGTTGATGTGGTGGTGATGGATGTTTATGAGGTCGTTCCAGAGATGTTTCCGCTCGGAGATATCACAACTGCCGTAAACAGCAGACAGGATCGAACGATCCGGGATTGAGGGGTGTTCCCACCAGTAAGTGAGAGCCTGTTGAGAGTCCCGGATGACCCCGATTTTGACATTCGTCGAGCCGAGGATCCAAATGTCGTTTCTGCCCGCTACAGCCGTGGGAAAGCCGAGCTGTAACTGAATAGATTTTAATCTTTTGGGGGGGATTTTGGGTTCTATGATGATGAGGATGTCGATCTTATGGACTTTGCGCAAGCCGGTTATTCTTCTTAATGTGGGTTTGTTCGCCAGGCCGCGGACGTTCCACGAAAGGATGTTAATCATTAATGAGGTTGAGGGGAGGGTTTCTTGTTCCGCCTGGTGGCGGATCTGGTTTTGATGGTTTTGTTATTGTCGGTAGCTCTGTTGACCTTGTCTCCGCAAGAGGTGGACGCTTCTGCCCTGGACGAGGTGCCGTGTGGGAGGGATTCCTCCTCCATAGACGTGGGTGGAGGGTCGCTCGGGGGTTGCTCTGGTGGGTCAGTGGGGTGCTAACCAATTCTCCGGCGGAATCCAAGACCGGATGATCGGAGGGATGACCAGGGAGTCACTAGCGCTCCGGCTCGGAAGAATTGCAAGGGCTTCCTCAACAGAGTCAGCATTGGGGCGTTGATGGTCAGCGCTGACGGTATCAGTCGACCCCTTATCAGTCTCCGCGATCGTGTGGCAGTGTGCCGTCTCGATTTGATCAAGTTCGTCGAGGGGGTAGCCAGTCTTACAAGTTTTTGCTCCTTCCGGATCTAAAACATCAAATTTGTTGGAGACGGTAAGATGTAGGATGTTGCTGGAGGACTCGACTGTGACCAGAGTTTTGCAAGGATGCTCGCTTCGGTTGGTCTTGCCGTCACTGGATTCGAACCGAAAGTGCGAGTTTGGGCGCGGTAGGAGAGGTGACTTGGGTGACCTGCCTTCTGTTGGCTCGATGTCTTTTCATGTTGCTTTCTTCTTGAGTTCTGGGTGCAGGCGGTGGCAGTGCTTCGTCAGGTGGCCTCTTAACTGGCAATGATTACAAAATATGATGTGGTTGTCGTAGAGGATTTGTTGGGTGTAGGTCTGGTTGCCCAGTTCAATGGTTATGAAGTTGGGTGGTTCAATGGTGAGGTCGAGTTCCACGCAAATTTTGGCATAGTGAGCCTTGGTTAGGTTGCTGGTTTCGGGGGCCAAGGCAACGAACGTGCCGAGGGAGTTGGCGATGCGTCTAAGAGCTGCTGGGACGAAACATATGAGGGGTAGATTGGGTAGGGTAACCCAAGCCGCTACTTTCGTAGAGTCCTTGTTGGTGGAAAACCCTTGTGACCATTTGATGATCTTCATCGAATGAGGTCCGATCCTGCACGTGCCTTTGGACCACACGGTTCTGTGATCGGTCTCGGAAGAAAGGTGGAGGAGAATGTGCCTGGGGTCGAGAGGGGCTACCCGGTAATCCGACGATAGGCTCCATCTGGCAATTTCTTCCTGAACCCGGGATAGTTTGGGGCATCCGGACGAAAACTTTAGAACGAAAGTGTGGGGAAGGATGATGACAGTGAAGTCAATTCCAAGTCCGAAAAGGGGACCGAAGGAGTGGCAAAATCCTAGGAGAATTCAATGTCCGGGAGGCTGACATCACGAAGAAGGTGACCCTTCTGGGGGGCCAAGTCCGGGCGGAGAGCTGCGACGAAGGACCGCTGGGCAGGTCCTGCCGGGGAGGAGACCAAGGATGGTCCTCCGGGAGGCGGAGGTTGAAACAAGAGGTTGGCGGATACGGAGGGGTTGGCGATGGCAGATGCAGCTCCCCGGGCTGGAGGGGGTGCCACCTGCGGAACTGCCGCAAGCGAGGGAGGGATGGTTTGGGGAGCTGAAGCGACTAGGGGGTCTGAGGCGGCTTGGGTCGCAGCTGGAGGGGTCTCGAGGCCGGCGACATTCGAGGAGGGGATGACTCCCGAGGTCCCGAGGAGGAGAGTATCTGAGGCAAAAGAGACTGAGGGCTGCGACGCGGAGGGCGCAGGCGCAGGGGATGGAGGGGTGGCTGGGGGGTGGCAAGGGAAGGGTGTGGGGTGGAGGTGGCCTGGGGGAGGCGGTGGAAGGTTGGAGGTGGGGTGCCCGGGGGGTACGGAAGGGGGAGCATGATCCCCCGGGGAGGCGAATTGCTCGTCAGGGAGAGCTGACAGGGGTGGGGGATAAAGCGCTGAGGTGGGGACCTCCTTGCCAGCATGAGCGCTGAAGGGATCAGGTTGCACAGCTCTCGACAAGAGGAGGGGGTGGGCCACGAGACCTGCGCAAGGGAGATGGAGTGCAGCTTCCAAGTATGCGCCAGCTGAAGAGTAGTTGACCGCTTCCAAATTAGGGTGGGGCCCTCCTGGGGGAGATAACTGCTGGCAAGCACAGTTGGATAAGGAGGGGTGGGTCCCTCCATTGGGAATCTTGGAGAGGCCGACGCTGAGAGCAGAAGGAGTTGCGCAGTTGGTTGCTCCAACATTGGGGTGGGACCCGCCAAAGGGAGAACCCAACTGGTGAGCGCAGGGAGCTGCGGGGAATGAGGGGTGGCTCCCTCCAAGTGTAGTCCTGGACTGGCCAGATAGGCCAGCGCTGAGCGTAGAGGGAGAAGCGCAGTTGGATGCTCCAACATTGGTGTGGGACCCTCCAAGGGAGAACACCACTGGTTAGCGCAGGGAGCTACGGGAAATAAGGGGTGGGTCCCTCCAAGGGTAGTCCTGGATTGGCCAGCGAGGAGCTCTGGAATGGAACTGTGGGGGGTCGGCCCCTCGCTAAAAGAGGAGAGTGCGGCAGCTAACTGCGTTGCGTAACGAAGAAGGGAATGGTACGCCTCGGGAAGGGGGTCCTGACCAAAGGACTTAGGCGGCATGTGGGGACCTGACCCTGCTCTGCTGGGAAAGTCCCATCCGGAGAAGGCATAGGGGTGCGCACCAATTTGAACTGGGGCGGTGAGCGGAAGCCGGCTCTCCGGAGAAATCCCCCCCAGAGGGAGCCTGCGCGCGGGAGGTGGGCCCGATTCAACACCTGAGAGAGGAGACCGGAGCTCTCAGATAGCTCCGGCTGGGGGGCGGAAAGCTTGGGGAAGAAAGTTAAAGAAGGGGGAGGGGAGGGGAGGGGGGGAGAAGCTGGGGTGGGCGGGGTTGAGACGGAAGGAGCTGGCCGACCAAGGCCAATAGGTCGGCCGGCCAGGGAGCCACCATCGGAAGCCGGACAGGGGGGAGGAGAGAGGGGGCTGAAACCCTAGGCTCTCCATGGGGAGGGGAACTGGGAAGGAGGGAGGAAGCAGCAGAGAGAAGCCATTTTTCTCAATATATTATCATATATATATATATATATATATATATATATATATTATGGCTCATATATATATATATATATATATATATATATATATATATATATATATATATATATATATATATATATGGATATATTATGGTGTGAGGTTTTGTGTTTGGATGGGGTGTAGTGGTCGGCTAAGTATTGGAGAGTGTGTGCATATGTGTATATATATATGTATGAGTGGTGAATGGAGAGTGGTAGTAGAGTAGGCTTTTGTTTATGTGTGTGTGTTGTATTATAGAGAGTTAGAGAGTGATTTGGGAGTGAGATTTGAAGGGATTAGAGATAGAGGCATGGAGTGATAGATATGGAGATAGAGAGGGTGGGATTGAGAGCATGGAGTGGGGGGAGGGAATTTGGGCTGCTGATTCCTGTCAGCAGTAGCAGCAGTATGCGGCTGGAAATACAGCAGGTATGTGATGGGGTTTAGCCCCATTTGGCAGCCTCATATCACCCATATCATCCCCATATTAGCCCCCCTTATGGACAGCCATTGCAGCCCAATAACAGTCCCATAAACACCCATATAACTGTCCTTAACAACCCTCTAAAAACCTGTCATTATGCCCCATAGTTCAGCCCCTAAGCACCCTCCATTTCAGCCACTTCCAAGCACCTAAATCAATCCTACACTAACCTATTTGGCTGTCCTAAAATAGCCCTTGTATTGCCCCTTAACACCAACATGTTAGCTGTCCAATTCACCCCATTCAAACCACCATGGCTGTCCAATAATTCTGTCCATTGCTGCCCTTTCATTTCAGCTTCCAAACACACCACTTTGTAGTCCATATATCAGTCCCTTTTTTCAAGCTTGTGTGTGTGTATGTTAGCCTATGTAATTGCCCTATCAAAACCATGCCAAATCAGTCCACTTTAGTGCCTTATGTGTGTGTGTGTCATGAGTTTGTGTGTGTGTGTGTATGAGAGCCTAGTGAGTATAGCTAGTAGCCTATAGGTTAGCCTATGTGTAAACCTATAGGAAAGCCTATATGAGTGTGGTATCATGAGTGTTGTGTGTGAGTGAGTGTTAGAGAGATGTGAGGACAATATATAATATATATGGTAAGGTAAAGGGGTAGGGTAAACTAACATATGTCCTGAAATAGGTTAGATACCTAGGATACCCATATTTCTTGGTAGGTAAACCTTAGACAGGATAGTATCTAGCAACCCTAAGGAGCCTAGGCTAGTATCTTGGATATTAGCGGGGTTTCCTTTGTATTGGGAAAGGTATCGGGATTACCTTGGTAAGGGTAATATAGGTTTTGCCTAGAACTATGGTATTTGAGTTTAGAGTTATAGGTATGGTTAGAACTTGGTTCCCTTAGTTGGTAATGATCAAATATAGTGCTCCTAGACTAGTTTTGACGTCGGTTGACCATTTTGACCAAAAGTCAACCAAGAGTCAAACTTGGCCTTTAAGCGACTAGATTTGACCAAAATCAAACCAGAGTTGACCAGTTGACTGAAAATCAACTGTTAGTCAACATTTGACTTGTTTGACCTAGGGTTAACTCAGTGTTGACTAGAGTTGACTTTTTGACCAAAAGTCAACTGTAAGTCAACCTTTGACCCCGTTTGACCTAGTTTGACTTGGATTGACTCCCAGTGACCTGGTTTGACCTATTGTTTGACTTAGACTTGCATATTATGACTAGATAAGCTTTCCTTTCATTATTAAACCCTGTTTGACTCGTAGTATCTTATTTTAGGTATGTGATTACTATGAGCGTCTGTTCACCTTATCAGCTCAGGACCACAGGCGAGTACATTCACTGATAGTTTTCATTGTCTTGATATCTGCTATATCCGATTCAGTTGTAGTGTCTTACTCGATTCCCAGTCACGATAGTTCACAGACTAGTATATGCTGGATCATGGCATGAGATGTTGTTCCTAGATTTTTATGGTATATTGGTACATATTCGGTCTTATTTCTATGTATTGGTATAGATACCGATTTCTAAGGGGACTTGCTACCCTCTTATGGAATCATGTGTTATGACGTGTCATGTCGAGATCCACTATACTATTTGGGGATGGGGAAATTATTAGGGGTTATGTGATCAAAGCCTCCTGTCACTATTTTGCAAGCGCCACCCTCACCTCACGTAGGGTGTAGCAGATACCCCATTTCCAGGTTATCCAGGTTGGCCGGCATGACTCTCCGTTGAGGACAATGCGGATTGCCGAGCCAAGTGGATAACCCTACCATGACTCCCTAGCCGATCACATATCGCTCTAATAATTCAAAACACATTTTATATTTGTTATCATATCTTATTTTCATTTTAGCTCTACTTTCTGTACTTTCTCACCATACTATGATTTTATTTACTCAAATGCTCTACATGCCTTTATACTGTACCTCGATTTGAGACTAAGTCCTGTTTGAAAGAAGGGTTTCAACCCCGGTCCTTGTTTGGTTAAGGGTTGTAACTCGGCTTTCGAATGGTTCCCAAGTCGCCCTATATCTTTGTCTTGTATTTTATTATACTGTCCCTTATAGAATTTGTCAATTCATATGGAACTGCTGTTAGTGTTTATACTTGCTCATTTTTCTGACAGGATATCGTTAAATTTTTTTACAGATGTTTCTGAGGTAGGCTGCTCGACCTATTATGGGGTCGAGACAGATGGAGACTCAGGCCAGGGCTGTGGCCTGATAGTTTGGCCACTAGATTTTATACTCTCTGAGTAGTTAGCATTAGTTAGGTTTGCCTGGCCTGCGAGCCAGCTAGTACTTTCAGTTTGTAGTATCTATATATATATATTTTCTGAGACTATGGATGTTTGTGTATAGCTCTGACTTATGTGGATCTTGGACTCATTTCCTGCTTTTATCTATCACATTTCCCTACCATGCTATCTACCTTAGTTTTATATTTGTGATTGAGACTGTATTGCTATGTCACCTCCATTCGGAGTGTATATACTGTACATGTACATTTATCTGTTTAGTTGTAATATTTATAGATGACCTAGACAGCGTTCTATCGCCGATGCTGCAGCATAGGCTGGACGTAACCACGTACACGTACCCCTAATCAGGGTGCGGGTCGTGACATATTTTTATGGTAGCCCATGCAGGTCAGTGTCGCAATTAGTGCGATCTCGTAATGGTGCTCGACTTAGAGTGCTAATTACGAGCCTGCGACTAGGACGTAGGATCTAGGGTATGATAGAAGTTACTCAATCACATTTTAGGAAATTTCTGATCTTTTGATCACCATGACAACTCTTCTTGCATTTGAATTCAATTGTCCTCCTTTGATAATATCTTATCATGTGCCATATTGATATCTTGGGTTCAATTCGTCCTCAGGATGACGATGACTCATTCTTAGGCAGC
Source organism: Iris pallida (assembly GCA_029216955.1). NCBI lineage: Eukaryota > Viridiplantae > Streptophyta > Magnoliopsida > Asparagales > Iridaceae > Iris > Iris pallida. The sequence continues at coordinate 4,612,385 of JANAVB010042618.1, forward strand.
AGGGCCTAGTACAGTTCCAGAGAGGTCAGATCCGGGAGGTCTTCCATCTCCGGCTACGGGAGTAGCAGCGGCAGTTCCCGGAAGTCTTCCACCTTCAGCTGAGGAAGCTGCAGTTGAGGGAGCTGCCACCTCAGTCCCTGCCCTTCAGGCGGGAGCAGCAGTAGCGACGGTTTCGGGAGGTCTTCCACCTCCAGTAGCGAGACCGTCCATGGTCATTCCTGATATTCTTCTACCGCCGCCTTCGCTACCGACAGATACTCAGGGGATGATGGCCCTTCTGCAGCAGATGTTGCAGACTCAGAGCGCATCCGCAGAGTTGTTACGATGGAGCATGGAGAACTCCCATCAGCTGGCGATGGCAGCAGTAGAGAGGGGTGTACCGGCTACAGTTCAGGGAGCACCAGTACAGCAGCAGGTTCAGGGGAGGCCCGGTACGTACCTTGATTTCAGAAAGATGAATTCGCGGGAGTTCAAGGGTACCGAAGGTATCCTATATGCGGACGATTGGTTGGAAGATGTCCAACGGAGTCTGGAGTTGGCAGAGGTCCCGAGAGGACTGTGAGTGATATCTCCAGTGAGCCAGTTTTTCGATATAGCTCTGACTTGGTACCGCACGAATCCGCGTGCGTCGGTGAGAGGTTTGTCTTGGGAGGACTTAGGAAGCTCTTTAAGGAGAAGTTCTACCCGAATGTAGCCTTGACAGCTTTGGAGGGGTAGTTTGCCAGTTTGGTATAGGGGAACTTGTCGGTGGACGAGTACGCAGCAGAGTTTTTCCGCCTGAGCAGGTTTGCACCCAGTCTGATCCAGGATAAGGGGTGCAAGGCTCGGAAGTTTCGGAGGGGTCTTATACATGCAGTCCGCACTCGTACCTCTGGAAGACGTGATACGACCTTCGAGCAGATCATGATGGAGGCGCAGATTGCAGAGGAGGACTTCGGCCTCAAGCCAAAGAGGGGTAGTGACGTTCTCGGAGCTAGCTCGAGTGCAGGGCCGACAAAGCGCCCATATTTCCAACAGAGCAGTTTCAGCAGCAGCAGCCTCAGTTGCAATTTCAGCAGGCACCGACGCGTGTCCAGCAGCACCAGGGACAGGGCCAGGCCATCCAGTGTGCCTTCTACAAGAAGATGGGGCACACCCGGGAGGCTTGTAGGATGAAGCTGGGAGTCTTTTTATTCTGTGGAGCTCCAGACTGTTTGCCATTGATTGTAAATATATAGAACAATTTATATCGGAGGACTAAACTTAGACTCACAATACAAACTCGCTTGTACAAAGAAAGCCTAGGGACGAAAAACCTAGGTACAGCAATCTAAGTATATTTGTTTATTTTAGATTCTGGGGGTGACGATAGAGGTTCGGGAAAGCGACGGCAACTCTGTCTTACTCCTTGGACGATCGGATGCAGCCTTGGCTCTGGAGAAGAACTGCTTGGCGTTGATGAAGAAATGCTCTCCTTGTTCTCTCTGTATATGCTCCTCTGTCCTTTCGATCTCTGTATATTCTCTCTCTAATTCTCTCTGGATCCGGGTGGGGGTTTGCAAGGGAATGACACCTTACTATTTATAAGAGTGGGGGCATCATTAGGGTTTATAATCATTGCCCATTCTCAAAAGTCGGCGGTCGGAAGGTTAATTAATCTGGGCCGTCCATCTTGCATATAATAGATTTAAGCAATTAATATGATTGCATTAAATCTCTGTGGACAATAAATGTTGATTGCCATGAATATTCGCGACTTGTAATGGCCTGCCACGTGTCTAATTTGCTCGATTTGATTTGATTTGGGCACTTATTGCAACAAATCTGATTAGGATTTGTTAACACCCATAATTCTAGGAAGATAAGACTGCCACGTGTCTCAATCATCGTAAAAAGTGCCACGTGTCTCCACTGGGCCATCTTGGCAAAGCCGCAGATGAATGGGCCGCATGAGGCTAAATGGCCGCATAAAGATTGGCAGCTGCATGGGGATGAACAGCCGCATGAAGATGGGCAGCCGCATGGGAGTGGGCAGTCGCATGCTGATGGACGGCCGCATAAGGGATACAGCCGCATGCTGATGGGCGGCCGCAAAAATGATGCAGCCGCATGAAGATGGACGGCCGCAGCCGCATGCCTCAGGATTAGATGGATTCTGCCTGCTGTGAGAAGATTTTCTCCTCTTCCCTAGGAACGCGCCATTACGTCCGTCATTATTGTGCCTTTTTGTCAGAGCTGTCATTTGTCAGAGCTGTCAGTCGTCAGGACAATAAATGCAGCAAAAGACGAAGGAAAGAGCTGTTGAAGGCTACATGGCTCCTCTCTGGGCCGCATGGAATTATTCGAGCTGCGTAGACTCTTGAACCGCATGGATTCCTGAGCCGCATGGGCTCTCTGAGTCGCATGGGGATCCTTGGCCGCATGAACCTTTCTTTATTCTTTTTCATGCTCCTACAAGACCCCCTTCAAAGTTTTCAATTTGCAAAATTGAAATACTTTGAATAAGAAGCATGGCTATGTATAAACTCCTCTGGTCGCATAGGATGTTCTAGCCGCATGGGTGTCTCAGCCGCATAGCCCCCTCAGCCGTATAGCCATCTGAGCCGTATGGTCGTTCCAGCCGCATAGCCATCTGAGCCGCATGGGCTCCTTGCCACGTCTTTCTGCCATGTGTGCAAATCTTTTTGCATTGATTGCCTTTGATTTGCTGTCAGATTCAAGGCCGCTTTTTGGGGCAGGATCCCAAGAGTTTGGCCTTTATTTAGTCGGTTCATCTTGATAACCGAAGAGTCGGTTTTCATGCCGCTCATGGATCGAAGTGCCCTCCTTTTTGCCTATCAATATGAATGTGTTCAGTCGGAGAGACTTCTTTATTCTCTATCTCGTCTTCAACTCTTGTTGCCCTAATTTTCTGTCTCCGTCTTTCTTCTTCGACCGTCGGACGACCATGGCCCCCAAGTCTTCCAAAGCTGCCGCTGCGAAGGGCAAGAAAGTGACTTCTTCGTCGACTACGACGCCTAACGTGCACCCTGACGTCCACCCTACTTTTAAGGGTAAGGATTGGATAGAATATTGAACGCTTTGAACCCTAACAAACCATGGCTCTGTTGCATATTTTATGCACAAGCCTTCGTTCTTCATCTTTATTGAACTGTCCAAGTTTAACATGATGAAGCCGCATATGTTGCATGGGCCGCATGACCCTCTCATATCTGAGCTGCATGGGGCATGTCCTGTATTTGAGCCACATGAGAAGGACTTGAGCCGCAGGAGCACTTCTAGATTTGAACCGCATGATGTCCCGTTGAACAGGACCACATGAGCTCCTGATGAATCTGGACCGCATAAAGCTTCGCTAAGCAATGCCGCATAATCTCGTCTGCTTAGATGGAACCGCATAAGCTCAACCGAACCGCATAGGCTCTATCATAGCAGTGTCGCATGAAACCTAACTGAATTGGGCCGCATAAGGCTACGTTGAACCGAGCCGTATAGGCTCTATCGAAGCAGTACCGTATGAAACCCAGCTTCATTGGGCCGTATAAGGCTACGTCGAACCGAGCCACATGGGCTCGTAGGAGCTTTTTTAAGAAACTTCAAGTGGTTTCATTTTAACCATCTTTTAATCCTGTTTCTTTTGTTCTTTCTTCAGTGGATCTGCCAATCAATCCAGCAGGAGAGCTTTTGGTTGGTTCAGCCCAATATGCCATGGGTGTGCAGCTTGACAACTTGGTTCGACGTGTGTCAGATCAGCTTCCCGCCGATGAGCCTTTGGAGAGGGTGAGCACCATCAATAACCAGCCTTTCCACTTTCTTTGTACTGTGATAAACTCGGGAAGGCTGGAAGGAGAGTATCTGAAACCAGCCTTTCACTTCGGGGATGCTCTATCCATAAAGAACCCCCGAGTGCTGGACATTTCTAAGAGCTGGGACTTTTCTGTGGACGGGATGGAGATCCATATTCCCGAAATGGAACGTCATTTTTCCCTCTCGTGGTTCAATATGGTACCGTTGAGCAGGCGGATGGTGGGCTCCCTAACTCCAACCCAATCGGGGATGTTCGTGGGCAACATCCATTATAAGAATATTAGGTCAGCATATGCGAGCAGGGACTCGGTCTGTCGGAGCGTGATGGGAATAATTTCGGGTACCTTTATAAACGTATCTGGTCCCACTTCACGTTTACTCTAGCCGATACCTTCCTGAATTAGCTCGTTCGTAAGGGGTCTTATCCTGTTGGCAGGTTATCGCTGTTGAATTGGATAAACCCCATCCCTACGTGGGCCAACCTGACCTCGTAGATCCTAAAGAAATATGAGGCATTGCTTCGGGAGATTGACCTCTATTATGCCATCCGGGGCACCTGTTATGGGTTATCCATTAACAAGCCGTTGTTCATGGCTCTTTGGAAATGTATAACCGGCGGACGGGAACTTTCTTCGCGTCCGGAGGGGAGTTGGGACTTGCTCTCCATGAAATCTATGCTGTTTCTAAGCTGCCATGGGGGGACGAGGCCTTTGAAGTATACACCCTGACAAACGAGGAATTCGAGGATCTAGATCGACGATTCCCGGGTTTCGTTGCCGTGTACCGAGAACTGCAATGCCACCACAGTATCTGTCACGAAACGACTATCAAGAAGAACAATAGCTCAGAAGGGAACGCTTCCCATACCGCGTCCTGGGTCTCATATCTTTTCAAATTTAGTCCCTCTGGCCGGGTTTCTTCCCGAGGTCCTCAAACCCAGGTGGAGATGTAACACCCAGTTTCTAAAATGAGGTAATTTTAAAATTTTGTATTTTAATTTATTTAATTATGATATTTAAATAATAATATAATTTTTTGGTGATTTTTAATCATTCAAAACTATTTTAAATCGTGACTTATGATTTTGGTGTTTTGATAGTGTAACCTTGGAGACTGGTTGACCTAGAGCCTAACCATGTTATTGGAATACTTATTTGTCATTTTAGCCCCGAGGGTATTTTTGTTATTTTTTTTGAATTATTTGAATTTAATATATTTTATTAGGAATTTTAAATTATTTATTAGAATGGTATGATTTAAATACTAGTTTAATTATTGCCATGTGATTTTGGTTAGCCTAACCTAGATTGGACCTAACCTAGATTGGTCATAACTAGTTTAGTTAGCCACTTTGAGAATTAGATGGTTTGGTTATTGGTTTAAGTCAAGACTAGTTAAGTTAAGTGATTTTGCTTAAGACTAGGAAAGAGCCCTTCGTTCTAGGCCACCCATTAGCCTTGATTCATTCCCAACCCTAGGATGTAATCTAAAAACCCTAACTCTAACAAAAGTGACCAACCAAGACTCCCCCCTTGCCTATATAATGCCTCCATAGGAAATTGTGCCTCTTTTTAATTAACTCTCCATTTTCCTAAAGAATAGGTAAGCCTTTACTAATTTTCTTCATAGTTTAATGAATAGGACTCCATTTTAGTTGGGATATCTTCCATTGTGATCTAATCCCTGTCCTCTTGCTGATTGTGGAGTAAAATCACAGATTTGAATCAATTTGAGAGATTGGGTGGCTTGTGGAGATTCCCTCATTGAAGGAGTTTTGTGTTGAAGAATAACCCTAGGTAAATTCCTAACCAACCATTAAAATTAGGTTTTAATTGCATGAACATCTAGCCCTAGGTGTCCTGGTTCTATAGGTATAGGGTTTTCCAATTTTTGTGTCCTGTACGTGTCCGTATCGGACACGTATCAGTGACATGCGCAGGTGTTCGACGAAATGCCACAAAGGGCATTTTGTTCGAGATTTCAAATTGTGTTTGAATAGAAATTCGTATTTTTTGGGTCGCTTATGGGTTTCTATTGGACTGAGGTGGTTTTGAGTCGTGTCCGAGTCATACAGGATTCGTGGACACGCCTGCACGCGCGCAGACAGCAGTGTCCTGCTGCTCGCGGGTTCGTGTGGGCTATATAGGACACGTGGGCGTGTGTCATTTGACGTAGAGCTCGGGGCAGTGTCTGACACGACACTCCCCAAGTCTCGTGTCACTTGGTTACGTGTCGGGTGCATGCGGACACGTGCATAGGTCACTCGAGCTCGTACAGTCTCTCGTGTGTATGTGCATTGGTCTGGACACTTGTGTCTAGTGTTTGTGGACACGATACTAAGTGTATGACACGTGCACACACTAAATATTATTTATCAACCATTAACTAGCCTAATTACTGTTATTTCAGTGATTAAATAAGAAGCTCCCCTAAATTCTGATACTGTCATGTATCAGTGAAATGTTTCACTGTTTCCCTATTCGATTTGAACTTCAAATGATTTATATCATGTATTTTGAGTTATGGTTGATTTGCTGTATAACTAATAACCTGATTAGGATATAAGGGATTCATGTTTTGTGTAGAATTGATTGTAAGGGATTTCGAATTTGGAAATTGGTGGTAACTGTCGAATTGGTTGAACCTATAATATGCAAAGTACACACACTGAATCTGAGACTACACATTTCATTCCTGTTCATGCTAAGATATGCCCTGTATGTTCCTGTCAATGTTTTAAATTCCTGAGAACACATTGTAGAACACGTTCACACTTTTCTGTCATTCTTCCCATATGATGAATGTTTGAGTACTCACTGATTTTCTATGATATTGATTCACTGTTAGGAAGGAAACATGGAAACTGAACTGTGTATTGGATATGAGAAACCTGAGAATTGATGTGGTTCCATTTCCGACATTTTCTGAGAATGTCATTGCTATTGAACCAAAAATCTGGGAACCTAATTACATGGTAATTCTTCACTGTTTAATTCATGAGAATCCCAGTTTCTATGATAACTTACACCTATTTTATATATGTTATATAGGAGTTATGTGTTAGTTTCATGTGGGGATATCATTTGGGTTTGAATGCTAATTATGGTTCTTCGAAATCCTGAGAATGAAATATGAACATAACCTGAGATTGAAATCATCCTGAGTATACTAGACATTGAGTTATGGTTTAATCTTCAGTTAGTTGAATGTTGATTTCAGTTTCATCTTTATAACTTATACACATTGTAAAATCCTGTACACAGGTTCACTTTCCTGCCAAACATCATTTTCCTGTCATTTCCTGCAACTGAGACACACACAGTTCACTGCATGATTCCTGAGAACCTATTCATGGCATTCTCACTATTTGATTACCTGAGATGGGATTTGGGATGAGACTGAACTGATTAATAGCAAAATCTGTGAACACACATTTCTGTGTTTCCCTTCAAACCTAAGATTCATTTACCCTTAATATGTTAACCTGTAAATTGAACACACTCCCTAAACTCCCATACACTCTAATGTCCTGCCCACACATATACATTCCTGTCATAGTTTATACATTCCTGTCAATTGTTTAACACACACACATTTCATAAAGTACACACACACCTATACTCCTGTACACAGGACACTATACACACACATGTCTTTCCCTCTAGCACACACACACATTTCATTACACACACATTGCTCCTATATGTCCACACCCACACATTTATGCATCCTATATATATATATATATATATAAAATATATATATATATATATATATATATATATATATATATATATATATATATATATATATATATATATATATTATCCCTAATCTATGTATATGTGTGATTATATATATATAAATATATGTGGGTAATTAGTTAAGATAGCCTATGTGAAATTGTGTAATGTAAAGCCATGTGGGATCTCTCTATATATGTGATAGCTCATGTGCTAAGCACATGTCTATTTGTTTATGAGGATATACATATACATTCATATGTGATAGTGGTATATATTCTATATGTGGTATTGGACTATGGTGTGTCTACTAGACTAGTGAGGGCTTAGTTAGGCTGTTCAGTCTTGGTTAAGCCTAGAATAGACTAGTTAAGCCTAGTTAGATTTGTTAGACCTCGCTCGACCATAGTTGACCTAGGCTTGACTTTTTGGTTGACCAGGGTTGACCAAGAGTTGACTTTGACCTAGTTTGACCTAGACTCATGTAGAATGCATCGTAGTACTTCATCTTATCCTTTTAGACTTGTTTTGGCTTGTGCTGTTCTGATTAGGAGCCAGACACCTCTCCTCGGACAGTATATTTCAGTTGGACACTCAGATAGCAGGCGAGTACATTCTCCGATCATTTCATATCATGTTAGGATTATATTTCCTGCTTTAGATTATCTTACTTGATGCTGACACGTTGGTAACACGGATTAGTACTATATGATCCCTTCATGGGATGTTATCCTTCTCGGGAGCATCAAATACTTTTGACCAGTGTGTTTCACTTACATCACGTATCTTATGGTTCTACTATCATGAATCTTCGGGAATCAGCTAGTGACTCATGTACTCACATGATCACCGAGCATTTACGAATCAATTCATGAATCATCCTATACGGGTTAGTAGTTTAGTCACGAATCTTAACGTAGCTTGACTGGATCCTTGTGTATTGATTGGGGTAAGGGGGAGTATGAATGGTCATGTGAATAAATATCCAAAGTAGTGTAGTCATGAATCACTCTTAATGTAGTCATGAATCAGTCCTAAGCCATTAACATGTTCGTCTGTACTCTAAATCACTAGTACTGTCTCTTTTTTATATATCATAGATATTTACTTACTGTCTCTCTCTTACATTATGCTATCCTTCAGTTTCCAGTACTTTATTCTCTAGCATGATTATATTTTCTTTCCTACTATGACTTGTTGAGATGTATTGTGCTCGTTCCTGTCTTGACTGGACCTGTTGAAATATTACAGAGGATGAGGACGAGGCTGGCTGTCCCACTTATTATGGGGCAACTCTAGATGATAGTACAGACTTGGACCAGCTGCAGGAGCCCTTAGCTGTGGATGACACTCCTCTAGATTAGGATGTCTTCTTTTATATTCATTCTGGATGATTGTATATATTGGTACTTGGGATTTGGGATATGTATTTATCTTAGACACTTAGACTCTCTGTTATACTTGGGATTTATGTTCATTTCAGTAGTTTTATCTATCTATCATTTCATCTTATCATCTGCCTTAGTTGTGATTGAGTTACTTTCTGCTATGTCACCCCCATTAGGGGAGTATAAACTGTTTAGCTTTATATTGATTAGATGTTATGACCTAGGACAGCGTTCTACCGCCGACACTGCGGCGTAGGCTGGACGTACCCACGTCTCGTGCCCTTACTCTAGGGTGCGGGTCGTGACAGGAGATAAAAAACCTGATGTCGAATGCCAAGAGGTCGAGTTCCACCAGTGACAAATTTGGGAGTCGTACTGACTCCTTCAGTTATTTCTACCACGGTACCCGACAGATGTCTGAGAAAGCGCTCTTGGCCGGATTCATGATGTTGTGGCTACGGAACTGCGTAGTCTCGGGAGGGGCAGGTTCCATTGAAAGGATCAGCCGCCACTTCATCCTTCCGGCCGTGAAGCTGGTCTTCAGAGTCAGGCTGGCCCTTCTCCCGGCCATGGTGTGTAGCATACACCATGGCCTCCGTGCCTTTTCGTCCAAAGTCAATGCCCGCGAGACGACACTGGACTTTGAGAGAATAGAGCTACCTACGATTATCTAATGGGGTGGCTATTGATGCATTATCGGTCATTGATGAGCCCCAGAGCAGAAGATGGCGTTACCGCTGATGACGCTTTCCTTTTCCGATACCATCGTCAGTCTTGGAAATACGAAACCATGCCAGTCTGTCAGAGGGCGTTGACGAGAGTAGACGGACACGACTTCTTTGTGTCTGTTCCTCAATTTACTGCTAGAGAAGTGAGGGGTGTATATGTTGATGGCATTGAACCTCCCCTCCTTTTATCTGAGAAAATGCTCCTCTGGCTGCGTAATATTCGTCCGGCGCACCTAGTATATCGTTATCGCAATAACGTATACCTGGAGCCCTACTTGCCCAGCAGGTTCTTTCGCCAGTTCGGGTATAGCCAGCTGTTCCTTGATTGTCCCTGTGCTTGCCTAGGCTTTGAGGACAGTCTCCTTGGTGGTATCAGGGCTTGGCATTATTATAATGCGGTTCATACCCGAGCTAGCTTCTCGGTCCCCGATGCTAATACGTCAGGGGAGATTTTGTACATGGTGGCCCTCTATCATATTACGGCGAGCAAGCCTTCCGTTAATTTTGACATGAGTACCAGCTTTATTGTCGGTACTGGCTTGGCAGAGAACCCGTGGGGTCCAAGAAGAGAAAGAAAAAGGTGAATATGGTTCCTGTGCCGGACTCGGAGTCCAAGACGGCGGGCGAAGAGGATGATGAGCAGGATGCCGATGATTTGTTCTATTCCTCGGACGAGGAGGTGGGGGATCAGCCACCTATTGTGCCGGATGACATGGTTGCGGGGTAGCCGTCTGCTGTGCCTGGTCCTTCGTGCAAGCAAAGTAGGCGTATGTCCACTGATGATGGCAAAACCTACTCCACGAAGCGAGCTGTGGTAAGACGCCGCAGGCTGTTTATTGAGGACGTTGATGTTATTTCTGAGGTGATTTGAATTTCAACTACCTTCTCCTTCTTTTTCTAAACTATGGCCTAATTATTTTCTTTTGCTCTTTGTAGGCGTCAGAGGAGTCGGTTTCTCGGGATCCGACTGCTGAGGTCGATCCGGCCCTGACCACTTTGGTCAATGATATGTGCACCGCTATCATTTCTGCTGGGGTTCTTCCGGAGGCGGCCGAGGAGTCCCACCTTGCTGAGACCTCAACCCATGGGGACGGGGGCTCTACTGCACCTGTCCCTGAATCTTAACGGGGTGATGCTGAACTGGCTGGCTCCCTTTCAGGGGTGGCTGGGGCAGAGAAACCAGTTGAATTCAACTTGGAAGTCGCGGGTGCGGAGACTATGTCAGCTGCAGGGTGATGCTGAACTGGCTGGCTCCCTTTCAGGGGTGGCTGGGGCAGAGAAACCATTTGAATTCAACTTGGAAGTCGCGGGTGAGGAGACTTTGTCAGCTTCGAGTGAGCTGCGGCCTCCATGCTCCTCCCCTGGTAAGATAAGCCGAATCTTAACTTGTGAGGAGGCCTATCTGCTCTATCATCACATCCTTCGGGTTACGTCGATTGATGGTTGCTTTGGACATATAGGACCCGCCCCTTTATTGCCGGTGACGGATATTGTCTGGACGGACTCTATCGAAGGGGATCTGATGGAAGCACGTGTGCCTCCTTCTCATCCAACCTATATTGAGGGACCTCCAGCTGGGTCGAGTTTGGGGGCCCAAGTGGTGGCATAGCCGAGGCAGGAAACAATGCTTCCCGCGTCCTCCTCTGCGAATATGGTTTCGGGGGTTAACCTTTTCACCTTGCTGAGTATCCAAGCTCTTCGGGCGGCGGAAGAGGAGCTAGCCGCTATTCATGCATCTTTTTGCACAGAATTTGTTTCCTTGGTGGCCGGGATGGCAAGTTCGAATGCTACTCCTTCGATACTGCCAGCCGCACTTCCTTTGACGCCGTCCTCTACAGAAGTTTTGGATGAAGTATCACAGGATGTGGTTGAAAGCTTTTACCGCCACCGAAAGAGAGGGGCCGAGGCAGCTATGGAGAGGGGGACTCCCTTTGCTATGGCCTGTCAGTGCGCCGGTGGCCAAATCGACATCCTTAGAACACTCCCCGATGGGGCGGGACTAGCTGCGCTTCTGGAGCCCAAACTGCTAGAGGCTGATCGACTTATGACCCAGTTTCATGTGCTGCGATAAGCTGTTCTGTCTGCGGCAATAGAACAAGAGCGCACTTTTCTCATAACCGCGGTGGAGAAGGTAAGGCTTGTTCGGGACTCGATCAAGCCGACCATACTGAAGGACCGCCGTGATCTGTCTTAGTTATACGATCAATTGAGCCGTAGAAATGAAGATTGCACGGCTCGGGAAGCGGCCGCCTCCCACGGGGTAATCGACACCAGCAAGCAGATCCTCGAGCTCTAGAGGAAGTTGGCCTTTCTGGAGTCTGAGCTCGAAGCGCCCGTACCGAAAAGGGACTTGTTATCCAGGAGGCTGACAGACTCAATCGAGCTTCTGCTAATCTGGAGCTTGTCCTGAAGAAGATGGAGGATGGCTGGCGGGCACACATGGACTTGGATGATGCGGAGCGTTTGTCCCAGGAAGCGGAGCGCCGAGCTAAACAGCGGCTTGATCAGAGGACCACCTGGGTGAAGAACCGTCTCCTGGAATTATGTAATGCCGAACCATAGACGGCCTTTTTCTCCTTTTTTTGTTTTTGTTCTTTTCCTTTCATTAAATGGGACATTTTCCCTGGAACTTGTAGTATTTTTTGCCTTCCAAATAAAAGAGTATGCTTTATTCTACCCTTTATTTGTACTGCCTGTTGTGCTTGTGGTGTTATGGTAGCGTTTGCCCCGAATGGGGGACTTTTTTATGGACCTGTTACCCTTGGCATACCTTGGTTTTAGGTACGGATAACAAGTTTGATTGGGGATACCTAGAACAGTTCCACGGTAAGGTGGTCATGGACGCTCCTGGTATCGGGAGAAAGAATGCCATGGAGCAGCTGGACTCCCGGGGCATGATGAGAAATGATGGGCCTGTACTAAGAAACTTAGCAAAGGACATTTGTGGGCCTATTATCCTTGGCGTACCCTGGCTTAGGATACGGATAATAGGATGAAAGGGAACCAACATACTTACTCAGAGGTAATGAGGACATGGCAGGAGTGGACTCAACGGAGGATATTTGTGGTCAACAGAGGACATTTGTGGACCTATTATCCTTGGCGTACTCAGGTTTTTTTTTGGTACAAATAATAAGTCGATGGAGGACCAACATATTTACTCAGAGGTAATGAGGACATGGCAAATATGAGGGTTTCTTCGATGGGGCCTTCCCACTCAGAGGTAATGAGGATATGGCAGGAGTGGGCTCCATGATGGGTACATAGAGCGACTCAGAGGTAATGAGGACATGGAAGTTCTATGTAGAGGGGTGATTTGTTTTTGGCGGAAGTGAAACGACTCAGAGGTAACATCGACGTGGTCGTTTTGGAAATTTTGTGGATCCTTTACCCTTTTTGTGCACTGAGAGTGCGGGTAGTGGATCATGAGGGAGGAGCTCTTTCAGAGAAATGAGTTCAGAGGTATGATCATACATGACTTACTACCTAAAAGAGTGACCGGAATGTGAGTTCAAAGGCACCTGTGGGTACATAACTCGATAATCTGGGAGAGTTGGAGTCGACATGTGAGTTCAGTGGTATGAAAGAGTACATGACTTGGCGATCTGGAATTTGGAGAGTGTGATTTCAGTGGTACCGGTGGGTACATGACTTGATAATCTGGAATTTGGAAATATGAGTTCAGCGGCACCAGCGGGTACATAAGTCGATAATCTGGAGTGTTGTGGATGTGAGTTCAGCAGCACCAGCGGGTACATAACTCAATAATCTGGGATTTTTATGAATATGAGTTCAGCGGTACCAGCGAGTACATGACTCGATAATCTGGAATTTAGAAATGTGAGTTCAGCGGCACCAGCGGGTACATAACTCGATAATCTGGAGTATTGTGGATGTGAATTCAGCGGCACCAGCGGGTACATAACTCAATAATCTAGGATTTTTATGAATATAAGTTCAGCGGTACCAGCGGGTACATGACTCGATAATCTGGAAAATATCATTTAGACGTAATATTTTTTCAGGAACTTGTCGTTGACGGGCAGCATGAGCAAGTCTCCATTTTATTTTACGAGGCGGTAAGCACCGTTGGAGAATATAGCCTCAATGATAAATGGACCTTCCCATTTTGGCTGGAATTTGCCGGCGATTTTATGAGTCATGACCATCGGCCTCCGAACTGCCAGAACGAGATCGCCCACTTGGAACGTTCTGATTTTAACCTTCTTATTGAAGGCTCCGTAGATGCGTGCTTGGTAAAGCTCGATTCGTTGTTGAGCTAAGAGGCATTTTTCATCTAAGGCCTCCAAATCTTGTAGCCGGCGACAATAGTTATCGTTCGTCGTCAATTAGTAAGTGAGAGCGACACGGAGCGAGGGTATTTGAGTCTCCAATGAGAGAACTGCCTCACTCTTGTACACCAGGGAGAATGGTGTGTTCCCTGTGGCTATTCGGACTGTGGTACGGTACGCCCATAAGCATTCACCAAGCTTCTCGTTTCAGTCGCGTTTGTTGGACGATACAAACTTATTGAGAAGTTTGATGATTGTTTTGTTGAATGCTTCTGCCAACCCATTCGCTGCTGGATTGTATGGTGTTGAAGCAACATTCTGAATTCGGTATTTATCGCAGAAGCGATAGAAGGCATGGCTTGCGAACTGCGGACCATTATTGTGGATGATCCTTCGGGGCAGTCCAAAGCGATAGATGACCTGATGCTTGAGGAAGCTGATCACGTTTGAAGTCTTTACTTCTGCAAGCAGGACAGCTTCCGTCCATATGGAGAAGTAATCCGTGATTGCGAGTATGAAGCGATGTCCTCGGAAAGAAGATGGGGCGATCGGACCGATGATATCCATCCCCCATGTTTCGAATGGCCAGGACGCCACTGTCGGATGTAGAAATTCGGATGGTTGGTGGATGAAGGCCACATAGACTTGGCAAGCTTTGCACTTTCTTGTATAGTCTATCGCGTCTGCTACCATCGTGGGCCAGTAGTAGCCCATTCAGCGAAGACGGTCTTACAATTTTGGGCCAGGCTGATGGGCCCCGCAGACACCGTCATGAGCTTCGCGTACGACTTCTTTAGCTTCTGCATTTGACAGACATCGAAGCAATAATCCATCGTAGGATCAGCGATACAGCATTTTTGTCTATGTATCGTAGAAGAATCTGAGAGAACGCCTTCTGATAGAGGTGGCCTCTTTGGGGTTCTTGGGCAGGATGTCGTAAACTACGAAGTCAATGAATGGTTGTCTCCAGTCTGGGACTTCGTCGATCGTCTGAGCGGAATAACTCGCCACGAATTAAACATTGTTCTTAGGGCAGACTAGTTCATGGCCTATCATATCCACCGATTGATGAGTATGATTTGGCACTGCTAGGGAAGCGGCAAGGCCTGCTAAGGCATCGGCTTTGATATTTCAGAGTCTGGGAACGTATTCGATGAAGAACCCCTCGAACGACGAGATGATGTTGATCGCTATTTGGGGATAGGGGATCATGTCTTCATGGTGGACTTCGTATGAACCCCAGATCTGATTGACGATTAACTGTGAATCGCCGTATGCTTCAAGATATTCTACCCCCAGCTCTTTTGTAAGTTGGAGGCCAATGACCAAAGCGTTATACTCAGCCACATTGTTAGAGCAGGGTTCTGTGAGGGAGTAAGCACAATTAATCACCAATCCGGAAGGAGAAACCAGCACCACCCCAACTCCGACGACGATGTTGCCCTTAGGTCCGGTCCTTGAGGCGCCGTCGAAGAACATTCGTTATATATCATCGTGAGAGGTTGCATGCGAGTCGGCGACCTCATCTGGAATTCCTTCATATATTCTGGGTGACTCTGAGCCTGGGTGGGCTGCCAAAAAGTCTGCCAGGGCTTGACCTTTAACAGCCTTTTGTGGGACGAAGATTACATGGTAGGGGGACAGTAATATTGCCCATGTACCGAGGCGAGAGCTGAGTGCCCCTAGTTTCGTCATGAGGACCCTGAGGGGGTTGACTCGTGATATCACATGTATGGTTTGCCCCGTGACATAATGTCGTATTTTTTGAATGGCGAACACCAGGGCGAGGTATTCCTTCTCTACGGCGGTATATCGATGCTCTGGCCCGATCATCATTCGACTGAGGTAATATATAGCTTATTCATGGCCTGCATCGTTGTTTTGTGCCAGCAGAGCGCCGAGGGAATGCTCCATTGCCCGCACATAGAGCAGGAATGGTTTTCCAGCAACTGGGGCCACCAGGACTAGAGGGTTCGACAAATATTCTTTGATGCTGTCGAAGGCACGCTGACATTCTTCGTCCCATACAAATGAGATGCCCTTCTTCATGAGATGGGTGAATGGCTGACAACGCCCGGAGAGGTTGAAAATGAACCTCCTGATGTAAGCTAACCTCCCTCGGAGGCCTCGAAGTTCTCGGAGATTTCTCGGGGGACCCATCTCCATGATTGCCTTTGTCTTCTCAGGGTCTACGTGGATACCCTGGACGGTGATGATAAAACCCAAGAACTTTCCGCTGGATACGCCCAAGAAGGATTTTGTGGGATTCATCTTCAGGTTGTGTGCTCGCATCAGGTCGAATACCGTCCTCAGATCCTGGAGATGGTCACCCTTACAACGACTCTTGACGGCGATGTCATCAACATAGCACTCCACGGTCTTGCATAAGTGATCCCTGAAGATGATACTCATAGCTCCTTAATATGTGGCGCCAACATTCTTTAAACCGAAAGGCATGACTGTGTAGCTGTATGTGCCAATCGGTGTTCAGAATGATGTATGCTTTTCGTCGTCAAGAGACATCTTGATTTGGTTGTACCCCAAGAAACCATCCATGAATGACATGCGTTTGAAGCCGCATGTGTTGTCGATCATGATGTCTGTAATAGGGAGGGGGAATTCATCTTTGGGACATGCCTCGTTCAGATTGCGGAAGTCGATGCAGATTCAAATCTTCTCATTCTTCTTGAGGACTAGTACTATGTTGGCGACCCAGTCTGGATGTTGCTCCTCGCGTATGAAGCCGCTGGCTATGAGTTTGTTGACTTCAGCTTCGATGGCATCCATGATGCCTGGACGGAAGCGTCGTTGTTGTTGTTTGACTGGCTTTGCATCTGACCGAATATTGAGTTTGTGAAGAGCAATATCGGGATTTAACCCTGGCATGTCTTTATAGCTCCAGACGAACACATCAATATATTCTTTGACAAGTTCCAGTAGCGATTCTCGCTCTTCGTCTGTCAATCCTTTACTGACGAAGATTGGTTTTGGATAAGATTCGCTGCCGAGGTTGACCTGTATAACCTCATCTTCATTAGGAGGTTCTCTCTGTTCGAACCGCTTTTTCCATTGTGCATCCAGCTGTTGGGCCCACGGCTCTAACTCGAGGATTTCAGGAATGTCTTCATCTTCTTCGTAAGCGTCGGCGAATGCCATGTTGACTGACAGGACTTGTCTGAATACGTCTCCGATGCTGGTATCCGAATCAGAAGTTGGTGACCCGGTTGAATGTGAATGCTAGTCGCATTCCTCATCTAAACTTTCAGGGGTCGTTACGGGCGTAACATATCCTAATCGACATCGGGTCTTACTGTAGTAGTCCCGTAGTTTGCCAGCCGGGACTGGTGGCTTTAAAGGTAATCGTCGCCCAGTGCCGTAGTTCAAGCCTGGCGTAGTCTCCAGATCATACCCCTGTTTTTGCATGAGGTATTTGGATTGGGGGCTATAAAGATACAGAGGCAGTCTCCCGGCATCTGATTCAAGATCGACCTTCTCTATGGTGAAGGGTTGTAGGTCGTCCTTCCGGCCGAAAATGATTGGATGGTCTCCTCTCTCGATTATGCGGTAAGCGTCTTCCACTGGAGTAAGCTGGTTTGCGGTGTAAACATTTGTCACCTGTGTGTGTAGGTGAGTTCCTATACCGTGTTCCATAGCATACATTGTACAAAGCTTATTAAGCTCGAGGTAGTTCAAAGATTGTCACGACCCGCACCCACTGTGAGGGTACGAGGACGTAACAACGCCCAGCCTACGCCGCAGTGTCGGCGGTATAACGCTGTCCTAGGTCAACATACATCTAACAATATCTATCTAAACAGTTTATACTCCCCGAATGGGGGTGACATAGCAGTAATAAACTCAATCACAACTAAGGAAGAGATAACACGATATGAAATAGAACTCGACGAAATAAATAGATGAAAAGTAGTCTAAGATAATCCCAACAAATATCCAGAAGTACATGGTCTCAAATACAGAATGAAGAATATATACAACTCTGAACTCCAAATATAGTCTAGCTAAAACATGTCTCATTACTATATAAAAGAAGATAAACCTAACTAATCTAGACTAGGCAATCGGGGTGATATCCTCAGATAGAGCCGGGTCCTCCTGAGGGTCCAGCTCATAGATGTCATCTAAGGCTGCCCCGTAGTAAGTATCTAGACCAGCCTCCTCCTCGTCCTCTGTAATATTTTCAATAGGTCCAGTCAGGACAGGAGCGAGCACAATACATCTCATGCAGTTCATATCATGTCAGGAAATATAAAGCAGGCAATAGAGTAAGATACATGAAACGCTGTAAAAAGATGTACATGAAAACATGAGAGATATTTAATAACTAGAAATATATACATGATAAGTAAGAACTGTAAGTGACTAGTGATTTAGAGTACGAGATGGCATGTAATTGGCTTAGGTTGTACATGATAAAACATGGAAGTAACAGAGTGTACATGATGGGTAAATCACATGACCATTTATACTCACCCCTACCCACAATCAATACACAAGGATCTATTCAAGTTACGTTACGGACATGATGTTTTGGTTATACAAGAGACACATGGGCAAACATGAGCGTACATGAAAGAACATGAGAGTACATGAACGTACATGTAAGAACATGAGAGAACATGAGTGTACATGAATAACGTAGAAGCAAGGAATACATGATGTACATGAAACACATGTCATAAAGTATTCGATACGCCCGCTAAGGGGGATAACATCCCAAGAAGAGATCCATATAGTACCAATCCGTGATGATAACGTGACAGCATCAAGTAAAAGTAATCTAGAGCGAGAATATAACTCGTGACAAGTATGAAACGATCAGAGAATGTACTCACCTGGTATCTGAGTGTCCGATATGAAAGTACTGCCCGAGGAGTGGTGTCTGGCTCCTAATCAGAACAGCACAAGTCACAACAAGTCCAAAATGGCAAAATAAAGTCCTACTATGCATTCTACATGATTCTAGGTCAATCTAGGCCAAAGTCAACTCTTGGTTAACTCTGGTCAACCCTAGAAGTCAAACTAGGTCAACAAGGTCTAACCAAGTCTAAACTAGGCTATCTAGTCTACACTAGTCCACATTTGCCTATACTACACAAGTCAAACCAACAACACCCTTCCTAGTTTTATCTAGGCCAACTGTCACGCCCCAGTACCAAAATACGGAGACGGACTAGGCCAGCTACTCCATATGAGGTACGTAACGTCATACGGCGATCGTGGCTGTCGAGAGACTAGGGGGTACATGCTACAATCAAGTCTCCTATGGTCCCACAGAGTTCTATGTCTCAATCAATCAAATCACATCAGCAAATAAATGAACATTAAAGATAAAGCGGTAAGGCATCCCGACGCTTCATCAAAATGATCATGAGAGACTAGCTTTATAATTTAGCTATCTCAGAGAGTCAGGAGTACAAAATCATACACAGCTGCAGTCTGTTTAATTACAATTATGTACTGACACAAAATATCGAGTAATCCGGCTAACAGATGCCGGTGGCCAAACGCCGCAAAAGTATAAGCAGGAGTGGTGGAGAAGAAACCCACTCGAGTCTGCGAACCGCCATGCTCCTAGTATGCACCATAGATGTCAGGGAGGAAGATAGTGTCCTCTGGCTCTGCTACGAGATCTGGCCAAACAAAACCAGCGGGGTCAGCCCCGAATAGCAAGTACCGCCAAAGGGGCACAAGAGTTAAGATTTAAAAACCCAGTTAAATAGAATGATTGATAATAGTAATACTTATGCTACTATTATAGGGTGGCGCAACATCCTCTAACCCATATGGCACCCTTACAACCAAACAAGGACAAAAGGTGCCGCATGGAGTCGGGATGTGTCGTACTCTATAACTTTCACATAAGTTAAAAAAAAAAGGTATAAACAATAAAATCTCCTGATCGTGGCTTCGGTCGATAGCCTATCGCAGCACAATAACCAACCCAACAATCAGACAAGAACATGGGTTGGATCATGTACCGAGATAGACCATGTTCCTCAGTCATTCACAGAAGTAGCACATCACAACCAGAAATAGTCTTCCGTTCATAACTTCGGTCCACAGCCTATCATAGTACGATAACCAACCCAACAATCAAACAAGAACATGGGTTGGATCACGTACCATGACAGTCCGCTTCCCTCAGTTATTCACAGAAGGCAATAGGATACAAGCAAGTCGTTTTCACGGCCAATCAAGTCTACGAGTTTCTAGTGGGATGAGGTTATCCTCGCATCATGTTAATAGGAATCCTCAGATCGTATCTTTCCAGCAAGGCTAGCCAACCCAGGGGTTCGCATAGACAGGTATGATTGAGCACAGGTCCCTCGTAAGGCCACCTTGCTAAAACATATAATATATAGCAGGAATTAATCGAATACAGTCATCCACTCGTTGCAGATGACACAGTATTCGTGGAGACCAGCCGGCGCGTCAAGACAGTATCTCAAGGCGGCTGGTGTAACACGATCTCGGGATTTTGCCCTCCCCATGCATCTAGTATATTTAGTTGCCTAATTTTAACCCTAGGTGAAATCTTGGACTTTCATGCTGTGGCCTGCATGATTATCCTCCTAAAGTCGTACTTTAGTACGAGTACCCCAAAGAGGATCTATGTCAATCAGTATGTCAACATGTTCTACCCTCCTTAGTGTAATGCATCATTGCAAATACGCCACGTGGAGTTACGAGTCATTTGTCGAGCATGAACAAGAACTGGGACATTCAGGTACATGTATCAGGTAGGAACACTTTGTTCTCCGGGGTCACATTAGTGCTCATATCATGCTCGGGACAAAAGGTAACCAGATAGGGCACAAAAGTCCATGCGGCTCAAGGGGAGTGAGTCCATGCGGCAGGGTCAATACCGGTTCATGCGGCTGGGACTGCACGCTCATGCGGCTCAGGGAGCCCAAGGCGCATGCGGCTGAAAAGGCGGGCTCATGCGGACGAAGGGGTGTCAGCTTATGCGGCTGCGAAGGGAGTAATCGTCAGGCGGCTGGGGTTCAACATCATATGCGGCTATGATCAGACGAAGTCCTATGCGGCTGAGCATGGGCGATACATATGCGGCTGGATGATGGATGGGCCTTATGCGGCCCAAAACAGTAGCGCATATGCGGCTGGGTGCAAAAGAACTCATGCGGCTGAAAGCTAGCCGCATGAAGTCCATGCGACTCAAGATAACAGGGGCTCATGCGGCTGAGTCTGAACAAGGCTATGCGGCTCAATTACTTGCCGCATGAAGATTCATGCGGTCAAGTACTCAAGCAAGTCTTATGCGGCTAGGAAGGACTTTCCATGCGGCTGAGTTCGAACGAGTCTCATGCGGCTGGAAAGGCCATGCGGCCAGAGACTTGCCGCATGAGGATTCATGCGGTCAAGTACTGCTCTTCTTCTCCACTTGTCCGAGAAGAGGAGCCAAGCAACCATGGCTTCCAAACTACACAAAACCTTCATCCGGAGCCCAAATCGGAACTTCCTTAGGTCAAAATGGGGCAGAACGAGATCCTCTACAACATGGAACCATCAAAACTAGGAAATAACAAGATTAAGTAGATCAAAACCCAAGAAATCCGAAAATAAAGTAAACCTAGATCTACAAAAATTAAAGCTTCAAAATGGAAACTTCCAAGTTCTAAACTAGTATAGGTTGAGGAGAAGAACATGTTTTGGCAAATAGTTTTGTAAGAAATCATTGACAAAATTATGGATCCATCTCTTGAGCAAGTTGGTACTTGCCTTGGTTGATGGAGGAAATATTTGGTTGGTGGAGGAAATAAATGAGAGGAAGTAAATGAGAGGAGAGAGAATGAGATGAGTTATATATATAGATCTTGGACCCATGGGTTCATGATGAACCATTGGTGAACCAAGAATAGGTTACCCAAATGAGCCAAAACTGTAGGCCCAAATGCAGAAAATAAATTAGAAAATAATATTTTGTCGAATATTTTTGGGAAATGCATGAAGAAAGACAGCATAATAAATATAGTATAAATACAAGGTAAATACAATTTGTCGGTATACGTATTAAAATACGTATTCCAGGATCGGGGAGTGACACCTACACATAACACATGTATACATATATTACATATATATAGTGAACACACAAGTGTATATATATATATAAGACATATACATATACTTGTATAACCTATTCATCCAAGTAGGTATCCATACTAGATACCCAAAAGATACACAACCCTATTATATAGATATATATATATATATATACACATATAGCTCAACATATATATATATATATATATATATATATATATAGAAAAAAAAAAATATATATATATATATATATAGGCAACATTTCATATATTAAATATGTATATCTATTACATACATAAACTTAACTCTATGAAGACTAGGAATTTATATAGAGAGAATGAGAGAGAGGGTGCATTTGTGTGTGCAACATGTGACAGGAATTGGATTAGGTGGCATGTGATTTTGTGTGTATAGGAAATTGTGTGTGTGTTTGGTAAAACAATGTGCAGGAATTACCAAAAAAAGTGAAAGAGAGAGAGAGCAGTGTGTGTCATGTGAGTGCACAGCGTGACAGTGAATGAAGTGTAACAAGGGAAATCAGTGAGCATACATAGTGTGTGAAAGTAACGTTTATGACAGGAAAACAGAGAGTGATATATCATGGAGGGTGTGTGTGTTAACATGTGTGAGGGAGTGTAAATGTGTATGACAGTTTAGTAGAGAGTATCATGTGAACAAGGTGTACAGAGGGTATGTAATATCTCAGTTTTTGTATATTGCCTAAATCAGGATTTCATGTGTAGCATATATGTGTATAGGGTGTTAACAGTGTGCTAAAAATGGACTGTGTGTGTGAGCATGTGTGTGTGTGTTTACATTTGTGTGTGAGAGAGAGAGACACATGTGTGTTAGGAGTGAGGGTGAAGAATATGTACTGTCAGTTACATTTCAGGAAATAGGAGGGAAGGGGAAACATTCATGCAACCACAATCAGTGTAAAATTTACAGTTTAGTTCAGAAGGAAAATCAGTGCATATTCAACAGTCAAGAAACTGAACCCAGTTTCAGTTTCAACATTTCAAGCCTAAATCAATTTCAGTTAAGGCACACAGTGATTTACATGATTCTTAGCAATCTCAGGTTTTTAACCCCTAGATCAATAACAAAACAAGCTCAAATTCCATTCTCAGTTTTTATTTGAAAAACTAGAAACATACATATCCCACATTTCAGGTTCAACTCAGGTTTTACCATTTGAATTTCAGGTTCAGTACACAAGTTCAATACAAAATATGGGGTTCATGGATCTCAGGAATTCAATTCAGTCTCCACATTCCCATTTCAATCTACATGTATTTCGAAAATCTCAGTTTTACTTCAAAAATCTCGGTTTTTGTGTAGGTATCAGACAGTTAACAATTTGAATCAAAACCATTTTGAAAACCTAACAATTTTACACATAATTTCAGAATGGATGAACTATTAAACATGTGAATTAATATGTTAAACTAAGCTAATCATTAACAAAGAAATACAAATTAAATTCAGTTATTGAGTATCAGTGAACTTCACAGTTCACTGTTAATCTCTAAATTTCGAAACCCAAATAAATTTGAAAACCCAAACTAATACGAAACAGAGGTGAGGAATTATTTAATCATGTCAGAGGGGTTGTTCTCGTGTCCAAAAACTGGACACGGACGTGTCCTAACAGAGAGAACACACACACACAAATACTAAACGTGCAGGCAGCCTCGTGCGGGCATGCCAGTGTCTCGTGGACACGACACAGGACACAAGACACCACGTGTTCATGTCCACACCTAGAATAGGTATAGGTCTAGCCATCCCATGTGTCTCCACGCATCCAAAATGTGCCTGGACGCGACACGACCCGCGTATCAGTGGAGGATTTCTGCCTGTGCACAGTCTGTGCAAAAATAGTGCGCGCGTGTTTCCTCCCTCGACACGACACGACACCACCCCAAATTTTGTGGGCACAGTGTCAGTCATGTCCCCGACCTTCACCCTAAGTTTTGTGTCCAATCGTGTCGTGTGCAGCGCACACGACGTGTCCAGTAGCAGGACAGTGCACGAGATCTCGTGCAGTACGGAAACGTGTGTGTCGCGTGTCCAAATCGACCCGACACAACACAATAATTACCTTAGTCAACCAGAATCCAATAAACAATATCAAAACCTAATTTTCTATTTAAAAACTTTCCAAAAATCAGATCGAAGTCCCCTCTTGGGCATTTCGACAAACACCTAGGCCACATCCTTGATACGTGTCCAAATGGACACGAAACTCATGAAACCTGACACGACACCATTGCATATACTTAGGGGACCCCTAGGGCTTCCTAATGATGAAGACAAATCAAAATTTCATAGAAATTTGAGAGAGTTACCTAAGCTTGAACCTTCAAGAAAAATCTCCTATTCAAATGCTCTCCTCTTGATGTCCCAATCCACCAAAATCACCACAAACTGAAATGGAAACTTAATGACAGCGAGAATAGATAGATTAGGATCTAATAGAAAAGATTTGAATGGAAAAGGAAGAGGAATGGAATTTTAGGGATTTATTGAATAGGAACAAACCTTGTTTTTCTAACTTGAGCTTTCCTAAGAAGGAGGCAACCCTAAACTAAGAGAGTATTTATATGGTGGTGTTCCCAAGGAGGATATGGTGGCTGGCCACTTAAGTCTAGGGCCAGGGTTTTGGAAATTGTCTTGGGCTTTGGGCCAAACTACAAGGCTTTGAGTTAAAAGATTAACCAAAGGCTCTAAATCATAAGCCATGACTTATGACTTTCTAAATCCTAATGCTAACTAGAGTCTAATGACCAACCCAAGAATTATCTTAGGTTAGACTAGAGTCATATAACCTAACCAAGTCCATACTAACTAGGGTTAGCTTCTAGGTTTGTCTACAAGGGTCAAAACTAGTCAAAGTCAACCTAGTCCAAACAAATCCAAAATAATTCCTAAAAATTCTCATAAATTCAAATAATCTAAATAATAATTAATAATCCCAAATAATTCTTAAAATTACAAAAATGACTAAAATACCCCTTAGTCTGGAAATGAACACTAGCAAGACACCAAATCATAAGTCATGAATTTAAATAGTTTAAAAATAATTAAAAATTACAAAAAATCATAACATGAAATAAATACCATTAAATAATAATTATAGTTACAAAATTTCAAAATTACCCTCTTCTGGAAAACTGGGTGTTACAATCCTACCCACCTTATAAAAATTTTGTCCTCGAAATTAAAATGGTAGTAGTCCTTCTAGGTCAAACACCCCACAATCAGAGTCTCAAACATACCATCAGATAATCATATGCGTCTGTCCAAAACCATGATTCTCAGAATCGCTGTCATGCCAGTGAGAAAGGCTACGATAATCACAGAGTCCTCAACTATGGTACATACCTCTAGAACTATGGTATTTTAAAATTTTCGCATTGTCACGCGCTTGGCAGCGAAAACCTTAAATTCCCACACCCGAGAAATACGTCCATAATCCGACTATATGTCCTCACTATACCTGCTAGCATGACCCTAGAGGATTCTAAAATCTCATAATCGAGGCGACCTAGCCCATACAATATATCTCAGAAGAAAAATTAAATTATAATGAAACACCAGATCAAACTTATCAATAGTGAGGAGACAGATAGGAATAGATAGAACTGAATTTCAAGATAGGTATAATGAGATAAGGTGGAAATAGAATCGAGAAGATCAGAACCTGCAAGCACCTCTCCTACTGCCTGAGCATCCTCAAGTGTCATGGCGTAAGCTCGTCCTTGCTGGCCTCCCCTGGCCTGCTGCTAATGCTGCACGAACCTCTGTTGCTGAGTCTGTAATGCTGGTCCTCACTGTTGTCCTGTCGGAGCCCTAGCTCCTGCTCCCTGAGCTGTCCATCCCGCAGACTTGGGACACTCTCTCAACTGATGATCTGACGATCCGCAGAGTAGGCACTTGCCTAGCCTCAGCCGGCATTCACCCCAATCGTGCCCTGGTTTCTTACAGAAGGGGCAAAAGATAACATGCTGCTGTCTCTGCTGCTGCTGTTGTCTTTACTGGAACGGCTGCGGCTGGAACTGCCTTAGCTGCTGGTGCTGAAGGTGAGGTCTCTTGGCCTGGCCTCCGCTGCTGCTGTCCCCAACTGGGTCTCGCCCCCTCTTGAGCCTAAGCTTAAGATCATCCTCTGCCAACAAGGCTCCTGTCAAGATCTCCTCGAATATGGCATCCCGGTTGCCCTTGGTCAAGGACTTGACCTCCTTGACTAGACCCTTCCGAAACCTCTGGGCCTTCGCCGTCTCGCTCAGACCCTCTACGAACCTCCCGAGGCGGCCAAACTCCCCCGCATACTCCTCCACTGAAAGACTCCCCTGGACTAGGCTCTCGAACTGCGTCTCCAAGGCTCTGAGTGCTGAATCTGGGAAGAACTTCTTCTTGAAGAAGCCTTTGAACTGCTCCCAAGTCTGCCCAGCTACCCCTACCCTGGGGTCTGACTGATACCAGGTGCGAGCAAGATCTCGCATCCGACTAGCTGTGGCCTTAATCTGAAGATCTGCTGGTATACTAGCCAAGCGAAAGATCTTCTCTATATGCTCGATCCACTCGTCAGCGTATATCATCCCCTCCGTCCCCAGGAAGTCTCTGGGACTCATCTTCTGAAACTGCTCGATCCCCGGTGTCTTCGGCTGCTGCACCACTGGTCGAGCTGCGGCTGTCGTGACGGCCAACTCCATGCCTCTGTCCTGTCGAGCCTGCTGTCGGTCCATGAACTGCTGGAAATACTCGAACATCTGAGCTGCGTCCACGTATCCTGGAGGCGACTGCTGGAAGGGATCCTCTGGAATGACCGGGTCCTGCCTCCGATCTGGTGGAGGTATACCCCCTGCTGCTGGTGGTGGAGGGGCTCCTCCGATTGCAGCTAAAACGTCTACCCCAGCTGGCATGAGTGGGGCTGCGGTACCAGGGGCTAGCTGCTGGGTATGAGAGGTGGCAGTCCTCCCATCGATGTCCTCCTGGCCCTGGCGAGGTGATCCTATCTCAACCATCCTGGAGACAGATCAAAAGGAACAATTGCTGAGAACGAGTCGAAATAGCAAAGGAGGACAGTTATATTCAAAGGAAAACAATATCAGCAAGAACTGAGATGGTATGAATTAGATAAGAGTTTTTCCTAATGTGATTGAGTACCTCAAAAAAAAATCCTAATCCTACTGCAGGCTGTAGTGATACTCTAGTTCGAATACCACTACATAAACTCGACCTGCATAGGCCACCACTAAAAACGTGTCACGACCCGCACCCACTGTGAGGGTACGAGGACGTAACAACGCCCAGCCTACGCCGCAGTGTCGGCGGTAGAACGCTGTCCTAGGTCAACATACATCTAACAATATCTATCTAAACAGTTTATACTCCCCGAATGGGGGTGACATAGCAGTAATAAACTCAATCACAACTAAGGAAGAGATAGCACGATATGAAATATAACTCGAGGAAATAAATAGATGAAAAGTAGTCTAAGATAATCCCAGCAAATATCCAGAAGTACATGGTCTCAGATACACAATGAAGAATATATACAACTCTGAACTCCAAATATAGTCTAGCTAAAACATGTCTCATGACTACATAAAAGAAGATAAACCTAACTAATCTAGACTAGGCAATCGGGTGATATCCTCAGCTAGAGCTGGGTCCTCCTGAGGGTCCAGCTCATAGGTGTCATCTAAGGCTGCCCCGTAGTAAGTATCCAGACCAGCCTCCTCCTCGTCCTCTGTAATATTTTCAACAGGTCCAGTCAGGACAGAAGCGAGCATAATACATCTCATACAGTTCATATCATGTCAGGAAATATAAAGCAGGCAATAGAGTAAGATACATGAAACACTGTAAAAAGATGTACATGAAAATAGGAGAGATATTTGATAACTTGAAATATATATACATGATAAGTAAGAACTGTAAGTGACTAGTGATTTAGAGTACGAGATGGCATGTAATTGGCTTAGGTTGTACATGATAAAATATGGAAGTAACAGAGTGTACATGATGGGTAAATCACATGACCATTTATACTCACCCCTACCCATAATCAATACACAAGGATCTATTCAAGGTACATTACGGACATGATGTTTTGGTTATACAAGAGACACATGGGCAAACATGAGCGTACATGAAAGAACATGAGAGTACATGAACGTACATGTAAGAACATGAGAGAACATGAGTGTACATAAATAACGCAGAAGCAAGGAATACATGATGTACATGAAACACATGTCATAAAGTATCCGATGCGCCCGCTAAGGGAGATAACATCCCAAGAAGAGATCCATATAGTACCAATTCGTGATGATAACGTGACAGCATCAAGTAAAAGTAATCTAGAGCGAGAATATAACTCGTGACAAGTATGAAACGATCAGAGAATGTACTCGCCTGGTATCTGAGTGTCCGATATAAAAGTACTGTACGAGGAGTAGTGTCTGGCTCCTAATCAGAACAGCACAAGTCACAACAAGTCCAAACTAGTAAAATGAAGTCCTACTATGCATTTTACATGATTCTAGGTCAATCTAGGCCAAAGTCAACTCTTGGTCAACTCTGGTCAACCCTAGAAGTCAAACTAGGTCAACAAGGTCTAACCAAGTCTAAACTAGGCTATCTAGTCTACACTAGTCCACATTAGCCTATACTACACAAGTCAAACCAACAACACCCTTCCTAGTTTACATCTAGGCCTACACATAACACATGTATACATAAATTACATATATATAGTGAACACACAAGTGTATATATATATAAGACATATACAGATACTTGTATAACCTATTCATCCAAGTAGGTATCCATACTAGATACCCAAAAGATACACAACCCTAATATATAGATATATATATATATATATATATACACATATAGCTCAATATACATATATATATATAGGCAACATTTCATATATTAAATATGTATACCTATCACATACATAAACTTAACTTTATGAAGACTAGGAATTTATATAGAGAGAATGAGAGAGAGGGTGCATTTGTGTGTGCAACATGTGACAGGAATTGGATTAGGTGGCATGTGATTTTGTGTGTATAGGAAATTATGTGTGTGTTTGGTAAAACAATGTACAGGAATTACCAAAAAAAATAGTGAAAGAGAGAGAGAGCAGTGTGTGTCATGTGAGTGCACAGTGTGACAGTGAATGAAGTGTAACAAGGGAAATCAGTGAGCATACATAGTGTGTGAAAGTAAGGTTTGTGACAGGAAAACAGAGGGTGATATATCATGGAGGGTGTGTGTGTGTTAACATGTGTGAGGGAGTGTAAATGTGTATGATAGTTTAGTAGAGATTATCATGTGAACAAGGTGTACAGAGGGTATATAATATCTTAGTTTTTGTATATTGCCTAAATCAGGATTTCATGTGTAGCATATATGTGTATAGGATGTTAACAGTGTGCTAAAAATGGACTCTGTGTGTGAGCATGTGTGTGTGTGTTTACATTTGTGTGTGAGAGAGAGAGACACATGTGTGTTAGGAGTGAGGGTGAGGAATATGTACTGTCAGTTACATTTCAGGAAATAGGAGGGAAGGAGAAACATTCATGCAACCACAATCAGTGTAAAATTTACAGTTTAGTTCAGAAAGAAAATCAGTGCATATTCAACAGTCAAGAAACTGAACCCAGTTTCAGTTTCAACATTTCAAGCCCAAATCAATTTCAGTTAAGGCACACAGTGATTTACATGATTCTTAGCAATCTCAGGTTTTTAACCCCTAGATCAATAACAAAACAAGCTCAAATGCCATTCTCAGTTTTCATTTGAAAAACTGGAAACATACATATCCCACATTTCAGGTTCAACTCAGGTTTTACCATTTGAATTTCAAGTTCAGTACACAAGTTCAACACAAAATCTAGGGTTCATGGATCTCAGGAATTCAATTCAGTCTCCACATTGCCATTTCAATCTACATGTATTTCAAAAATCTCAGTTTTACTTCAAAAATCTCAGTTTTTGTGTAGGTATCAGACAGTTAACAATTTGAATCAAAACCATTTTAAAAACCTAACAATTTCACACATAATTTCAGAATGGATGAACTATTAAACATGTGAATTAATATGTTAAACTAAGCTAATCATTAACAAAGAAATACAAATTAAATTCAGTTATTGAGTATCAGTGAACTTCATAGTTCACTGTTAATCTCTAAATTTCGAAACCCAAATAAATTTGAAACCCCAAACTAATACGAAACAGAGGTGAGGAATCATTTAATCATGTCAGAGGGGTTGTTCTCGTGTCCAAAAACTGGACACGGACGTGTCCTAACAGAGAGAACACACACACACAAATACTAAACGTGCAGGCAGCCTCGTGCGGGCATGCCAGTGTCTCGTAGACACGACACAGGACACAAGACACCACGTGTTCGTGTCCACACCTAGACTAGGTATAGGTCTAGCCATCCCATGTGTCACCACGCATCCAAAACGTGCCTGGACGCGACTCGACACGCGTATCAGTGGAGGATTTCCGCCTGTGCACAGTCTGTGCAAAAATAGTGCGCGCGTGTTTCCTCCCTCGACACGACACAACACCACCTCAAATTTTGTGGGCACAGTGTCAGTCATGTCCCCGACCTTCACCCTAAGTTTCGTGTCCAATCGTGTTATGTGCAGCGCACACGACGTGTCCAGTAGCAGGACAGTGCACGATATCTCGTGCAGTACGGAAACGTGTGTGTCGCATGTCCAAATCGACCCGACACAACACAATAATCACCTCAGTCAACCAAAATCCAATAAACAATATCAAAACCTAATTTTCTATTTAAAAACTTTCCAAAAATTAGATCGAAGTCCCCTCTTGGGCATTTCGACAAACACCTAGGCCACATCCTTGATACATGTCCAAATGGACACGAAACTCATGAAACCTGACACAACACCAATGCATACACTTAGAGGGACCCTAGGGCTTCCTAATGATGAAGACAAATCAAAATTTTATAGAAATTTGAGGGAGTTACCTAAGCTTGAACCTTCAAGAAAAATCCCCTATTCAAATGCTCTCCTCTTGATGTCCCAATCCACCAAAATTACCACAAACTGAAATGGAAACTTAATGACAGCGAGAATAGATAGATTAGGATCTAATAGAAAAGATTTGAATGGAAAAGGAAGAGGAATGGAATTTTAGGGATTTATTGAATAGGAACAAACCTTGTTTTTCTAACTTGAGCTTTCCTAAGAAGGAGGCAACCCTAAACTAAGAGAGTATTTATAGGGTGGTGTTCCCAAGGAGGATATGGTGGCTGGCCACTTAAGTCTAGGGCTAGGGTTTTAGAAATTGTCTTGGGCTTTGGGCCAAACTACAAGGCTTTGAGTTAAAAGATTAACCAAAGGCTCTAAATCATAAGCCATGACTTATGACTTTCTAAATCCTAATGCTAACTAGAGTCTAATGACCAACCCAAGGATTATCTTAGGTTAGACTAGAGTCATATAACCTAACCAAGTCCATACTAACTAGGGTTAGCTTCTAGGTTTGTCTACAAGGGTCAAAACTAGTCAAAGTCAACCTAGTCCAAACAAATCCAAAATAATTCCTAAAAATTCTCATAAATTCAAATAAATTCTATTAAATCTAAATAATAATTAATAATCCCAAATAATTCTTAAAATTACAAAAATGACTAAAATACCCCTTAGTCTGGAAATGAACACTAGCAAGACACCAAATCATAAGTCATGAATTTAAATAGTTTAAAAATAATTAAAAATCACAAAAAATCATAACATGAAATAAATACCATTAAATAATAATTATAATTATAAAATTTCAAAATTAGCCTCTTCTGGAAAACTGGGTGTTACAAAGATAGCCCTTTATTGATGAAGTAAGGTATCTTTTCTAGCTGGATTACATCATCTACGGAGGGAACATCAGTGTGGGTAGCCACATACTTGGCTAGCTCCGGTTCTTCTTCGGCCACTCCCTGTATAAATGAAGACTGAGAGGATGACCTGGGTATTTTGATTATCAGGGGTTCTGTTGGTGGGGCCGAACGTGGAGTTGTTGGCAGACTAGCGACCCCCAGTTTGGAACTTGATGCTGGGCGGGGAGTTATTGGCTCGCTAGAAGCCCCAGACCTTGCATCGGGATGACGATTCTTCTTAGGAATGTGTATCGTCATTGGCTTGTCGGAGGGGTTGAGCTTCTCCATTTGTGGTTGGCCGACTCTAGGCAGCCTGATTGTCAGTGGCTCCGTTGTGGGTCTTGGAGCTTGGCCGGACCTTGGCAGCCAGATTATTATTTGCTTTTCTTGTGCCGAGAGGCTGATTGCGTCCTTACGCAGAGTGGCTGTAAGGGGTGCGGACTTGTAAGGTTTGCGAGCTTGGAGGTGGATCGTCAGAGGTTCTTCTGATCCTGTGGCTGTCTCGGTACGAGCTTGCATATCTCCTGTACCAAGGTGCCTCTTCGACTTTTCGTATAGGCAGAAGTCTGAGTAGTAGGATTTGACCCCTTTAAAGGGATCGATGTCGGTAAATTCGGTCCTTACGAAGCCGTGTTTGTCGACATACTTGAAGCATTGGTGCAGTGTGGAAGGCACGATCATGTAATCGTGTATCCAAGAGCGCCCCAAGAGGATATTGTAGGAAGTATCCGCATCTATGACGTAACAGGTTATTTCTGAGTGAAGATCGCCAATTTGGCACTTCAAGCGAATCTTTCCAATCGGGTAGCTCCTGCCCGAATTGAAACCGCTGATGGCAGTGCTTGTTGGCGTCAGGCGATGCATATGAATGCGGAGATGATATAACAGACCCTTCGGGATGATGCTTATGGAAGAACCAGGATCAATGTGCATCTGATCCACCTTTACGTCGCCGATGTATCCAGTATAAAATAACGGACGATCGTGCAGGTTGGTTTTGATGAGCATATCCTGCAAAGTAAAGACAATGTTGGGCATCGCTTCCGTGCAAGCGCTGTCTTGGTGATCTGCAGGCGGGCTCTCTCCCGTGAGGTTGACCTGAGCCAAATAGGCATCGGTATTCTGGAATGCATTGCTCAAAGCCGTACGAACATCCTTTGAGAGTCTCAGGAGCTCGTATAATGACAATTTGGCTGGTGTGTTGGCCAATTGCGCCAAGATGTCGAAGTTGTAGGGCCTTTCCAGCCCCTGCGGTGCCTCTTTTCGGAGGGATTTGTCAAAGTAAATCTCCTTCGGCCTAGGCTTGTCGGTAGTCGGAGGCTGAGAAGGTCCTGGAGCGTCAGCAGTAGCTGGTTGATGATCTTCAGCCGAGTTATCAGCCACAGGTTGGGATTGTGCCCCAGATCGGGTAACGACAGCCGTAACTTCTTCGACATCTGCCGAGATTGTGCGACAGGATCTGACTTTTCTATTCTTCTTCTTGTGAATGGAAGGTGGTGTAGATTGAGTCACCTCAAGTACCAGGTCCGGATGGACCCATATGACCTCCTCTCGTGATTTGGTGAGGGGCACTAGACCAGCAGCCTGATCCCGGAGAGGTAGAAGATTTGCAATTTCTATTGTTGCCAAAGGGATGGGTACCACACCATCTTAAGTTTCTGTTGGAGGGAAGCTGCCAAATTGTACTGATACCATATTGGCTGCCATGGTTACCTCTTCGAAATCAATGGCCAGAGCGTTCGGATCGTTGAGATGTTTGACGTACCGTTTCAGTTGGTAGCAGTCGTGTGTAGCATGGTGGATGTAGCGGTGGTAATGACAGTACTTTGGGCTCTCCATTTCTGTCGACCGAGGTTCCCATCTTGGCGGAGGGGGCTGAATTCTGTCTCCTTGTATGAGCATGTCCAAGATGGGCTTGACGTGGTCGTCTTCGAAGGAGTAGGTCATTTGCGGCCATTATTTGTTCGCCGGTTTTGACTCAGGTTTCTGTGCTGTGTCGGCCACCATAGCCTGCTTGTCCTTGTTGTTCTGATTGTTGGAGGAGTTACCACCATTGTTGTTGTTGGCATTAGGACGTCTGCCCATGTCCTCTCCCTCTGAGATGTGCAATTCCAGTTGACGAGCCTTCTTCAACCGTTCTTCGGTGCTAGTGGCACTAATGATAAACGTCTTCCAGTCCTTGAATTGACTTTCACCCATCCAGAGGCTGATTGTTGGAAGCAGTCTCTTTTGGCAAATTTTAATTAAGGAGGAATCCGGATTACCGGATGGCAACTTCATGGCAGTTTGGCAGAACCGCTCAATATAGTTCCTTGACAGCTCTTTCTCCCCTTGAACGACGTCCATGAGGGTGGACATTGTGATGTCCTGTCCTACTTCATAGAATCTCTCCAAGAACATACGCTTGAAGCTGGCGAATGAGTGGATACAGTTGTCTGGCAGGTTGCGATACCAGTTGAAGGCGACCCCTTCCAATGCCCCAATGAATAATCGTGTAAGGATGGCATCGTCATGGGGCAGATGGTCGATGGTGACCTCAAAGTAAGTGATGTACCGACTTGCGGAGGTCTTCCCATAATATGGATTGATGTGGAATGGTTTATACTTTGGTGGGAAGGGAACATCTCTCCACGCAGCGAGATACGGTTGTCGTATCCTGAGATTTTGGCAGTTTTCCCGGGCGTGGAACATGGCCCGGAGCTCCTGGACCTCTCTTCTTGCCTCCCTGGCTTCGTCTGCAGCAGTAGGAGCCGACATTTCAGGAGGAATGTTGCCCGGGTTTGGTGCCACTGAGTTTGAGTCTGTATTGACCGCGGGACCCAAGTTTGTTTGGCCAGGTATCCCTCCTTGCAGAGTAGGGAGGGCTGCTTTGATCTCGTCCACGGATTTGACCAAAGTGGGTAGTATGGCCTCCAGAGTGTCGATGCGTTAGCGATCACTGGGACCATCCTGTTCGTCGTTTGTCATAAATGATGTCCTGACATGAGTAGAAGTGGAAGGGACGGTGGATGACGTACACTCCGAATCGTACCCCTGTAATGAGAAGTCATCGGGGTATGTGGGAATGTCTTCCTCTGGTTCAGACTCAGAAGGAACAGTACCCCCAGCTTCTAAGTCGCCTTGTCTTGGGAATTATGGACGGCCTCGGGGACGTCGTAATTTGCTGCATCTGATGGAAGAGTTGTTTCCTCCAGCTCGTCTTCGTGGAACATCGAATTGTCGTGGGGGTTCGGAGGAGTGCTACCCCCAGTTCCAGCAACCCCCAGTGATGTGGACGATAAATCTCCTACTGTAGCAGATTTTGTCTTTGAACGGGTACCTTGGAAAACTCCGATGGTGGGCACCCGCTTAGACGACAGTCTCTTAGTCATAGTGGTTGAAATATTCGGGCTGAAAACATTTGTCTTCTTTCCTCTCCCATCGGTGAGGATTTTTTGAGTGAAGTTGCAGGAGACGACGGGAGGTGCCTCATCCTCTGAACATGATTGTTGCAGTCTTTGGAAGACGGACTGCCGGTCTTCTCGTACCGTCGTGTTATTACAACAGCAGTTGACGATGACTTGGGAGCAGTGATGTTCGTGGGAGGACTCTTTGCACCCAGAGGCCCCCTCTCTTTCCTTGCGCTTGTGGAGGATAGCCTCACGCAAGTCAGATGGGTCTGGAGCGACCATGTTTGCTTCCTGGATTTTGGAAGACTTTTGGGAACTATCCTATCCGTTTGCCGTCGGGGGCTGGACTCGAGTGGTTCTGTACAACTTCCCATCAGAGGCCCGTATAACAGTATGTGGAACGCTTGGACGGTCAGAGGTCGGGACAGCGGACTGAGCTTGCCAAGCTCGCGCTGCCCTAGACTTTTTCACTCTAGTACGTGAGGGCACATAATAGGAAGAGTCTAAGTGGTGCTGGAGAAAGGCAGACATGTCTTCTCGGGAGCACGAGAGATCAGGACCATAGGAGAGGCGGTCGAAGGCTGAGCCGCGTGGAGCAGGCAGCATGCGGCTGGAATCAATAATCTTCATGCGGCTAGCAGTCGTAGCCGCATAGGCTTCCTTCATGCGGCTGGAAGTCTTAGCCGCATAGGTCTTCTCCATGCGGCTGGAAATTCGGGCCGTATGAGTGTTATGCATCTGGCTGGCAGTTTCGGTCGCATGGAGATTATTCATGCAGCTGGCAAGTTTGGCCGCATGAGTCTTGGTCTTGCGGCTAGTGCCTTTGTTCGACTTCTTCCTGGAGCGCATAGAATTACTCTTTGCCCCTGCAAGACCATCATCGTAGTGCTTTCCTCTGCTGGAATTAGGGACAGCAGAGTCTTCTATGGCTTGAAGCGGGGCCGCATGAGAGTTGCCTTCGCTGTCTTGGGTAGCAGAGAGTACTCCGTCCAGAGCTTAGGGAGGAGCAAATGACTTTGGCCTCCACTCCCTGCGAGCCTTCTTTGTGTGGGTTCGCTTCTGGACCGGGCCAGCGCTTCCTTCAGAGAGCATTTCTTCAAACGCCTGTTGGTCGAAGCGGACGACCATCTTCTGTTGTGTGGAGCCAAGTTTGGCTGCATCCGATTGCGTCACCAACTCCTCAGCCGTGGAGAAGTTTGTCCACAGCAGAGTCGCCATCGTGTTTGCCATTGATTGTAAAAGTATAGAACAATTTATATCGGAGGACTGAACTTAGACTCACAATACAAACTCGCTTGTACAAAGAAAGCCTAGGGACGAAAACCTAGGTACAGCAATCTAAGTACAATTGTTTATTTTAGATTCTGGGGGGTGACGATAGAGGCTCGGGAAAGCGACGACAGCTCTACCTTACTCTTTGGACGATTAGGTGCAGCCTTGGCTCTGGAGAAGAACTGCTTGGCGTTGATGAAGAAATGCTCTCGTTGTTCTCTCTGTATATGCTCCTCTGCCTTTCGATCTCTGTATATTCTCTCTCTAATTCTCTCTGGATCCGGGCGGAGGGTTTGCAAGGGAATGGTACCTTGCTATTTATAAGTGTGGGGGGACATCATTAGGGTTTGCAATGATTGCCCATTCTCAAAAGTCGACGGTCTGAAAGTTAATTAATCTGGGCCGCCCATCTTGCATATAATAGATTTAAGCAATTAACGTGATTGCATTAAATCTCTGTGGACAATAAATGTTGATTGCCATGAATATTCATGACTTGTAATGGCCTGCCACGTGTCTAATTTGCTCGATTTGATTTGATCTGGGCACTTATTGCAACAAATCTGATTATGATTTGTTAACATCCATAATTCCAGGAAGATAAGACTGCCACGTATCTCAATCATCGTAAAAAGCACTACATGTCTCCACTGGGCCATCTTGGCAGAGCCGTAGATGAGTGGGTCGCATGAGGCTAAATAGGGATGAACAGTCGCATGAAGATGGGCAGCCGCACGGGAGTGGACAGCTGCATGCTGATGGGAGGTCGCATAAAGGATGCAGCCGCATAAAGATGGACGGCCGCAACCGCATGCCTCGGGATTAGATGGATTCTGCCTGCTGTGAGAAGATTTTCTCCTCTTCCTTAGGAACGCGCCATTACGTCTGTCTTTATTGCGCCTTTTTGTCAGAGCTATCATTTGTCAGAGCTATCAGCCGTCAGGGCATTAAATGCAGCAAAAAACGAAGGAAAGAGCTGTTGAATTCAAGGCCACGTGGCTCCTCTCTGGGCCGCATGGAATTATTCGAGCCGCATAGACTCTTGAACCGCATGGATCCCTGAGCCGCATGGGGATCCTTGGCCGCATGAACCTTTCTTTATTCTTTTTCATGCTTCTACACAGACCACCAGGTGAAGGACTGTGCTGTCTGTACAGCCAGACAGGTAGGCCAGGACAGCGTGCAGCAGGCTAGAGGAGGCCAGCAGGGACGAGCTTTCGCCATGACAGTTGAGCCCACTCAGGCAGTAGCAGAGCAGATAGCAGGTTCCAATCTTTCGAATCTCCTTTCCGTATTTGCCTTCTTATAAGCTGTCTTGAACTTCGATTCTATCTGTTCTTTGATCGTTGGATGAAATTTTGTTCTTGTGATGTGATATTCTTCTGAGATAAGTCGTATGGGCTAGGTCATCTCGATTATGAGATTTTAGAATCCTCTAGGGTCATGCTAGCGGGCAGAGTGAGGACATATAGTCAGATTTATGGATGTATTTTTTGGGTGTGGGAATTTAAGGTTTTCGCTGCCAAGCATGCGGCAATGCAAAAAATTTTAAATACCATGATTCTAGAGGTATATACCATAGTCAAGGACTTTGTGATTATCGTAGCCTTGCGCACTAGCATGACGGAGATTCTGAGTATCATGATTCTGGACAGACGCATATGATTGTCGAACTGTATGATTTCCTGTGTTTACTTTGTTTTAATTTTTGGAGGATGAATTCTTTTAAGGTGGATAGACTTGTAGTTTCTAATTAAGAGTAATTTTAAATTTTATAGTTTTAGTCATTTAATTATTGTCATTTAATTACGCTTTAATTTTGGAGATTTTAATTTTTTTTTAATTTTAAGCCATGACTTGTGATTTTGATGTTTTACTAGTGAAACCCTAGAGACTGTTTGACCTAGAGCCTAACCATGTGATTAGAATATTTTTAGCGTCATTTCTGGCCCAAGGGTATTTTGGTTATTGGACCTCTTAATTTATTTTTGATATTTGCATTGGTGATTTGATTTGGCTTTGATAGGTGAGATTTTGTGTTGGTTTCGTGTCCGTGTCGGACACGTAACAGTTTTTAAATTTCAAGTGTTGTTGTGCCTTAAGAGATTTTTATTTTGCTGAAATTTTTATTCTTGAGTGGGATTGTTTTTCTGCACGTGTTTCTTGTGATTGCTTTGCTCTAATTTTGAGGACGAAATTTTATTAAGGTGGATAGATTGGTCACCCCCAGTTTCCAGAAACAGGGGTATTTTTGTCATTTTTTCATTTTAGAATATTTTGAAATTATTTATTTATTTATAATGTTATTTTGGGGTTATTTGAGTCGGGTTCGAATTTTAACTCAATCCAACTTGAAACGGGGACCCGGGGTAGTTTTGACTCTAGTGGACCCACACACTAGTTAGCCATGGCCTACATGTTAATTATTTTAGTTAGTGACTAGGCTAATTTATTTTGGTTAGGGTTTGATTAGATTAGTGTGTTGGAATGACTAAACTAGCCCCGACTTAGAACCCCTTTCCATGTATTAACTAGTAGATTAGAGAGGGAGCTTTTTAGACATTTGCTAATTGGACAAAAAGCCTTCTATAGCTGGCCACCATGTGTGGATAGGGCTCCATCACTCATCATTATTTCTTCTTCCATTCTCTCTCTTGTTCTTTCCCATTTTGTTTTAGAGAGCAAACCCTAGAAATTTCTCCACCAAATCCTTCCATTTTCTCACCCAATCTTCTTCCTTCCTTCTCCAGTCAAGCCAAGGAGGGAGCTACCCAAGTTTGGGAGGAGTCGGAGCTCGTTCGTGTCCATTCGTGGTTCCTACGTGTCGGTGGCGCATCGGGAAGCTTTTTCTTCGATCCGAATCACCGGGAGGTATAAACCCCTTCCTCTTTCTCATTTCCAATATGCAAATAGGATTATTTTGAACCCGTAGGAATGACCCCCATGGTTGTGTGTCTATTTCGTGTCCATTTGGACACTTGTAGAGGTGTCCTATGTGTAGGATCGTGTCCTAATGGAAAAAACCCCTATTTGGACACATGTGGAATTATTGTGTATTGATTTATTGTTGTTCTAACAATTAATTCAAGATTTTAAGTGTGTTTAGGAATGTGTTTTCCTATGTATCATATTGTATCATATTATCTAATATCTATATATGTATATATATGGTGGTATATATATTATTCTCTATATATATATATGTGTGTATATATTATGGCTCATATATATATATGGATATATAATGGGGTGTGGTTTTGTGTTTGGATGGGGTATAGTGGTCGGCCAAGTATTGGAGAGTGTATGCATATGTGTATATATATATATATGTATGAGTGGTGAATGGAGAGTGGTCGTAGAGTAGGCTTTTGTTTATGTGTGTGTGTTGTATTATAGAGAGTTAGAGAGTGATTTGGGAGTGAGATTTGAAGGGATTAGAGAGAGAGGCATGGAGTGATAGATATGGAGATAGAGAGGGTGGGATTGAGAGCACGGAGTGGGGAGGGAATTTGGGCTGCTGATTCCTGTCAGCAGTAGCAGCAGTATGCTGCTGCAAATGCAGCAGGTATGGGATGGGGATTAGCCCCATTTGGTAGCCTCATATCACCCATATTATCCCCATATTAGCCCCTCCTATGGACAACCATTGCAGCCCAATAACAGTCCCATAAACACCCATATAACTGTCATTAACAACCCTCTAAAAACCTGTCATTATGCCCCATAGTTCAGCCCCCAAGTACCCTCCATTTTAGCCACTTCCAAGCACCTAAATCAGTCCTACACAAACCTATTTGGCTGTCCTAAAACAGCCCTTGTATTGCCCCTTAACACCAACATGTTAGCTGTCCAATTCACCGCATTCAAACCACTATGGCTGTCCAATAATTCAGTCCATTGCTGCCCTTTCATTTCATCTTCCAAACACACCACTTTGCAGTCCATACATCAGTCCCTTTTTTCAAGCTTGTATGTGTGTATGTTAGCCTATGTAATTGCCCCATCAAAACCATGCCAAATCAGTCCACTTTAGTGACTTATGTGTGTGTGTGTGTCATAAATTTGTATGTGTGTGTATGAGAGCCTAGTGAGTATAGCTAGCAGCCTATAGGTTAGCCTATATGTAAACCTATAGGAAAGTATGGTATCATGAGTGTTGTGTGTGAGTGAGTGTTAGGGAGATGTGAGGACAATATATGATATGGTAAGGTAAAGGGGTAGGGTAAACTAACATATGTCCTAAAATAGGTTAGATTCCTAGGATACCCATATTTCTTGGTAGGTAAACCTTAGATATGATAGTATCTAGCTACCCTAAGGAGCCTAGGCTAGTATCTTGGGTATTAGCGGGGTTTCCTTTGTATTGGGCAAGGTATCGGGATTACCTTGGTAAGGGTAATATAGGTTTTGCCTAGAACTATGGTATTTGAGTTTAGAGTTATAGGTATGGTTAGAACTTGGTTTCCTTGGTTGGTAATGATCAAATATAGTGCTCCTAGACTAGTTTTGACGTCGGTTGACCATTTTGACCAAAAGTCAACAAAAGTCAACCGAGAGTCAAACTTGGCCTTTAAGCGACTAGATTTGACCAAAACCAAACTAGAGTTGACCAGTTGACTAAAAATCTACTGTTAGTCAACATTTGCCTTTTTTGACCTAGGGTTGACTCAGTGTTGACCAGAGTTGACCAGAGTTGACTTTTTGACCAAAAGTCAACTGTAAGTCAACCTTTGACCCCGTTTGACCTACTTTGACTTGGATAGACTCCCAGTGACCTGGTTTGACCTAGTGTTTGACTTAGACTTGCATATCATGACTATATTAGCTTTCCTTTCATTATTAAACCCTGTTTGACTCGTAGCATCTTATTTTAGGTCTGTGATTACTCTGAGCGTCTGTTCACCTTATCAGCTCAGGACCACAGGCGAGTACATTCACTTATAGTTTTCATTGTCTTGATATCTGCTATATCCGATTCAGTTATAATGTCTTACTCGATTCCCAGTCACGATAGTTCACGGACTAGTATATGCTGGATCATGGCATGGGATGTTGTTCCTAGATTTCCATGGTATATTGGCACATATTCGGTCTTATTTCTATGTATTGGTATAGACACCGATTTCTAAGGGGACTTGCTACCCTCTTATGGAATCCTGTGTCATGACGTGTCATGTCGAGATCCACTATACTATTCGGGGATGGAGAAATTATTAGGGGTTATGTGATCAAAGCCTCCGGTCACTATTTTGCTAGCGCTACCCTCACCTCACGTAGGATGTAGCAGATACCCCATTTCCAGGTTATCCAGGTTGGCCGGCATGACTCTCCGTTGAGGACACCGCTGATTGCCGGGCCAAGTGGATAACCCTACCATGACTCCCTAGCCGATCATATATCGTTCTAATAATTCAAAACACATTTTATATTTATTATCGTATCTTATTTTCAGTTCAGCTCTACTTTCTGTACTTTCTCACCATACTATGATTTTATTTACTCACATGCTCTACATGCCTTTATATTATACCTCGATTTGAGACTAAGTCCTGTTTGAAAGAAGGCTTACAACCCCGGTTCTTGTTTGGTTAAGGGTTGTAACTCGGCTTTCGAATAGTTCCCAAGTTGCCCTATATTTTTGTCTTGTATTTTATTATACTGTCTCTTATAGAATTTGTCAATTTATATGGAACTGTTGTTAGTGTTTGTACTTTCTCATTTTCTTGACAGGATACCGTTGACAAATTTTACAGATGTTTCTGAGGCAGGCTGCTCGACCTATTATGGGGTCGAGACAGATGGAGACTCAGGCCAGGGCTGTGGCCTGATAGTTTGGCCACTAGATTTTATATTCCCTGAGTAGTTAGCATTAGTTAGTTTTGCCTGGCCAGCGAGCCAGCTAGTACTTTCAGTTTGTAGTATCTATATATATATATTTTCTGAGACTCTGGATGTTTGTGTATAGCTCTGACTTATGTGGATCTTGGACTCATTTTCTGCTTTTATCTATCATATTTCCCTTCCATGCTATCTACCTTAGTTTTATATTTGTGATTGAGACTGTATTGCTATGTCACCTCCATTTGGAGTGTATATACTGTACAGGTACATTTATCTGTTTAGTTGTAGTATTTATAGATGACCTAAACAGCGTTCTACCGCCGATGCTGCGGCGTAGGCTGGACGTAACTACGTACTCGTGCCCCTAATCAGGGTGCGGGTCGTGACAATGCGGCAGTGAACTCTAGCCGCAGGCAGATCACCCATGCGGCAGCCAACTCTGGCTGCAGGCAGATGGCCCATGCGACAGCCAGTCCTGGCCATAGACAAAGTGTCTCATGCGGCCCTGTCAGAAGTTCTGTATTTGAATGTCTCTCATGCGGCCCTATCAGAAGTTCTGGACTCCTTTTACTATGCGCCTTCGGGTGCTAAGTTAAAGAAGTCTATGGCAGTGTGGGCCCAACAAGCCCAATCAAATGTACAAGTTGCTGACCGTCAGCGGGCACCGTTAACTGTTATATGGGCTCCTGATGGAAAGTTATACAGAACCACCCGCGTCCAGTCCCCCAGGGCTAATGGACATGGTGGGTCTCAAAAGTCTCCCTCCAACAATCGAGAGTAAGTGCTTTTACTAGCCTCAGATCATGGAGCAAACATGATACCTACGCACCCGTGTGCTCGGGATGCCTGAGTCCACAAATGGAAGGCAAAGTTAGATCAATCCGCTACCGACTTGCGAGAGGTGATTACTCACAAACGCAAGGAGAAGGAAGCAACCTTGGCGTGCGATAGCCCCTCCCGGAACGTCGTTCCACCCAAGTCATCATCAACTGCTGCTGCGACAAGTCGGCAGCACCTGAAGATCGGTAGTCCATTTTTTAACGACTGCAGCACCCATCACCATTCCAACAATAACTTGAGGAACATGGAAAAATTTCAGCATACGAGGAATTTCCTGTCGCTTCCTGTAATTCAATCCGGAAGGTTCTTTCCGACAAGGGAGGAAAGAAGACAGGCTCTTCCAGCCCGGCAATCTTCGCCAGTATTATAAAGAAATTCTCGTCTGGAGGACTGCCATCGACAACCACACAGAGGGTGTCTACCTAGGCACTCGATCCAAAAAGAAGCTTCCAGCACTTGGGTGTGCATCCTTGACCTCCCTGGGGGTAGATGAGGCCGGGGGTAGCAGTCCTCTCAAAGTACGTAAAAACCCGATGTTCCAAGAGCATACACAGGGGGTAGCGATCCACTGGAATTATGCAACGGACGTGGGCGTCCCTAAGCATGACCGCCTCCGCCAAGACGATGTAGCTTCCTGCACAGGGGGTAGCACCCCTTCCGAGTCCGAGGAGGAAGACATTTCGACATTTTCGGACGATTTCTCGATACAGGGGTACGACACAGAGAGCACCTCTGCTACGATTCTTTCTATCTCTACCCACATACGGTCAGTCTTTATGG
Organism: Iris pallida; assembly: GCA_029216955.1. Taxonomy (NCBI): domain Eukaryota; kingdom Viridiplantae; phylum Streptophyta; class Magnoliopsida; order Asparagales; family Iridaceae; genus Iris; species Iris pallida. The sequence continues at coordinate 4,656,472 of JANAVB010042618.1, forward strand.
CCGACGATGATCATGAGGCACCTACTGACCGACAACGTCTAGAAGTACTTGAAGTCATCCTCTTGTTCTTGGTCAAGTCAGTAGACGAAATCAAAGTTGCCTTGCCAACTCAACCAGCAAGGACTCCTGGACAAACAAGCTTGGAACCCGCAGTCAACGCGGACTCCAACACAACCGCTCCTCCTTTGGATGACAATCCTCTAGGAGCCTCCCCTCCTTCAGATACAGATGAAGCCAGGGAAGTAAGAAGGGAAGTCCAGGAGCTTCGGGCAATGTTCAATGCCTGAGACTCCTCTTGGGACCTCAGAATACGGCAGCCGTATCCTGTTACATGGAGAGATGTGCCTTTTCCACCATGGTATAAGCCGTTTCATATCGATTCATATAACGGGAAGACCTCTGCTAGTCCGTACATGACTTACTTTGAGGTCACAACCGACTACTTGCCGCATAGTGATGCCATTCTCACACGATTATTCCTCGGAGCATTGGAAGGGATAGCGTTCGACTGGTATTGCAACCTTCCTGACAACTACATCCACTCTTTTGATAACTTCAAGCATATGTTCCTAGAACGATTCTATGAGGTGGGACCTGATGTGACAATGTTATCCCTCATGGACGTCGTTCAGGGAGAGAGAGAGCTGACATGGAACTATATCGAACGGTTCTGCCAGACTGTGATGAGATTGCTCCAAGGCAATCCTGAAAGCTCCTTGATCAAAATCTGCCAAAAGAAGTTGCTCCCCACAATTAGCCTTTGGAAGGGTAAAGATCAGTTCAGAGATTGGACGACCTTCATCATAAGTGCCACCAATGCGGAGGCAAAGTTAAAGAAGGTTCGTCAGCTGGGATAACACATCCCAGACGGAGAAGTCAAAAGCAAACGTCCTGGTACCGCCCCCAATAACAACAACACCGACGACACCTCTAATAGCCGAAACAATAAGGGCAAACAGGCCCTGGTCGCCGGTACGACCAAGAAGCCTGAACAAAAGCAGGCAGAAGCTCAGTGGCCCCAAGTCAATTAATGATTCGAAGATAGTCATGTCAAGCCTATCTTTTACATGCTCTTGCAAGGGGACAGGATCCAACTCCCTCCACCAAGGCGCGAGCCCCGGGCGGCAGAGATAGAGGACCCAAAATACTGCCATTTCTACCACTATGTTCATCATGCCACTCAAGGCTGCTTTCAATTAAAGTGGTACATCCAGAATCTTATCGACTCCAAAGCACTCTCGCTAGACTTTGAAGAGGTTATAGTGGCAGTGAACATGGTGTCAATTCAGTTCGGCGACTTTCCTCCAACAAGTACTCAAGACGGGATAATTGCTACCTCCGGACAACGATGGAGGTTACTAATCTTTCCCTCGTCCAGGGCCAGACGACTGGCTTGGTACCTCTTACCACGTCATGAGGAGAGATCATGTGGGTGCACCCAGACTTAGTGCCCGAACTGACCCTGGCGACATCATCTCCAACCAACAAAAAGAAGGACAGGAAGTCCAGATCCTGCCACACAATTTCGACCGAAGCTGAGGAAACGGCGGCCATTGTTACCCGGTCTGGGGCACAAGTCCAGCCCACTCCGGGTAGTTCTGTTGAAGATCCTCAACCGGCAACGCTGCCCACCACTGATGTTCCAGGTCCATCTCAGCCCCTATCGGCAGACAGGTCCAAGCCGAAGGAAACCCGCTTCGACAGACCGCTCCGTAAAGAAGTACCTCAAGGGCTGGAGAGACCTTACAACTTTGACATATTAGCTCAACTGGCTAATACGTCGATAAAGTTGTCGTTATACGAGCTCCTAAGGCTCCCCAAGGATCTTCGTGTCGCACTGAGCGAAACACTCAAGAATGCTGACGCTTACTTAGCCTAGGTCAAACTTATAGGGGAAGACTCATCGGCAGATCTCCACGACAACAACAGTGTGGATACAATGCCCAACATCGTATTCACCCTACAGGACGTGCTGATTAAGACCAACATCCATGATTGCCCCTTGTACTATACTGGATACATAGGCGACATCAAGGTGGATCGGATGCACATCGATCCTAGCTCGTCGATAAGCAACATCCCCAAAAGCTTGCTTTAAGTCCTCGGCATCCCTATGCACCGGCTAGCAGCGACCAACACCGCAATTAGTGATTTCAACTCAGGAAGGAGCTATCCCTTAGGAAAGATTCGATTGAAATGTCAGATCGGCGACCTGAGGGCAGAGCTTACATGCTATGTCATAGATCCAGACACGTCTGTAACATCCTCCTGGGACATCCATGGATACATGACTATATGATTGTGTCATCCACTATCTATTATCCACCAGTGCTTCAAGTATGTCAGTAAGCACGGCTTCGTGAAGACTGAATTCGCCAACATCGATCCCTTCAAAGGGGTTGAGTCTTATTATTCTTCGGAGGCGTATCTTTATGACGAATCCAAGAAACACATAACTGATGAACTGGAGGCCATAACAGGGCCTGAGGAACCCTTGAAAATTTATCTCTAGGCCCGTAAACTGGGCAAAGCCGTACCCCTTGTCGCAACTTTGCATAAAGAGGTGCTCCGTTCCCTCACTCCAGCTGCACAGTTGAAACCGATGGTCATTCGACTCCCAAGGATCAGCCAAGAACCCGTCATAGGGCCAATGGTGATCCGATTGCCAAAATCTGATCAAAGGTGACCGAAAGACTAAAGGCCCTCTGGGGTGCCGATGGTGATCCAATTGCCAAGATACAGTCAAAAGCAATCGGAAGACACAAAGTCCTCTGTCGAGCCGATGGTCATCCGTCTTCCCAAGACGAGCCGTCAACCAAGTGTCGATCCGACACCCTCAGACAAGTCAATACCACAAGCTGAACCCTTGGTGGTCAAGTTGCCCAAGACAGTGCCCCAACCTCCGGTCACGCATGGGGTAGCTGAAGAAGATGCATAACTCACAAAGTATCTGGTTGCAAAGGTGGATAGTCCCTCTCCTCATTATGTAATCCCTGTGGACAAAATTCCTTACTTCATCAATAAGAGGCTGCCATTGAACTATCCTTAGTGTAATAAACTAAATCTGATATATACTGCTGGACTCGGTTGGGACACTAACCTGCACACATAGGTAACAACAGTCCATACCACAAGCCAACTTGCTCCCATTAAAGATGCCTACTTCCTAGTCCCCGGCAGAAGAGAAGGGGATCATACGATCATCTTTGGCCAAAAAGAATGACCTCAACCCTTCATGTCTCAAGAGTTGGATCTCAAACCTGATACTGGGAGACTACCGCTCTACCTATATAATCCTCAGGTCAAGTACTTTATGCAAAAGCAGGGATACGACATGGAGGCTTCTCCAGGTCTGAATTACGACAATAGTCGGCGATCGCCTCTGCAGCTGTCAGCTCCGTCTGGAAAATCTCGGGATTACTACGGCTTGTACAAATACAGCCTCGATTATGTTACATCAACAACAACGCCTGAGAACTCCAATAAAGGATGCGAGTGGCATTCTCACTCATCCGAATCGCCTACATACGATTCCGACGACACCATTCGAGATATGTTCAGGCAGACATTATCTGCCAACATGGCATCTACTGACATTAAAGAGGAAGACGAGGATCTACTCGAACCTCTTGAATTGGAGCCATGGGTCCAACAGCTGGACGCACAATAGGAGAAATGCTTTGAACTTCGTGACCCTCCCACTGAAGATGAGGTCATGCAAGTTAACCTCGGTGATGAATCCTTTCCCAAGCCAATCTTCGTCAGTAAAAGCTTGACAGACGGCGAGCGATAGTCCTTTTTGCAACTCGTCAAAAAATATATCGACGTCTTTACCTGGACCTATGAAGACATGCCAGGGCTAAACCCCGAGATCACACTTCATAAGCTCAATATTCATCCGGATGCGAAACCAGTCAAGCAACAGCAACGGCAGTTTCGTCCAGACATCATAAACTCTATCAAAGCGGAAGTAAACAAGCTTATAGCTAGAGGTTTTATCCGTGAGGAGCAGCACCCAGACTGGATAGCTAATCTAGAACCAGTCGTCAAGAAGAACAGAAAGATTCGAATCTGCATCGACTTTCGCAATCTGAATGTGGCATATCCTAAAGATGAATTCTCTATTTCTATCACTAACATAATGATCGATAATATGTTTGGCTTCGAGCGCATGTCCTTTATGGATGGCTTTTCAGGATACAATCAAATTAAAATGTCTCCTGACGATGCGAAGCATACGTTATTTCGAACACCGATCGGTGTGTACTGTTACACAGTCTTGCCCTTCGGCCTGAAGAATGTCGGTGCCACATATCAACGAGCTATAAGCGTCATCTTCAGAGATCACTTGCGCATGATGGTGGAGTGGTACGTTGACGACATCGCCGTCAAAAGCCGCTCCAAGGATGATCACTTACACGATTTGAGAATAGTATTCGACTTTATGCGAGCGCACAATCTGAAGATGAATCCTACCAAGTCCTTCCTGGCTGTGTCCAGCAGTAAGTTCTTGGGCTTTCTCATTACTTCTACGGACATTCATATAGACCCCGATAAGACAAAGGCAATCATGGAAATGAGTCAACCGAAGAACCTCCGTGAACTCCGTGGCCTTCAGGGAAGACTAGCCTACATTAAGAGGTTCATATCTAACCTCTCAGGACGATGTCAACCCTTCACACAACTGATGAAGAAAGACGTCTCTTTCGTATGGAATGAGGAATGTCAACGTGCATTTGATGACATTAAAGAGTACTTGACGAATCCGTCAGTTCCGGTAGCTCCGGTTGTCGGAAAACCTTTCCTACTATATGTACGAGCAATAAAACACTCCATCGGCGCCTTGTTAGCACAAAACAATGATACGGAACACGAACAAGCCATCTATTACCTCAGCTGAATGATTGTGGGGCCGGAGCATAGGTACACCGCCGTAGAGAATGAATGTCTTGCCTTGGTATTTGTCATTCAGAAAACACGATACTATGTGTCAGGCAGACCATCCATGTTATCTCATGAGTCAATCTCCTCAGGGTTCTCACGACTAAGCCAAGCGCACTCAATTTTCGTCTAGCCACGTAGGCGATATTGTTATCTTCCTACGACATGATCTTCATTCCGCAAAAGGCTGTCAAAGGTCAAGCCTTGGCCGACTTTCTGGCGTCCCATCCAGGCTCAGAAATAACCAGAATCTATGAAGAAATTCGAGATGAAGTCATTGACTCAAACATGAATTCACATGAAGACGTTTGGCGAATGTTCTTCGACGGTGCTTCAAAAACGGGACCCCCGAGGTGATATCGTTACTGGAGTCGGGATAGTGTTAATTTTTCCCTCTGATTGGTGGTCTCCGGGCATATTCTCTCACGGAACCATGTTCAAACAATGTAGCCGAATATAACGCTTTGGTCATCGAGCTCCGACTTGCAAAAGAAGTGGGAGTCAAATACCTAGAAGCATACGGTGACTCACAGTTGGTTGTCAATCAAATCCGAGGCTCGTACGAAGTTCGCAACGCGGACCTGATTCTTTATCATCAGACAGCAATTGCTATCATAGCAACCTTGGAGGGGTTCTTTATAGAACATGTTCCTAGGCTCCAGAATATTGAAGCCGACGCCCTAGCAGGCCTAGCCGTTTCTTTGGCGGTTCTAAATTATGCTCATTATCCAGTTGACGTTATAGGCTATGAGCTGGTCTGCCCCAAAATCAATGTTCAACTGGATACGAGTTACTCCGCCCAGATAACCAACGATGTGCAAGAATGGAGACTCTCATTCATCGACTTTGTAGTTTACGGAATCCTGCCTGAGAATGTGAAAGAAGCAACTTCAATCAGAAGGCGTTCTCTCAGATTCTTTTATGACACCGAAACAAAAATGTTGTACCGACGATCTTACGACGGACTACTATTAAGATATCTGTCAAATACAGAAGCCAAAGAAGCCTTACGCGAGGCTCACGATGGCATTTACGGGGCTCACCAACCGGGCCCGAGGTTGCAGGACCGTCTCCGTCGGATGGGTTACTACTGGCCTATGATGGTAGCAGACGCAGTCGATTACGCAAAGAAGTACAAAGCTTGTCAGATCCACGCAGATTTCATACCTCTGACATCTGAGTTCTTCTACCTAACAGTGGCTTTTTGGCCATTTGAAGCATGGGGAATGGAATTGTTGGCCCAATTACCCCGTCGTCGTCCAAAGGGCACTGGTTTATTCTCGTAATCTCCGACTACTTCTCCAAATGGACGGAAGTTGTTCCGTTAGCAGAGGTAAAGACATCAAACATGATCAGTTTCATAAAATATCACGTCATTTACTGTAAGCCCCTATTTTTCACATTTCATTTTAATTAGTGTTAATTAATTTTTAATGTCATTTATAGCCTTAAAATAATTATTAGGATTTTTAGGAATTTTTCTAGAATTTTTAAAATAATTTTTAAATGAGTTTTAATACTAAAAATATCAATATGTAATTTTTTAAATTGTTTTGATATCATTCTATAATTTTTAGATTTGTTTTTATATTAGTTTGCAATTAGTGAAATGTTTTTAAATAAGGAATGCAAATTCTATTTTTGTATCTAGCCACTGTTGGGGCCTTTGTGCAATTTCCTAATCTAGGAGGGCCTAACTGCTAACCTACCCAACACCCCCCCCCCCACGAACACACTCTCTCTCCTCACCCACTCCGCTGACCGACGACCGCTAGCGCACCCTGCCCCCACCATTTCCGGCTGCCCCTGACCGCCTCAACACCCCTATAGAACTCCCCTCTCTCCCCCCGACCAGACCCTAACCCTAAACTCTCCCCACGACCACCACGAACCCCCATCTTCCCCACATAAAGCCCGCCGAAACCCTAGCGCCGATGAACTCCCTGTCCAGCCCCACCGTCGACATCCACAGCCTACAACCACCACCCGCTGCTTCGCCTCGACGAGACAACCTAAGCGCTATCGGAGCGCCGCCTCGCCGACGCCTCCTCCGCCGTCCAGGACACTCAAACCCACCCCCAGCAAGTCGGACACGTTTGTAACATTGTTTTCTCGTGTCGTTCGTGTTTCGTGTTGAGTCTATATTGTTCGCCGTATCCTGACGATCATGATGGTAAAATTGGACACGCGAGACTGAACTCGTACGTGTCGTGCTAGTCCAGACACGTTAATACCTGTGTCCCTAACTGTCAGGACACAGGGTCGAATTTATTATTTTTTATGTGTTAATTAAACAAAACCTAATAAAACTAACCTAAACCTAACCCCTAACGCAGAGCTCGGGCTGACCCCCTGGCCAGCCCGACCTAGCTAAACCCCCCCCTGCGCGCACAGAGGGCCGAGTTCGAGCCCCTGTGTTGTTTTCCTTTTTTTCTTTTCCTTTTTCTTTTTATTTTTGTTTTGTTTTATATATATAATTATATATATGTTTACATATATTTGTATATAAATATATGTATTATTATATATACTATATTATGTATATATATATATGCTGTTTTTCTTATATATATATATACTTCATTTTTAGTACTTTATATATATATATATCTATTGTGTTCACATATGTACATATATATATGTATATATATATTTTTGTGTATATATATATTATTATATATTTTTTTTATATGTATATATATATATTATATATATATATATTATTATATGTATATGTATACATTATTTGTATATATATATATATACTTTATAAATTAAGTATTTTCCTTATATATATATATATATGTACTTTTAACATATGTATGTATATTTTCACGATGCATAATTTTACCTTATTAAGATATTAATATTTATTTTGCACTTTTTACCAATTTGTATTTTAGTGTATTTAAATTACTGCAACCATTTGGTGTCCAAGTCTAGCATGGATTTTTGGGCCCAAATGTGTTTTCACACATTCAAGACCTGTACAAGTCATATTGGACTTGATTCATGGCCTTGGGTCCTGTATTTGAACTTTGGTTCAAATTATATACATGGACAAAATACGCAGATAATTAATTATTTAATTTTAGATTGTGTGCAATGCTGTTTTTGATTTTCTAAAAATACTTAAATTGTTGTTAAAATTATGGAAAAATAGTATTTAGATACTATGTTAAGTTAGCTAATTTAGTATAATTTTTATAGTATTTAAATTACAGTTTTGCCACTAGTTTGGCATATGGAACCAAAACTCTTTTTCTGTATATTTAGGAAAACTGATTTTTATAAAATACTTGTACTGGTTAATAAATTCCAAAAAAATTATAATAAATTTCTATGATTAACAAGGATCACTTTGGTACTTTACTTTAAGTAAAACTAGTTTTTTGTCTATCTCAAAAATTGTTAGAACACATTGATCATTTGATTTATTTATTGATTAATTACGGCTTGTAGTTTTTTGTGTTATTTTAAGTTTTAGCCGTGTTGAACCCCACCCCTCACTAGTGTAAAGACCCTAGAAAGTTAGTTAAAGTAGTATGTTACCCCACATTGGTCTTCTATGCCAGAATCATCATTTTGGCTAGGTGCCCTGTCACAAGTCGTGTTTCACAGATTAGTGTCTTAGCATTTTAGCTTAGTGTAAAAACTAAGTTATTGCATTTACTTCTACAGTGACGAGTTACCGGACATCCATAGCACTTTTATTGCAGCTTGTTTTGTTTTGCTTTGCTAGAGGCAAGTACTTTCTACGAACTTTACATACTGCTATAACAATAAACTGCAATTTACCAACCATGTTAAATGCTGATCCTTGGGGTAGCAAGTTAGAACTTTACATGTTGTATTACTTTTAGTCTCTACCATGTTTTGACAGTATCTCATATCTCTCACATGTTTAAATAATGGGTTAGGGGAAAACTGTTAGTAATGTACGTGAACATGACCCCATTCTCCGTATGTATTTACCGCGCTCGGTGACATTCTATATGTGACCTTGCCGTATGTTCTGATCCCGCGTTTGTGTATGGATATACACCGATGCCGTTCGTGCACGTATGTGTATGCCAGAAAAACTTGATATGTACCGCTGTACATCCTATTCACCTATTGACCGATTCACGTACATGCTACGGTTTTAAACTTTTAAACTACATGTTGTTAATTTCTAAAAAGAACTAATTAACCCATGATATGCCATGATTCCAGTTTATTTAGTTTGCTAGAACCAGTACTTGCTCCCGTCCTGACAGGATAACGTTGTAGGTGTCCTTACTGAGGAGGAGTTACTCTGCGACACATACTATGGAGATACTGCCGAGGACCCGACTCTGCTTTACGAGGATGTTCCTGCGAGGAACCTCGCCTAGTTGTCTTTTGTATTTCTAGACTTTTGAGAGTAGTCATGTATTAGACTATATATTTTGTAACTGGACATGTATCCAGTTTTACATTTCAGTTCACTTGTACTTGGATATTTTACTATATACGACGACTTTTATGTTTGGAGCATTTATGACTTTTATTCACTTATAGAACTATTAGCACATTTAGTCTTATCCTGTTGTCTTTAGAACAGCTTACTACGTTTTATATCAAACGTAGGCTGGGCATGACTCGGCCTGGCCCAACAATTTGGGTAGCGGGTCGTGACATGTTTTTAGTGGTGGCCCATGCAGGTCCCTGACTAAATTGTTTGGTTACATTATTGTACCAAGCATGCCTGCAATTAGGAACTTAAGGTAATTAGACAACATTAGGAATGACGCTTAGAACACCTAGAGAAATGCTAGGATTGCAACATAGGAAAACATCACATGCTTGCTATTATTATTAGATTTTCTTGCCTATGATTGCTTACTTAAACAAGTCCTTATAAGTCCTTTTTACTTTTATTAGATGGTGCTTACTCGTTCGTCCCAGCATGTTACACCTGAGAATGATGCACTCCCTATCCAGTCAGCTGACCAGTTGACTGATACACCCCCACCTCCACCTACCACATTCCCCCACTCCACAGATCTACAGACCCAGATGCCTCCACCACCTTCCACATCCCAGTCCCAGCAGGCCCCGATACTTCCACCACCCCCTATCATCATACCTACCCAAGCTTCCGTCACACTCGACAGGAACCAGCTGCTCACTATGATTCAGGGGTTCCTAACAACCCATCAGGAGCAGACTACCCTACTCCGCCAGAGCATGGAGCGTTCTGAGGGACGTCCCGTGGTCCCACCACCTGTAGAGCCACGGCAGAGAGCGGGGACGATCAAGGACTTCATGGGTCTAAATCCCAAGGAGTTCTCAGGGACTGAGGGTATAGTAGTAGCAGATGATTGGCTAGATTCGGTAGAGAGGAAGCTCCTAGGAGTCAGGATGCCGGGTGACCTCCAGGTCGAGGTAGTAGGATTTTTACTGATAGACTTGGCAGGAGTCTGGTTCCGGAATGAGTCGTTGTTTGCGAGAGGAAGAGCCACTTGGGACCAGTTCAAGACCCAGTTCAAGAAGAAATTCTTCTCGACCACTGCTAGAGTAGCTATGGGGCTACGATTCCAAAACATCCAGCAGGGGAACCGTTCTGTTGATGCGTATGCGGCAGAGTTTAGTCGCCTGAGCCATTTTGCTCCTAGTTTGGTTGCAGATCTAGAGGAGATGACCCGTAGATTTTGCCATGGTCTAGTTCCAGACATCGGCATTCTTATAGTGGCGAATGGTACGACTGACTACTACCAGAGCCTAGAGTTGGCCCGGAGCATCGAGGAGCGTCTTCTGTCATACAAGAGGACGGCTTCTGTACATCATGAGGGACCGTCCAAGCGTCAGGCTTTCCAGCAGAGAGCACCGACGCCGCCCTAGCATACTTACCGTCCCGCTACATCACATCACCCGACACCGCCAGTTAGAGCCCCGGGACCCCGGCAGCAGCAGCAGCAGAAGGAAACCTTGTGTACTTTCTGCAAGAGGGTAGGCCATGACTCTTTCGTCTGTAGGAAGAGGTTGGGTCAGTGTTTAGCTTGTGGGTCTGCCACCCATCAGCTTCGAGAGTGCCCAGTAGCGAAGACTAGAGGACCGCTTCCGACTCAGCAGCAGAGATTTGGACAGCATCTGCAGCAGCAGAAGGGACCTCAGAAGAAGTTTTATAGCCTAGCCCTTGAGCCGGAGCCGGAGCAGGTTTCGGAGCCGGATTACTTAGCTGACGTCATCACAGGTCATGTTTATTTATATACTTTTGTAGATGTATTTTTGTTTGATTCTGGTACATCTCAAAGCTTCCTGTCATTAGAGTTTATGCATAAACATCATCTAGTAGCTACACCTACTGCGGAGATTAGTAGAGTGATGACGGGAGGAGGACCAGTGCCTATTAGATCTATCTATAGATGATCTATTTTTATAGCCGGGAGAGAGTTCAGGGGACGATTCTTTGTGATGCCACTCCCCGGTTATGATATCATATTGGGGATGGACTAGCTTAGCTATGCCCATGCATCTATAGATTATCATGAGGGTAGTATTTTGTTCAGTCCCCCAGGCACAGCACCATTCAGTGTCAGGAGGACAGGGCCAGAGATCAGCCTAGAGCCGAACTGTTGTGCGACAGTTGGGAACGTAGCACCGCCATACCCTATCATTAGGGAGTTTATGGATGTATTCCCAGAGGATCTTCCAGGGCTTCCGCCTGACAGAGATGTGGAGTTCACCATAGATTTAGTGCTGGGTTCATCACCAGTATCCCGGGCTTGCTATAGAGTGAATCCCAAGGAGGCAGTAGAGATGAAAGAGCAGATTGATGACCTGTTGAAAAAGGGTTTCATTCGATCCAGTACTTCTCCATGGGGAGCGCCAGTGCTCTTTGTGCCTAAGAAGGATGGTACAGTCCGGTTGTGTATTGACTACCGGGCGTTGAATACCATCACCATCAAGAACAAATATCCTCTGCCCAGGATAGATGATTTGTTCAACCAGTTGAGCGGGGCAAAGGTATTTTCCAGGATAGACTTGAGATCCGGGTACCACCGGGTGAAGGTTAGGGCAGCAGACATCCAGAAGACGGCGTTTAACACGAAGTACGGGCAGTACGAGTTTCTGGTGATGCCATTTGGACTCACAAATGCGCCAGCTGTCTTTATGAACTTGATGAATAAGGCATTTCACCAGTATCTGGATAAGTTCGTCGTAGTGTTTATCGACGACATCCTGATATACTCGAAGACGCCAGAGGAGCATGCAGAGTACTTGCGGATAGTTTTGGGGATTCTGAGACAGGAGAGATTGTTTGCCAAATTGCCGAAGTGCGAGTTCTTTTTAGACCGAGTGGAGTTTCTCGGCCATGTAGTCACTGGAGATGGAATCTTGGTGGATCCCAGGAAGATTGCTGCAGTTGAGACATGGAAGGCTCCGACGTCAGTTTCAGAGATCAGAAGCTTTCTGGGTTTAGCAGGCTATTATAGAAAGTTCGTCAAGGACTTTGCTAGGATAGCTGAACCCATGACGAAGCTCACGCGGAAGGACGCAGAGTACATCTGGTCAGAGGACTGCCAGGCAGCATTTGAGGAGCTGAAAAGGAGGCTGACGACCGCTCAAGTTCTGACATTACCTTCAGGTTCTGGAGGTTTCACCATATACAGCGATGCTTCTGGAAAAGGGCTAGGATGTGTCCTACAGCAGCATGGGAAAGTGATTGCTTATGCATCTAGGCAATTGCGGACTCATGAGAGGAATTATCCTACCCATGACCTAGAGTTAGCTGCGGTGATCTCTGCACTCAAGTTATGGAAACATTACTTATACGGAGAGCGTATGGAGATCTTTACTGACCACAAAAGCTTAAAGTATGTGTTCACGCAGAAAGAGCTGAACATGAGGCAAAGATGATGGTTGGAGTTGATAAAAGACTTCGACATCGATTTACAGTATCACCATGGGAAGGCAAATGTGGTGGCAGATGCGCTAAGCAGGCATCCGATGGCATGGTATCTGATGATTGATTGACATTTGCGAGAGGATCTGGAGAAGCTCGGTATCGAGCTAGTTCGGCCAGGATCAGTGATACAGATGATGGCGCTTGACATTCAGTTAGGATTGATGGAGCAGATCCGGAAGGCACAGTCTACAGATGAGAGCCTTCGCAGACTTCGACCCCAGGCTTTAGCTGGATTACTAGATGAATTCACTATAGCAGAGGATGGATCCTTGAGGCATGGCAGCCGATTGTACGTGCCGAAGGGAGAGCTGGTAGAGGCAGTCTTGCAGGTGGCGCACCGATCGAGATATTCTATTCACCCAGGTGCTAACAAGATGTACCGTGACTTGCGGGAACATTTTTGGTGGCACGGGATGAAGAGGGATGTATCACATTTTATCTCGAGATGTCTTGTTTGTCAGCAGGTCAAGACGGAGCGCCAGAGGCCAGCTGGTTTGTTGCAGCCGTTACCCATTCCCGAGTGGAAGTGGGAACATATTACGATGGACTTCGTCTCAGGGCTTCCTCATTCCCAAGGAGGGAAGGATGCCATTTGGGTCATCGTAGATAGGCTGACGAAGTGTGCGCACTTTATACCCTTCAAGGTGGGGCTTTCTACCGAGAAGTTGGCGGAGCTATATATGCAGCAGATAGTTTGCCTACACGGAGCGCCGGTGAGCATCGTGTCAGACAGAGACAGCAGATTCACATCCCACTACTGGAGGAGCTTGCAGAAGGAGTTGGGCAGTAGGCTCAAGTTCAGTACGGCGTACCACCCGTAGACAGATGGGCAGTCCGAGAGGACGATACAGACGCTGGAGGATATGCTGAGGACCTGCGTGCTGGACTTCGGAGGATCATGGGAGAGCCATCTGCACTTGGTAGAGTTTTCATACAACAACAGCTACCAAGCCAGTATCGGTATGTCTCCTTTCGAGGCGCTATATGGACGACGATGCTGCACACCGCTCTTTTGGGATAATGTCAGAGACAGAGTTATGCTTGGGCTAGAGATGATCACGGATGCAGCAGAGAAAGTCGGGATGAACAGAGACAGGCTCAGAGTAGCTCAGGATAGGCAGAAACACTGGGCTGATGCTAGTCGCAGACCGATGGAGTTCGCAGTCGGTGATATGGTGCTAGTGAAGATATCATCTACTAGAGGGACGATCCGGTTCGGACGAGGAGGGAAGCTGAGCCCCAGATATATTGGGCCGTTCGAGGTACTTGGCCGGGTCGGAGAGGTAGCTTACAGAGTTGTACTTCCATCCAACCTAGCAGGAGTTCATGATGTCTTTCATGTATCTCAGCTGAGGAGATACGTTCCAGACCCCAGTCATGTGCTAGATCATTCAGAGTTGGAGGTCGGACCGAGCCTTACAGTTTCTGAGCAGCCAGTGGAGATATTAGACATGAGAGAGAAAAGGCTGAGGAACAAGGTTATACCCCTAGTACGAGTAGCTTGGAGCCGTCACTCCCCAGGTGAATCTACTTGGGAGAGGGAGTCGGACATGAGGGAGACATACTCTTACTTGTTCGATCCAACCGCTGCGGGGGAACCACCCGTTCCCGCTTGATACCTTAGAGGTTAGTTTCGATCGCAGCCTTAGTCATTTTGTTGCATTGCTTGCTATGTTAGAATATTGTAGGGTCTTCAATCCTTGTGAATTTCGAGGACAAAATTTTTTAAGGAGGAAAGACTTGTAAGCCCCTGTTTTTCAAATTTCATTTTAATTAGTGTTAATTAATTTTTAATGTCATTTATAGCCTTAAAATAATTATTAGGATTTTTAGGAATTTTTGTAGAATTTTTAAAATAATTTTTAAATGAGTTTTAATACTAAAAATATCAATATGTAATTTTCTAAATTGTTTTGATATCATTCTGTAATTTTTAGATTTGTTTTTATATTAGTTTGTAATTAGTGAAATATTTTTAAATAAGGAATGCAAATTCTATTTTTGCATCTAGCCACTGTTGGGGCCTTTGTGCAATTTCCTAATCTAGGAGGGCCTAACTGCTAACCTACCCAACACCCGCCCCCCCCCCCCACGAACACACTCTCTCTCCTCACCCACTCTGCTGACCGACGACCGCCAGCGCGCCCTGTCCCTGCCATTTCCGGCTGCCCTCGACCGCCTCAACACCCCTATAAAACTCCCCTCTCTCCCCCCGACCAGACCCTAACCCTAAACTCTCCCCACGACCACCACGAACCCCCATCTTCCCCACATAAAGCCCGCCGAAACCCTAGTGCCGACGAACTCCCTGTCCAGCCCCACCGTCGACATCCACCGCCTACAACCACCACCCGCTGCTTCGCCTCGATGAGACAACCTCAGCGCCACCGGAGCGCCGCCTCATCGACGCCTCCTCCGTCGGCCAGGACGCTCGAACCCACCCCCAGCAAGTCGGACACGTATGTAACATTATTTTCTCGTGTCGTACGTGTCTCGTGTTGAGTCTATATTGTTCGCCGTGTCCTGACGATCATGATGGTAAAACTGGACACGCGAGACTGAACTCGTACGTGTCGTGCTAGCCCAGCCACGTTAATACCTGTGTCCCTAACTGTCAGGACACAGGGTCGAATTTATTATTTTTTTATGTGTTAATTAAACAAAACCTAATAAAACTAATCTAAACCTAACCCCTAATGCAGTGCTCGGGCTGACCCCCTGGCCAGCCCGACTTAGCTAACCCCCCCCCCTGCGCGCACAGAGGGCCGAGTTCGAGCCCCTGTGTTGTTTTTCTTTTTTCTTTTTTTTTCTTTTTGTTTTGTTTTATATATATAATTATATATGTATACATATATTTGTATATAAATATATGTATTGTTATATATACTATATTATGTATATATGTATGCTATTTTTCTTATATATATATATACTTCATTTTTAGTACTTTATATATATATATATATATATATATATATATATATATATATATATATATATATGTATTGTGTTCACATATGTACATATATATATGTATATATTTTCTTGTGTATATATATATTATTATATATATATATATTATTATATGTATATGTATACATTATTTGTATATATATATACTTTATAAATTAAGTATTTTCCTTATATATATATATATGTACTTTTAACATATGTATGTATATTTTCACGATGCATAATTTTACCTTATTAAGATATTAATATTTATTTTGCACTTTTTACCAATTTGTATTTTAGTGTATTTAAATTACTGCAACCATTGGTGTCCAAGCCTAGCATGGATTTTTGGGCCCCAAATGTGTTTTCACACATTCAAGACCTGTACAAGTCATATTGGACTTGATTCATGGCCTTGGGTCCTGTATTTGAACTTTGGTTCAAATTATATACATGGACAAAATAGCAGATAATTAATTATTTAATTTTAGATTGTGTGCAATACTATTTTTGATTTTCTAAAAATACTTAAAGTTTTGTTAAAATTATGGAAAATAGTATTTAGATACTATGTTAAGTTAGCTAATTTAGTATAATTTTTATAGTATTTAAATTACAGTTTTGCCACTAGTTTGGCATATGGAACCAAAACTCTTTTTCTGTATACTTAGGAAAACTGATTTTTATAAAATACTTGTACTTGTTAATAAATTCCAGAAAAATTATAATAAATTTCTATGATTAACAAGGATATCTTTGGTACTTTACTTTAAGTAAAACTAGTTTTTTTGTCTATCTCAAAAATTGTTAGAACACATTGATCATTTGATTTATTTATTGATTAATTACGGCTTGTAGCTTTTTGTGTTATTTAAAGTTTTAGCCGTGTTGAACCCTACCCCTCACTAGTGTAAAGACCCTAGAAAGTTAGTTAAAGTAGTGTGTCACCCCACATTGGTCTCCTATACCAGAATCATCATTTTGGCTAGGTGCCCTGTCAAAAGTCATATTTTACAGATTAGTGTCTTAGCATTTTAGCTTAGTGTAAAAACTAAGTTATTGTATTTACTTCTACAGTGACGAGTTACCGGACATCCATAGCACTTTTATTGCAGCTTGTTTTATTTTGCTTTGCTAGAGGCAAGTACTTTCTATGAACTTTACATACTGCTATAACAATAAACTGTGATTTACCAACCATATTAAATACTGATCCTTGGGGTAGCAAGTTAGAACTTTACATGTTGTATTACTTTTAGTCTCTACCATTTTAGACAGTATCTCATATCTCTCACATGTTTAAATAACGGGTTAAGAGAAAACTGTTAGTAATGTACGTGAACATGACCCCCTTCTCCGTATGTATTTACCGCGCTCGATGACATTCTATATGTGACCTTGTCGTATGTTCTGATCCCGCGTTTGTGTATGGATATACACCGATGCCGTTCGTGCACGTATGTGCATGCCAGAAAAACTTGATATGTACCGCTGTACATCCTATTCACCTATTGACCGATTCACGTACATGCTACGGTTTTAAACTTTTAAACTACATGTTGTTAATTTCTAAAAAGAACTAATTAACCCATGATATGCCATGATTCCAGTTTATTACATTCTTGTTCATGTTTAGTATATTTAGTTTGCTAGAACCAGTACTTGCTCCCGTCCTGACAGGATAACGTTGTAGGTGTCCTTACTGAGGAGGAGTTACTCTGCGACACATACTATGGAGATACTGCCGAGGACCCGGCTCTGCTTTACGAGGATGTTCCTGCGGGGAACCTCGCCTAGTTGTCTTTTGTATTTCTAGACTTTTGAGAGTACTCATGTATTAGACTATATATTTTGTAACTGGACATGTATCCAGTTTTATATTTCAGTTCACTTGTACTTGGACATTTTACTATATACGACGACTTTTATGTTTGGAGCATTTATGACTTTTATTCACTTATAGAACTATTAGCACATTTAGTCTTATCATGTTGTCTTTAGAACAGCTTACTACGTTTTATATCAAACGTAGGCTGGGCATGACTCGGCCTGGCCCAACAATTTGGATAGCGGGTCGTGACATTTACCGTTTTGGACTGCCCCAGAGAATCATTCATGATAATAATCCACAGTTCGCAAGCCATACTTTCTATCGATTCTGTGACAAGAATCGGATTCAGAATGTGGCTTCAACGGCCTACAACCCATCGACTAATGGTCTGGCAGAAGCCTTTAACAAGACCATAATCCAGCTTCTCAAGAATTTCGTGTCTTCAAACAAGCACGATTGGAATAAAAAGCTGGGCGAATGCTTATGGGCGTACCGTACTACAATTCGGAGGGATACAGAAATACACCGTTCTCTCTGGTGTACGAGAGCGAGGCAGTTCTCCCATTGGAGACCCAGATTCCCTCACTTTGTATGGCCCTTACTTACCGGTTGACGTCAGATGATAACTACCATCGACAGCTACAAGAATTGGAAGCCTTAGACGAGAAGCGTTTGCAAGCTCAACAAAGCATCGAGCTATATCAGGCACGCATCTCTCGGGCCTTCAATAAGAAAGTCAAGCAGAGGATATTTCAAGTGGGCAATCTTATCTTGGCCGTTCGCAGATCGATGGTCATGACTCATAAAACTACCGACAAATTCCAGCCCAAATGGGAGGGTCCATTCATCATCGAGACCGTTTTCTCCAACGGCGCATACCGGCTCGCGAAACAGAATGGAGACTTGCTCATGATGCCCATAAACGACATGTTCCTGAAGAAATACTATGTCTAAAGACATGCTGGTACTCCCTCAAAGCCATCAAATCTTTCAAACTATCGAGTTATGTACACTAAGTACCGTTGAACTCACATTCTATCTCCCTGAGTGGCGAGTCATGTACGATAGTACCGCTGAACTCACACTCTATCACATCTCCTTGAGTGGCGAGTCATGTACGATGATACCTCTGAACTCATACTCTATCACATCTTTCTGAGTAGCGAGTCATTACGATAATACCTCTGAACTCACACTCTATCGCATCTCCCTGAGTAGCGAGTCATGTACGATAATACCTCTGAACTCACACTCTATCGTATCTCCCTGAGGGGAGAGTCATGTACGATGATACCTCTGAGCTCCCACTCTAATGTTTTACCTCACAGGAGTCTGCCCAGTTCATCATTATCTCTAAGCAAACTTCCTGGTCCTGATTATCGTACGTTACGTCCATATTACCTCTGATACCGATAATCTTTCGTGTTAACACCTGTAACCAACCCGGGATAAAAGACATGGTGTTAAGACTACAAAATCTATCACGTCCATATTATCTATGTTGGTTTTGTCTCAAAAATCTATTACTCACACCACCAGTACGCAGAAGAGTAATAGGTCCACCAAACATTATGCCTGACTATCACGTGTCATGTCCATATTACCTCTGATACCGATAGCCTTCCGACTTAACACATGTACCCAACCCGGGATAAAAGACACGGTATTAAGACCACAAAACCTATCACGTCCATATTACCTCTGTTGGGTTTTGTTTCAAATCTATTACCTGTATGCCAGTGCGCAGAAGGGTAATGGGTCCACAAAAGTTATTCTAATCTATTACTCGTACCATCGGTGTACCAAAGAGTAGTAGGTCTACAAAATATCATTCAAATCTATTTGTTCGCATTTCCAGATGCACAAAAGGGCAATATGTCCACAAAAAGTCCTTCAGTGGGATGTCCTTTATCAAAACATAAATGTTGTATTAGATCCTCTAGTACAAGCACCACATATACTACAAATAAAGAATAGAGTGAATGTATTCTGCTTACTCAAAATCAGTTACATTCAGAGGAATATATCTCTAGTAAAGGATTACACTAATTTTGTTTCATATTCCCGAAAACAGCAATTACAAGGCAACTCATGGATCCCTACAGTCGAGGATCATAGTTGTGTTGAGGCATATACCATTCTCTCATCCATTTCGCATACGAAAGATCTATTTGATTAAGGTCTTCGGTGGGGGCAGGAGGGTCAGAACTCCCAGTGCTACTACCCTCAGACTTGGACTCCTCATTTACAGCAATCTCAATCTTGTGAGTAATTCCCTCCCTGATGGACGCCAGCTCTTTTTTTCCTCAATTTTTGGTATCACATCCTCCTTAACAAATAGTGACTCTTGTTTGATGAAAGGAGGCAGCATCTCCTTCTTTACAACAGTCTCAGCCTTCGGCATGGATGCTGCATGAAACAAAAAAAGAAGATAGTTATATAAAAACAAAGTGAATGGGCTCCTTTTCAGTTATGTGGCCTAGTCAGGCAGAGCCTATGCATCTTACTTATAAGGGAAACGTATGCGCTCAGATTAAGTAATACATGCGGCCCAGCCAAACAGGCCTTATGCGGTCCAGTTATAAGGAATGAGATGCATGCGGCTCTATTCATCAATTATGAGATATATATATGCGGCTTCATCATGAGACATCCATGAAGGACAGTGGCGCTTATGCGACCAAACCTATATGGCCCCATCATACAGAACACATGCAGTCCAATGAGATGGGGGATACATCAATCATGCCCAAAGCTTAGACGCAATTTATGACAAGCCTGCGCATAAAATATGCGATATGGCTGTTCAAATGTAAGTCACCATTTTTCCATCGTCCTTACCCGTAACAGGGGGTTGCACGTCAGGATGAATGGGAGGAGAGTCCGCAACACTCAACGGAGAGACGAGCCCCTTTTTGGCCATGGCATCAGTCGACTTGGAAGCTTTCGGAACCATGACTAACCGGGACAGAAAGAGGACGAAGATGATGAAGACGAAGAAGAAAAGTTGAAGGAAAAAGCTCTCTCCGTATGGCCCATATTTATAGCTCTTCAAAATAGAAACAGATGAACGCCGCTTTGATTCTCGTATCCATTAAAGATAATAATGACGTTTGGAGATTTTTATCCTTAATAACCATCATCACCGCTTCGATTTCCGTATCTATTAAAGATAATAATGATTTTTGAGGATTTTATCCTTAGTAACCGTCAGCTTTATCTCAGAAAAAGAGCCCAATCAAAAACCAAATCCAGACATTAAATGCAGCAGTGACAGCTGGTACAAGATCTTCCTGCGGCACAAGATCTACATGCGGCCCGAAAGCATCCATACGACCCAAAATATCCCTGCGATACGACGTCTCTCCTGACTCGAAGACTTTTTCTCTACGGCTTGATATACGTCCATGCTTCTTATTCAAAGTATTCCAAATTTGTAATTTAAAAACTTTGAAGGGGATCTTATAGAATCATAGAAAATATGGGATTCATATGGATCACAACTGACCGTATGAGTATCCTAGAACGGATTGACCTGTATGAAGAAGAGCCGCATGACAGACTCAGAACGCCCCCTGCGGCCCATATTCACTAGACTGATTTTTGAGCCACAGAGAGAATAGTTATTTATGCGGCCAAGATGATTAATCATTCTGATAAAGCTGACTCTGGTCTGATAAATTTGATAAACTGTGGCAAAGACTGACTGCTCTGACAACTCTGACGCTCTGAAAAAGACATAATTAGACTGGACAGGCGACCCGAGCCGCATGAACCTTATACAACTCAATCTATGTATTTTATGCGGCCAAAGATAACTACAATCCGAGTCGCATGTACTTTATGTGGCCCATAATATAAGAACCTATGCGGCTCAAAAGTCCCAAAGCTACATGCAGACTACGGGAGACTGTCGCATGAGTCTTATGCGGCCCAGCATGGCCGAACTCTGAAGGGCCTATGCGGCTCAAAATGACACAAGCAGACTGGTCCTATCTTGGGACGAGACACGTGACAGGCTGACCAAGTCTCAACTACCCAGATTTTCTACATAAAATCTCAACAACCCTCCACCAGCTGGCAGCCCGAGATCGAGTCTTTGTGCTCTTTGAGAGACACGTGGCCATGTAGCCCATTATGCGGCCCAAAAAGCTGCTACTGCAGAAAATACTATAAATAGCAGGGTATTACACCTAGGCAAATGGTTGGCAATCCAAGGCTGGTAACCTACGAAAGGCAATTTCTTCGAGAGCAAGGAGCACGTCAGATAGTCCAAGGAGTAAGGCAGAGTTGCTACACTTTACTGAGCCTCTATCGTCACCCCCCAGAATCAAAACTAAACAATTATACCTAGATTGTCTCCTGGGCTTTCTTTCTAGGCTTTCTCTTGTACAAGCGAGTTTGCAATCAAGTTCAATTCATCTGTAATTTGTTGTGCTTGATATTTAATGGCAAATAGCCGCATATCATTGTGTCCATAAACTACACCAAGAATAAAGTGGAATCCTTCTTTGTTCATAAAGGATATACCAATAAGCTGCTCTGTCATCAGAACCTGCTCCCTCTTCCAATTATTTCTGTTCTATCGAACCCAGATCCTAGCCATATCTCAAAGATCCAGGTTGTGAATTTGTGTCCAGTTTGCAGGAGTCATGCGAGATAGCATTGTCGCCCCTCTAATCTTCGTCTCAAGTAGAATAGAAATGTCACACTTCTCCCGCTTCAAAACTCCACTAATCTCCCTCTATCTACTAATGGAACACCCTCTATGAATGTTCTAGGCAAGGACCAACATTAATTAATTAATGTGGGGTTCCCCTGGACTCCATCTGGACTAACACCTGAGGGAAGTGTCCCGTCCGTCAGATCTATATCCTCCTCCATTCCTGTCCCCGAGGAGGGTACAAGATGGGCCTGAATCCTGGAAAAAGTTAAGGTCCAATCTGAGTTGGCCACGGTCTGATCATCAAGACCCCCTGGCTGGAGCTCATCTTCCCGTGGGAACTGGGCATGCCTTTTCCTGCTGTAAACCTTTTCCACCATATAAGTCCCTATCCCATTCTGTCTGCTATCCAGGGTACTCATACCCCTGGTCACCATACTCCTCTTGGGCCTGAACGGGACTATCGTGCCCTATGAACTCTCATGTCTCGGCGGGGTGTCAGTCTCCGACCTTCTGGCCACTTCCATCAGAGTGTCCTCCTCCGTCGGCCTGATTGTCGATGCCACTTCGATGATGGGACTGGGCGCCAACTCTGGCTCAACCACCTACATCTGTGCTACCGAGGTCCTAGCTGTCTCCGTCCCTCTAGTCGTACAGGCACTAGATGAGTGACCAAAGCACTCACAGAGGGAACACATTGGGGGGCCCCAATCATACTCCATGGCCTGAGTCAGAACCTCCCTGGACGCCACCTGATACTCGAGAATACTCGAGAGCTCTGTCCCAGCCTTTATCTCCATATATACCCTAGCGTACATCAGTCTGGTACGGAAAGCCGTAGCCTCATCCGCCTTGATCGGCTTACCGACCAAGCTAGCTAATCTCATTATTAAAGGGATACTCCAGTAATTCACTGAAAACTCAGGAAAGCGAATGCAGACGGGAATCGCATTCAGCACCTCCTTCTCATATCTCAACTTCGGTGTCCACTCCTTCAGGATAATGAGCCTCCCGTCAAAGGACCAGGGCCCTCCTTGAATAATCCTGGACACATCCTTCTCCAAACCAAATTTCATAAAATAAAATCCATTCTCACGGAAGAAGATCTCCATGCTTCCCTTGGGACGCCATACCCTTTCTGTATACCCCCGAATCTGCCAGTAGAAAGGTTTACTTTCCAACATATACATCACCGACGTGTTCTTCCAGAAGTCTGTGACCTTCTCAATCTCCTCTGCTGGAAAATATGCTCGGAGGCCTCCTCCTAACTGCATCGGCGGCACATACTCCATCGACATCGGGCACTTGTTTCCACCCGACATACAAACATCCTTCCAGGATTTGGGACATAGCCCGTCTGCGACCGTCCGGGGAGTAGCATATGGAGGCACCGGCCTCTGACTCCCGACATCCCCAGCAATACCCTTTCCTTTCTATGTCGCCGTCGTCTTTGGCCGCTATCCAGACACAGTGCACCCCGGTCCTTCTTCCTGTCGCCATGTGCCACCTAGGTCGATGGTAGGCCTATTCCCGTTCCTCCCAGGGCCCGTCCGACTCATTACTTGATTCTGAGCCCCTCTTTCCCCTCCCGGACGCGCTCACTACCGTTGTTCAGCCATCATCATCTGTTCGGCCATTTCGAGCCCCAGATCCCGGTCCGAATTCGAACACCTGGACACTAGGAGCATCCAAACTGTTGGTCGATGGAGTAGCCGCAGCCACCCGGGCTGCCCTGTCCTCCGTCTCTACCTGGGAGGGGTCGGCCAACCCCCATTTGTCGTCTCTAGGCCCGCCCGGGTCGGCGCCAGCGCTGGTGGGGATCCGCCCGACCCCCGGAACCCGCCTCCAGGTCCCCCCGCCTTAGTGGCCGCCGCCCGCCCCCTCCCTTCCTTCCTGGCCTCCTCCTTCCCTTCGCGAGCGGATCCGGTGGTCGAGGGGGAGGCGTGAGAAAAACCCTAGGTTCGCTCTCCTTTGTCATCCGCATATATATATATATATATATATATATATATATATATATATATATTTTACATATATATATATATATATATATATATATATATGTATCAAAAGTCCCGTTCGCGGAGTCCCGCCAAAGCCCCCACCCCCCCTCGCACCACGGGACTGGGGGCGGGTGGTGCGATCCAATAGTAGAGGGCGACGGAGCACCCGCGGGTCCCCGTGGACGGGACTCCGAATTCGGACCCATATATAGCATTTTAGATATGTGTTTAAATAGTTGTAAGGATTTAAGTTATTTATTGGTTAATCATAATAATTATAAATTATTTTTACATGAGAATATACATAAGTCACATATTGGTAGTTAATTATAAGAATTTAAGAAATAGTTATTAATTAGTGCGTGATATATAAACGCGGACGGCTCACTTTTGAGCCATTTCCAAACCTCATTGCAATAGTAGAAATGTTGTCTAATGATGTTGTTTATTATTAAAATAAAGTTGGTTTATAGGATAGTTACGAAACTTTAAAAAAGATGAAAGTCACATTCACGTGTTTTCCACTTACAGAAAAAAAAATATTGTTAAAAAAAGGTAAAAATTTAAATTATATTAAGATATTTTAAATTTGATTTGAATATATTCTATTTATGATTTGTTATATACAGTTTTTAGAATTTTGAAAATGTGTCTAGTTAGATAATAACTTGTACTTAGTCTAAATATAATTTGAATATTAAATATATTTAGGATTTATGATATTTAAGGTACTTAGAAGGATTTAGTATTTTTCTTCTTAAGTGAGGAGGTGCAGTCATTAAATTTTTTAATTTTGTATTATTTAATGGAGATATACACAGTTTGGACGGCTCATTTTTGAACCATTTCCGAACACATTATAGTGGTACATATAATCTCTTTTAAACAAAGAGAGAGAGAGAGAAATCAAGAGCAAATGAAAGAGAAGAGAGAGAGAGAGAGAGAGTGTGTGGTGAGCTCCTCAGCTTGTCTCTGTCTCACTAGCGGTTCAAAGCGGCTTCAATCTAGGAACGATTTGGATGCATACGTATCAACATGATCAATAAAATATTTTAGTGTTTTTATCTAAGGGTGCATTTGATTACAAGATGAAAATTTTGAAAAATAAATTGGTTTCACAAAATTATTTTACTAGAAAAAAAATTCTATGAAAAAAATTTCATGGAACTAAATTGGCTATTTGATTGTCGTTATTTTTCCTGAAAAGAAGTTATTTCTCATGGAAATTGATATTTTTCCTATCGGCTGGACCAATTATTTTCAACAATTTTGGGAAAAAAAAAAATCAAAAAAACCATAGAGTTTTGAGAAATGCTACAAATACTACAAATGGTGGGAAAATTGTGACAAAAATATTTTTCATGGAAAATAAGCTCCATCAAATACATCCTAACATTATTTCATTGATTTTCTTAGGTTTATCAAGTTGTTGATTCAAACATTTTTGGACATCTGTAAACCAAGCAAATTATATGTACTGTTGATATGTTGGAATATTTAATGTCCAAATTTGTTGAGTCAAACACCTTTGGGCATATATAATTTGGCAGTGAGATCTAATTAAATGTGTCTAATTAAGATTAACCATGGGTGATTATGCCCCTCATCAAGTATACCAAAGACATGGACGACATACTTGTTAGTGAGTGACCTAACAACAGTAAGTTTAGTACCACCCTCTTTCACTACTCCTTGACAATGAATTGCGTCGTGGTCCGCTACCATCCTCCCATGTCATACTGTAAAATTTACTTACTCCTTCCGTAAAATCACACCACTCCTATTCTTTTGATTGGTACTCCCATTTGCAAACACTGAATCCATATTGTGTACCATGTATATTGTACAAATTATAACATCATATAATGTTTCAAACTCTTATTTACACTTCACCTCCTTTGGAATTCATGGATAGTATAAATTGATATCTAATTTAGTATTTAACCGAATTGTGAACGTTCACTTTCACTATGCTTTTGTATTTTCAATTTGTACCTGCTTATCTACTCTCTAGATCAATATTCACGTCATTATCCCCACTAATCCCTACACGAAGTCAAAAGTCTCCATCTCTTTCTGAAAATAATATACACATAATAACCAAACTTTTAAGACAACATGGAATGCAAGAAAAAAATTCTCAATAAACCTAAGAATGCATTGCGCAATCTAATACAAAATCCAGTAGACATGCTCACATGAATGGTTTCACATATCTTTTTTTGTAATAATTTTTTATTAAAAATATTTATTTTGACTAGGTTTCACATAAGTGGTTTCAAATATTTAAATAATTGTTTACATGAATATTACAATCTAATAGCCAATATATTGCAATCTAAGAACCTATGTCAAGGACATACAAATATTTAAATAATTATTTTAACCTTGTCTGCATTACCGTCTAATTGTATGTAATTTGGTATAGTTTTCAAAAATGAATACATTCTAACATTTGAGTTCTATCAACTTTTTCTCGCGACTAGGAAAAAGTAGTTAGGAGTTTGGTTGGATGGTTATGCAAGAGAGATTTTTTGATGGTTTTGGAGGAGAGAGAGAGATTTGAAAATCCCAAGGATTTTGTTCTTGGAAGAGAGATATATTTATGTTTTTAAAAAAATTGGAAGAGAAATCATTCATTTTTTCCTTATAATTTTTTTTATATAAGTCATTCCATTCCATGCCCCAGCCGATTCGAATTTAATATTTGGTTCCGCCTACCCCCCCCCCCCCCCCCCCCCCCCCCCCCCCCCCCCCACCGCTTCTCTCTCTCTCTCTCTCTCTCTCTCTCTCTATATATATATATATATATATATATATATATTCGTTTTTTAAGCTCGTGGCTATTCTGTAAGCGAAAAACCAAGTCAGCATAAGTCCTTAACAAAGTTTAGTACGAGAAAACAAATAGTCCCAAACAAATAAGTCCATATCCATTCAACTTGAACAACCTATGATGAACAAATAAGTCCGAGCTCTCTATCCTAAGGGATCGACAAGGTTCGAGTCCCCCAATTGTGTGTGTGCGTGGATTTCCAAAAAAAATTAATACTCAATGCTCCCTGAAATAAATTGCATTTTCAGTGTCATATAATATTTCTTTAAGAAAATAGATCCAAACAATGAAACTAATAATGTATAGGAAGACCCTAAAAACAACATTGTATTAATATTCAAAACCAAGAAACCCAACTTCATGACCGTACCGTACGTGTGTACTACTTGAAGCATAACAAGTCATTATATCGAGAAAATCGTTGAGGGAAACATTTTAGTTCGTTCCATTTCTTCAACATCTGGGAAGGAGAGACAATCCACTAGTGGTGCCCGTGTCCACGTCACGTTGGGCAGATATCAACATCCAGAATATACTAATCGGTGTCGTACCAATGTCATGGTGTCCTTATCGAATTGTATCATGTTTGTGTCCTGAAGTCCAATGCAGGATAATTCAAAACTAAAAAGACTCAAACTAAGCAAACAAAAACAGCATAACTCAAGGGACCCTTGTGGTTAGTAAAAAGTGGCATTAAGACCTTGGTTATGGAGATCCTTGTATCGAGCCAAGGAGACATATTGTTCCTTCAAAAAAACAAACAAAAAGATTGAGGGAAAAAATCACATGGACTCTAACAAAAAATATAAATTTTAATTTAAGAAATCAAAGATTAAATAGTGATTATATTTTTATTTTTTTTTTAAAAAATCTACTTTCTGGCATCCAAACAAGCAACTAAAAAAATAATTTATCTTTATTTTACTTTCCTCTATTTTTTTTCTCCTGAAAACTTTCTCTCCCCAAAAAAAAGTTCAAACAAGGTGGTAGAGTCAACATTCAAATAAATATTCTGGATAGTATTAGACCCAAAACTCTTAGCCTCTTTTGGTTAGCGGAAAGGAAAGCAAAGGAAATTGATTCTTTGATCTTAGGAAATTGTAATTCCATTTAAAAAAAATTGGTGTTTGAAAAAAAATCAAGAAAATTGGGAGAAAAAGTGAATCCTTAGAGGAAGAAAATGAATATTTGGGTGGCTAGGAGGAATCATTTGTCCCCTATTTTTCTTCCTCTTGAAATCAATTTTCTTTCCTCCTCAATTCTTCTACACTATGTCTGGAAACTTTGTGGGGAGGGGAAGGAAAATTTAAGAGGAAGAAAAATGGAGGGGAAGGAAATTAATTTTACTTCCATTCTCTCTTATGTGTTCATTTTTCTTCCATTCTAGCGAGAAAAGTTTAGGGTGAGACATACATTAAAAAAAAAAAAATCCAAATTCCTCTCCTCCACTTTCTTTCCCCTTTTCAAACATCATAACTTTTGATTTTTCACCCACTTTTTTTCTCAAAATTTTTCTTCCTTCCATTTTCCTCCCTTCCCAAACACATCCTGACTCCTGAGCATCCAAACACAACAAATGAATTATTTTTCTTCCTCAAAGCTCCGATTCCGCGAACCAAACATGGTAATTACATGCATTAATTCTCATCATCCTTATAGTCTATATTCTTTCCAAAACATATCAGTTATTTTAAGTTACTATACTATTTTTTTAAGAACATGCAATTTAATTCGTCATCATCTACCCATTTTTATCATGACAACATAAGAGAGGAAAAATTAAGAGGAAAAAAAGAAGACAAAGTGAGTAAAAGTGTTAAAAAATAGTGAGATTTGTCCAACTTATTTAGGCTTTTGTGTTTATTTCTTTTGAAAACCCATAACAAGACTTGATCATGTAATAACACATTTTGTTTACTTTTGGCTTATTTGCAACTAAACATTTTGAATTTCATAATTTTGTTGGTGCTTTCTTTACATGGAGAGAGCTTGCTCTCAACATGCATTGTAAAAGTTTAGTCCCACATCGGAAATGCACTATGAGTTATCTCAACATATATATTTGGTTGTGTTGTTGAGAGATGCACATGGGGTGGTTACCCTAAGGAGGGAACCATGTGGGTGATTTTACTAGGAGGTAAGAATAAGGCTCCAAGGATTAAGCATTAATGCTTTTGTCATTCTCTTGGATTAATTCCATTTGGAGCTAAGCCCCCACTATACCAAATTTGGGCTTTTACGGCCTCGCATTTACGGCGTGTGTTGGATGCATGCCGTAAATGATATCATTTTACGGCACACGATAAATGCGAGTCGTAAATTCTCCTTTTTTGCATTTTAATACGACATGCATTTTTAGGGCCGTTAAATGTTATCATTTATGACCTGTATTTATGCGAGCCGTAAATATATAAGTTTCTCATATCATTTCGTGGCCTACCATGCAGGCCGTAAATTAGATGGACTTTAACGGCCTGCCAAATTCTTGCCATAAATCACATCCCACATAGTTATTAATTAATTAATTGCTCTAAAAAAATACTTTACTGTTTTGCAGAGAACCTAAAACCGCGAAAGGGAAAAGTTTCCCTCCTCAATTTTTCATCCACCAAACCCAAAGGAGTACAAAAGGGTTTGTCAAAAGAAATAAAAGTAAAGGCCAGGCTCTTCCGAAGACAAAACCCTATTTGGAAGAAACTTGGCGTTGGCGGCTTCAAATTCTTGGCGGTGGGCAATCGCAAGCGACTGCTTCCTTCTCCGGTAAGGAGTCTTCATCGACTAGTCTTCCTATTTCTCGACGAGTCTTCATCGAAGAAAATCTTCTTTCTCGACAAGTCTTTGTCGGCGAAGATCGTCCTTCTCGACGAGTCTCTTTATCTACGATTCCTTCTCTGGGAAGATCGTCTTTGTCGACGAGTCTTCATCGGCGAGTTTCGGTTCGATCCGAAACCTTCATTGAATTTCTTGATTCAAACCTAATTAGTAGGTGTTCGATGCAATTCCTCACAGAAGCCACCGGCTTTGGTCCTCGATCTAGAAGCTAAGCTCTATTCCTTCTCAATGAGATTTAGAAAGGAATCAAAAGCCCTAGTTGTTCTGTGAGCTAACCTGAACTACACCAAATAGGACACATCAACTTTCATGAGACACAATCTTCTGTGTCGCTTAGGTCCAATTTTTTGTATTTATGTTGATAACTTTTTTTGGATGATTTTAGGTAACATTTTTGGCTCTATGTCACATGTTTTGCATTAATCTTAACATTTTTGTTAAGAGATTTCTTAATTTCGATGGTTTTGGGAGAAACTCAAGTTATTGGAGTCTTCACTTTGTAATTTATGTGTATTGGCTGCACTTTTTTTGGAGTTTATAGTTCACATAGATCCAATTTTATGTTCTTTCTTCTCCATTGTCGTGAATATGCACGTCTCTGCTACATTGATCTTTGCCGTTATGCTTGAAATGTTTTTGGGACTGTGATTATGCTCAATTTTTAGCTTATAAATTGGAATAATGAATTTGCTAATGATGACATTATTGTGAAATTTGGACATCTGATGAGAAATAGATCTATGGCATTTTTCTAGTAACTATGATTGGGTTTAGCATAATCATATTCTAACTATATTTTGTCCTTACATGTTTAGATGAATTTCGCAAATTTAGATGAGAGATATTTTGTATTTTGCAATGATGAGAACCTAGATGTTGTCAATGAAGAAAAGTTGGTGTTAAATCGGATAATCCTCTAAGCCTATAAGGTTTATATAATACTCTCAACATTAATTTGACCACCTTCCCATGTGGCAATGATGAGGACCTACATCTGTGAACATAAATTGCATGCAATATTTAAACAATTTTTGGGTAAGGATGAGGTATCGATGATGCGGACCTACATCTGACAATGTATTGTCATTGTAATACTCATGTTATCTCTGCTTAATAGGAGATTTAGAAGGTTTTGATAGTACTGTCATCCCCATATTTGAAGTACCTTATGCAATAAATTAGTTTGAACAACATGCTTCCAAAAATGAGAAGTTACATTGAGAATGAGTTGATAAATCCTAAAAATGTCTTCCTGTATAGTAGTTCCAGAAGATCAATCTAACTCATACTGCTTTATTACCATTTAGTATTTTCCATCTCCATTTGCCTAGAAGAACACAATTAAAGTGTTTTAGGTTTAGAATACAGAGGCTATCTTCTTTCTGACTCTTGTAAGCATTTTTCTAATTAACCAGACACTTCAAAGATGATGTGATGTTAGATCCATTCAACAAGAAAGATCTTCCAAGTGAGTAAATTTTTCTAATAATCCACTTTGAAGCCAAATACATGGACAACATATACACGGGAATGGAAGATAATGATGAAGACTAATCTGCCAGCCCTCCATAGTAATTTTTTCTTTCCAACCTGCTAGTTTCCTTTCTCTACTTTTCTCAGAACAGGCAACCATCAGTTTTCTGAAGTTTTCCCAATATGAAGGATAAACCTTGGTAAATAATCGAATATACATCTTTTTTACAATTGAACCTAGATGTCAGAGAAGAATGCAGCTATACGATACACCAATCAATAGAAGAGATGTTATCAAGAAGTTTAATTTGAGCCCGGAAGCAATTTCAAACATACAAAATATATTTTAGGGAATCCGTGGTCTAGAGAGGGTTGACAAAGTACCAGAGTATCATCGACATTGTGCAAGTTTACATTATCATGCTTTGGAGCAAGTCCTTGAATAAGTCCATGTTGTTTAGCATTTGTCAAAATTTTTAATAGAACATCAACGATAAGCACAAATAGAAAAGAAGAAAGAGGATCACCCTATCCTAAACCCCTCTGTTATGGTAAGTTGTAACCATTCACAAATTTACGTTTGGAATTAATGTAATGACATCATTACTGAATCTAGATAATTATGCTGTTCCATAATAAATTTCATCAAAAGGCACACAAATTTTACCTTTGAAGACATCCCAAAATTGTTGGAAGAAAATTATGGAAATCCATTTGGTTGGAGGATTTTATCACCAGTATCAACAACTACCTTCAAGAAGGTTTGCTACTGTCATAATACTCATGTTATCTCTGCTTAATAGGAGATTTAGAAGTCACAATGATGATTTATAGTATCCCTGTGGCTTAAAAGTATTTACATATCTGCTCGTTATGTGTCAATTGGCAAGAACATGCATCACTAGATTCATTAGAGACTTTACTCATATTACAGATCCTTACGAAATGGTGGCAAGAATATTTGATTGTGTTGTTAGTTCTCTTGCTTTTCTAATTAAATAAATGTACTCTTTGATGTTAGTTTATGCTTGTTTACTATAGTTTTATTGGACTAGTTTTGATTGGGTAGCTCCATGAGTTGAGTTTTTTTGACATTGATTTTAAATGTTACTTTCTTTTTTACTTGGTATTCATCTGAAATTGTTTTGTCTTACGTCCATAATTTCACAGTATTGTCATTGTAAGACGACCATCCATTATGGATAAAGAATGGACTTATATGCCAAGGTGAATTCTGAATCCCTACAATATACAAATTTTAATATCCCATACATTTTTAGTTTCTAATTGGTGTAAACTTGGTTTTCTTTTTATTTTAGACCATCACAAGCATATCGGGAGGGAGCACGAAAGTTTGTAGATAATGTTCAAGAAAATAAGGGTTATCTAGATAAAATCCAATGTCCTTGCATCCAGTGCTTAAACTTAAGATACCATCATTATGATGTAGTATACGACCATCTAATTTATGCTGGAATTGATCCTACTTATACCACGTGGGTTTTTTATGGAGAAAAACCAATCACAATAGGACAAATTGAAAATGATGAAATTCCACCCTCGTATAAAATATTTAAAGATGCATGTTTCGAAGATGATGATGTGGATTATGTAGATGAAACAAGATACCAAGATTTTGAAAAACTCGTCGAGGAGGCAGAACTACCTTTATATTCAGGTTCGACACACACTAAGATGTCTGCAACACTTATGTTATGCAAGGCCAAGGCTCGACACAGCATGTCTGACAAAGCATTTGATGATGTTCTCAAGATTGTTCATGATTTACTACCAATTGATAACATACTTCCGGATAGCTTCTACTCAGCCAAAAAGTTATTCAATGCCTTTGATCTAGGCTACGAGAAGATACATGCATGTGAGAACGACTGTTGCTTGTTTCGAAAAGATCTTGAGCATATTGAGACATGTCCAAAGTGTGGTTCTTCTCGGTGGAAAGTCAATGAACGAACCAAAAAGATAAGAAAGGGAGTTCCAGCAAAAGTTTTGAGGTACTTTCCTATTATTCCAAGATTTAGAAGAATGTTTAAGTCAGCTGAAAAGAGTGAACAATTAACATGGCACTACTCAAACAAAAGTAATGATGGAATTATGCGACATCCAGTTGATTCATTGGCATGGAATAGAATAGATGATAAGTGGCCCTCTTTTGCATCTGATTCTCGTAATCTTAGACTTGGCCTTTCTTCAGATGGATTTAATCCTTTTGGTGATCTTAGCTCTAGATATAGTTGTTGGCCTGTAATTTTGGTCACATATAATCTTCCTCCATGGTTGTGCATGACAAAAGAAAATTTAATGTTGACATTACTCATTCCTGGGCCAAAACAACCAGGAAATGATATAGATGTGTACCTAGCACCTCTTATAGATGATTTGAAAGAGATGTGGACGAATGGAGTAAGTGTTTATGATGCATTTACTCAATCCACATTTAATTTGAGAGCTATTTTGATGTGGACAATAAACGATTTCCCAGCTTATGGCAATCTGTCCGGGTATGCTGTTAAATCCAGTAAAGGATGTCCTGCCTGTGGAATTGAGATATGCTCCAAATGGTTAAAAAATAGCCAAAAACATGTATTCATGGGCCACCGAAGATTTCTAGCTTACAATCATCCATTTCGGGTAAAAAAATCTTGGTTTGATGGGACTGAAGAACATGGTCGAAAGCCTCGAATTTTAACCGGTTCAGAAGTATTTCAAGTGATCAGAGATATAGAAAATGACTGGGGGAAGGCTAAGAAAAAGAAGACAAAGAAAAGGAAAAGAGATGATGAAAACGAAGAGCAGGATGTCGCAGAACCTCAATCAGTATGGAAAAAGAAATCAATCTTTTTCGAACTACCATATTGGGAGGTTTGTCTTTTTTGGTTTATATATTTTCGGTTTACACAATATGCTTGTTTTCTTTTAAATTTGTTTATAGAATTTAACATCTTTCTATTTGTTTTTTTTGAAGTCATTACTGTTGCGGCACAATTTGGATGTGATGCATGTTGAGAAAAATATTTGCGAGAGTATAATAGGCACTCTATTGAACATTAAAGGCAAAACAAAGGATGGCTTAAAGTCTCGTGAAGATTTAAAACACATGGGAATTAGAAAGTCATTGCATCCGAATAAAGATGTTGACTCTGGTTATAAGAAAGCACCATATGTGTTGTCAAAAAATGAGAAAAAAATATTTTGTAAAAGACTATCTGAGTTGAGATTGCCAGATGGTTATAGCTCCAACATTGCAAGTCATGTGTCACTAAAAGACTGCAAAATTTATGGGCTCAAGTTCCATGATTGCCATGTGCTAATGCAACAAGTTTTGTCAGTAGCATTAAGGGGACTATTAGACAAGGGGCCCAGAATTGCAATTTTCAGATTATGTGCTTTTTTTAATTGCCTATGTCAAAGAGATCTTGATAAAAATAATTTGGAATTACTTGAAGACCACATTGCAGAGACTCTGTGTATGCTAGAAAGGTTTTCCCTCCATCATTTTTTGACATTATGGTTCATCTTACTATTCACTTGGTTCGAGAAGCACTAATAGCTGGACCGGTCCATTTTCGTTGGATGTACCCATTTGAAAGGTAACTCCAATATTTTACTCTTCTATATAAAAAAAAATTTGGTTTAATTATTGGTCGAATTAGCTATTACTAATTTGTTAAACTTACATTTTGAGTTAGGTATATGAAAGTACTGAAAGGTTTTGTGAAAAATCGTTCAAATCCTGAAGGTTGTATAGTTGAAAAGTATAATGCAGAAGAGTGCACAAGTTTTTGTGCTCCTTACATAAAACAAGCAGCACAAGTAGGTGCACAACAGAGCCGATACGAAGAATATGAAGATGGAAATATTTTAGAAGGAAGACCATTAGGTGAGGCTAAATTGAAGGAATTGTCTCAAAACATGTTTGAAGCTGCTCATTTGTATGTTCTAGAGAATACAGCAGAAGTTGAACCGTATAGAGAGTAAGTTTCTAATGTATATGTGCTATAGTAATATAAGTATCTCTTTGGTGGTTTTAGTATATTTTTATTTGTAGTTTTTAACTTTATTCACCCTGGTCTTTTTTCCAGAATGTACATAGAGGAGCTTCGATTTTCTGATATACGTCTTCGTGGGAACGAAAGTCTTTTAAGAAAGAGGCATAGAGACACATTTAGTGCATGGTTAGCAAATAAAGTTAAGGTTGGAGATGCTAGTAACATGTCAGACCTTGTAAAGTGGATAGGGTGTCGACCTAAACCACATGTTGAATCCTATTCAGGTTATATTATCAATGGAAATCGATTCCATACAAGATATGTTAAAAATTGCACACAAAACTCTGGTGTTTCTCTTGAAGCAGAGACAATGTGTCGATCAAGTGCAAGAGATACATCACATGTTAGTGGAAAGATTGTGTTCTATGGTGTTATAAGAGATATAATTTTGTTGGACTATCACAAGTTTAAACTCCCTATATTTTATTGTGATTGGGCAAACATAGGAAGTGGTGTCAAAGTTGAAGAGTGTTTTACATTAGTTAACCTTCATGAAGGTCAGCATCAATTTGAGAATGATCCTTTTATATTTGCCTCGCAAGCAAACCAAGTCTTTTATTCCAGACACGATGATACTTCAAATTGGTATGTGGTACTTAAAGCACCACGAAGAGGAGTTTATAAGTGTGACACTAATGGGAATGATTGCATACCATATGCTCCATTAGATGTCTCCAATCTTAATCTTGATGATGAAGATTTTGAAAGAAAGGACTATGAGGTCTTGGATGAGTCGGTAATTAATTGTTGCAATGATGATGTTGTTTATTATTTTTATGTTTCATGAGATAGATTTGAATACTAGTACTAATTTTTTATTTTCTTTTCAGATTCAACCATCATAAATCATGAGTGGTGTCGAGGTAAGCATCTTTTTTGTATATATTTTCTGTCATGTTTATGAAGTTCATTTTGGTAATATTTTTTAAGTATAACTGTTGCAAACATTATTTTTTTCTGTGTAGCCTTCAAAAAAGAGAGCAAAGTTTACAAAAAAACAACCAGCAGCTGCAGCCATTCAAGATGAGAATCAACCTAGAGGATTATCGAATGGAGATTCTAATTCTCCAACTACTGATATCCCAGAAGTTCAATCCCCCCAAAATCCAAAGCCTACAAACTTAAAACCCAGAGGAAAGGCAAAAGTTTTGTGTTTTACTAAAGGAAAAGGAAAGGGGACTCACCTTGAAGTTGAGTTCAATGAAATAGGCCAACCTTTTAGAGAGAATGCAGCAAAATTTTCTTCTTTCCTTGGGATCACAGCTAGAGAGTTAATACCAGTGACACTTGACAATTGGAGTGATCTTACCGATGAATTTATCACGCAAATATGGGAGCACATTATGGTAGTATTCTCTACAAGTATCAAATTACATTTTGTTAGATATATTTCTAATACAATTGTTTATTTTATTTTGTAGCAAAAGTTTAGTTTTGCTGAATGTTATAAAAAGTATACATTTGGAAAGCTAAGAAAACATTGGAGGGATTACCGGAGTTCGCTGATAAATAAAGTGATGGACCAAGCCAAGTTGTTTGGCCTGAAACGTGCTGCTACCCTCTTGAAACCTGATAGTTTAGAATCCATGGAAGTTTGGCAAGCTTTTATCAAAAAATGGACCAATCCACAACAATTGGTGAGTCCTTAATTTATACAATGGAAATGCTACATTAATTGATTCTGTTATATTGAAGTAATGCACTAATTTGTTTCTAATGTACTGTAGCAATCCAAATATTGTATTAATTTTAAATAATGCAGTTTTTTTTTACTTATACTGCAGTTTTATTTTGCATATATCCTTGAATTGTGAATATTTTGTAGGCGACAAATAAAAAGTATAAGGAAATACGAGCAAAATAAACTCTAGTGCATAGAACAAGTCGTAAAGGTTTTGCACGGCTAGAGGATGAGATGGTAAGGCAAATTATTTAATCTCTATTGGTGATCACTTAATTTATTGATATGACAAATAAAATTTTCTTTTGTAGAGAC
The DNA here is from genome assembly GCA_029216955.1 of Iris pallida. Taxonomy (NCBI): domain Eukaryota; kingdom Viridiplantae; phylum Streptophyta; class Magnoliopsida; order Asparagales; family Iridaceae; genus Iris; species Iris pallida. The sequence goes on from JANAVB010042618.1 coordinate 4,694,002, forward strand.
AAGAAAGTGAGACACCGGATGCAATATCAAGGTCTGACATTTGGATTCGTGGGTGCAAAGTAAGAAAGAAGAAGAATAATGATGATGAAGAAGAAGTTGAGGATCATGAAATAGTGGTACATATGCTTCATTTTTTTTGTATATATTGCTGTCTTGGAAGCCTAAAGTCAGATGTCTGAAATAATTGAAATTGCTAAACTTACCCATAGTTCAATACTTCAATACTGCAAGAGAAGTCACCATTAATATTACTATGGTATAACCTAAACATGCATAACAACATGTTATTTTCTTACTAGTTGTTAGTCCAGTTCTAATTGTTGGATGATTTTGACTAAAACTTGTGTTAGAGAACAATCAATTCTCATATGACTATTTTCATCAAATGCCATTTTAAAAAATTTCAGTTCAATGCAATGGAGAGGTAACGTCTCTTTGTAAATAAACAGTTAGAAAAAGTACAACAAATATAAATTTTGTACTATAAAGGTTCAAAAAATATTCCTGTCTATTGTGCCATTTTAAATTTTTTTAGTTCAATGCAGTGGAGAGGTAAGATTAGTGCTGCAGCCTTTCATATTCTAACTTTTCTGACTATGTTAGAAAATAAGTGGATAAAGTTTACTCTTTCCCTTTGAAATGAGCAAACTCCATTGAATACGTTTACAGACTGTTATTGTCTGATCTATATTGCATATACCTATCCTTTGAACATGAGTTAGTATTCACCAAATCCCCAATTTGATAGAAATTTCTGTATATCTCATACATTGTTCTTGACATAACTTGACGTGTTCTGTATATCTCATACATTGCCCTTGTGAAATCTGTGAAGTTGTTTCATGTGTAACATGACATAACTTGACTTGTTCATTGTTCTTGCTATGTTGATAACCTGGACTACCATGTGAAAAGGAAAATTGGTGAATGTTTCAATAATGAATATGCACATTTGAAGTTTGGCTTCAAGAGGTAGAGACATGGAAGATATCATTTTCGATCTTTATTATCACAAGTCTGCTTGTTTAAAAATGTTTCCCATGAATTTGTAGTTGAATGCCTGGAACGTTTCCGATGAGTGACCAGAACTACTTCATGCTTCACCTTAAATGTGTATAATGCCTGGAACAATGACTATTTGAATAATGACTGGAACAATGACTATTTGAGCAATGACCAGAACTACTTCATGCTTCACCTTAAATTTGTATAATGACTATTTGAATCCTCTTATTGAGCCCCTTGTCCTGTATATATAATGCCCCAATGACCACTCATTTTGCAAGCCCTGACAATGCTCCAGTTGTTGGTGCTTCTTTTTAGCACCTGTAACCTCGACTGCCACTTCCTCTAAAAAAATTGTCTACCTATATAACACCTGTGTACTCATTTCTGTGTTTGCACATGTAACCTCGGACAGTTGTTGGTGTCCGTGCTTCTTTTTACCTATATAACACCTGTAACCTCGACATGGGACAAGACCTATATGAGTTAGTATTGAGATGCCTAAAGAAATTAACAGGGATTGAACTGCAGGACATTCCTCATATAACACTGTCTGTGGTCCAAAAATTTCAAGATTGTCTAAAAAATCAATGGAATCCTTTATTTAAGGGTTACCTTAGTGATGCACAAGTGGACAAGTTGCTAGAAAAACTGCCTGACTTGTTGAGAGATACACTCCTTCCTTTTCAACTTGAAGGTGTAAAATTTGGCCTCCGAAAGGGTGGGCGTTGCCTTATTGCAGATGAAATGGGCCTAGGAAAGACAATCCAGGTATCCTTTTATGATACTAAATCTTTTTATTTTAGACCTCCATTTTAGACGTCAACATAAAATGTATTAGATATATTTGGACCTATACTCCAACTACTTGCCCTTGTGAAATCTGTGAAGTTGTTTCATGTGTAACATGACATGACTTGTTCATTGTTCTTGCTATGTTGATAACCTGGACTACCATGTGAAAAGGAAAATTGGTGAATGTTTCAACAATGAATATGCACATTTGAAGTTTGGCTTCAAGAGGTAGAGACATGGAAGATATCATTTTCGATCTTTATTATCACAAGTCTGCTTGTTTAAAAATGTTTCCCATGAATTTGTAGTTGAATGCCTGGAATGTTTTCGATGAGTGACCAGAACTACTTCATGCTTCACCTTAAATGTGTATAATGCCTGGAACAATGACTCTTTGAATAATGACTGGAACAATGACTATTTGAACAATGACCAGAACTACTTCATGCTTCACCTTAAATTTGTATAATGACTATTTGAATCCTTTTATTGAGCCCCTTGTCCTGTATATATAATGCCCCAATGACCACTCATTTTGCAAGCCCTGACAATGCTCCAGTTGTTGGTGCTTCTTTTTAGCCTCGACTGCCACTTCCTCTAAAAAATGTCTACCTATATAACACCAGTGTACTCATTTCTGTGTTTGCACCTGTAACCTCGGACAGTTGTTGGTGTCCGTGCTTCCTTTTACCTATATAACACCTGTAACCTCGACATGAGACAAGACCTATATGAGTTAGTATTGAGATGCCTAAAGAAATTAACAGGGATTGAACTGCAGGACATTCCTCATATAACACTCTATGGTCCAAAAATTTCAAGATTGTCTAAAAAATCAATGGAATCCTTTATTTAAGGGTTACCTTAGTGATGCACAAGTGGACAAGTTGCTAGAAAAACTGCCTGACTTGTTGAGAGAAACACTCCTTCCTTTTCAACTTGAAGGTGTAAAATTTGGCCTCCGAAGGGGTGGGTGTTGCCTTATTGCAGATGAAATGGGCCTAGGAAAGACAATCCAGGTATCCTTTTATGATACTAAATCTTTTTATTTTAGACCTCCATTTTAGACGTCAACATAAAATGTATTAGATATATTTGGACCTATACTCCAACTACTTGCCCTTGTGAAATCTGTGAAGTTGTTTCATTTGTAACATGACATAACTTGACTTGTTCATTGTTCTTGCTATGTTGATAACCTGGACTACCATGTGAAAAGGAAAATTGGTGAATGTTTCAACAATGAATATGCACATTTTAAGTTTAACTCTTATTTACTGCTGAACTTAACTTTATACTCAATCTTGGATTTGTGAATTAATGTAGGGAACTTTATTTAAGCTGAACACAAGTTTTTTGGGAAGCTCATTCATTTGATACTCCTACCATGAAAAACATCTCTTCCACTCAGTTAGCTAGGATCTTCATTTCTAAACATTTTCTATATAATATACTTGACCTCATTGCGGAATCACTTTGACACAGGACAAGACCTATATGGCTGATGCTAATGAATGTTCGGTGTGCGAATATTTTCCTTCTTTTTGATCTTGTTACTCTTCGCATGTTCATGGTATATGATTACATGTTGATATAGGGATTGCTATTTAGGGATCGGACACCTTCAAAGGAATATCTGGAGACAAGAAACATTTAGATCAAGGCGCTTTCTTGAAGATAAACCCACAGTAGTTGATGCATGCTGCTTGATATAGCATATGCAGTAAAAATTTACATGGCCCTTTTCTCCGGTTATTACTTCTTTATTCACATAAGTTTCTTCTTGACACGACCGGTGTCAGGAATCTATCTAGTATTTTACAAGGCACGATAATAGGCATACTAGTTTATAAACCTCTTTTGTTTTATTCCAATGCATCATTGTTCAGTATGTTTCTATTTATTTTGTTTCATACCCTTTTTATCTATCAGTATGTCTTGCATTGGCTGACTCCAAAAATCTGAAATGAAAGATTTGATGTTCTTGACTTGTTTAGAAAGCATTGGCACATAATATCAGCCTGTGAAATATTTTCCTGGTTAGCCTCTATCCTTTTTACGGTCAATATGCCACAAGTTTGTTTGAAATAAACTTTGTTTCTGTTTCTTTCTTGATAAAAATAGAATACAATCATGCACATGTGTACCATTGGTACTCTTAATGGCAGTAAATCTGATTTCTAAAGATGGCTTCGAGCACTTGTTCCCCACTTTGTCACAGACATGAAGTCTTTGTCCACTCACCAAATCTGGAGACGGATGCTACTATAAGTGTACTTCTGAACATATAGATGTAGTTAACATGATAATTTGTCCTGGACACATGCATAAAAGTTTAAATTACATAACTTGTGAGTTATATCTGTTAGGTTTAATATGCGTTTGCCATGTTGTCATGGTTGTACCTGAGTTTACTTGCTCTATTGTAATACAACAACAGGTCAAAAAATACAAAGCACAAGAAAATTGTTCTTCTTTTAGAGATGATGCGGTTGCAAAGGTACTCGGTCCGGATCCACGAGGACGAGTAAGAGGGCTTGGATATGGAGCCGCTCCGTCAAAGTTGGAGGGGCAAACACAAATGAGGGACAAAGTTAATAAATTAGAAAATGAACTTGTGGCCTTGAAAAATCAAATGAACAATTTTATTGCAATGGTCGAAAAAGGAGGAAGTAATTCGGTAAGTACCTCAATAAATTTTTTTTTTTAAATAATGTGACTCTTTTGTATTTATATATTAAGCTTAACATATATTAATTACAGCAGAAAGATAATGCAAGTGTTCAACATTCTATCAATAACATGACGCAAAGCAAAAGAAACGAAACCAATCCAGTTCTGAATTCTGTTCATGAGACAACACAAAGCAAGAAGAAAGAACATATAGTTGTTCGCAATTCCAATTATGAGAGCTCAAGATGCAAATTGCTAAGCTGGTTAGACAAAAATACAGTTGTTGCCACTGGTGAAATTCTATCAAGGGATCCTAAATCACTAGTACATCATGTGCCGCTTGGTGATCAATGTTGGAACGTTTCTGTGCGACATGTAGTAGAGGGTAACGAGGGAGTGACTCACTATCGACCAACGCGTGAAGCTTTTCTTTTGAATGAAGCACTGGGAAGCATAATAGCATGGCCAATCAATTATTTCATAACTTGTTAGAAATGGAAGGTAATTTCTATATAAATACTCTTTTTTGCTTATTTTGAACCAATATATTGAGGTATCCAGAAAATGTTCAAGATTGTCCTATTTTCCATCATTGTTGTGTTCAAAATCTTTACCAGATTATGCATTATGTAACATACCAGATTATGCATTCCTATTAAACTCTATCATCATAGCCTCAGTGACATACCTTCATCACATATGCATGATTTTCAGAATGTAACATAGGAAGCATGTAGACTTAAACTCTGTCATCATTCAGGTTCATGGAAGCCTATAGACTTAAACTCAGAATGTAACATACCTTCATCAGTGACATACCAGATTATGCATTCCTATTAAACTCTGTCATCATTCCTATTAAACTCTGTCATCACTTATTGGGTTTAACATAGGAAGCCTGTACACTTAATTTATCTGCAGGTTCATGGTCTAGTGGGTTTGCCGAGTCATTTACATAACATATGCATGATTTTCAGAATGTGGTTTGTCAAGAAGTGACCAAGCAATAAATTATGTACATTAGTATAAAATGTTTATGAATAATGAAAGTCTAGGAATTCAGAGAAGGTCTCAAGCTCATAGGCGTTTGTTTCTAATTTGTTAACCTGATGTGGGACTACCCGGTGAGCATATATATTTTCATAGGTCTAGCAGGGAACTCTCGGCAGTCGGGATGGATGTGAACACTTACCTTAAAAAATAGTATATATGCTTGGGAATTAATCCTGTATTCCAAGTGGAGGACTTGATAAGTTAGAGTCTTCTTGCCCTGCTACCATTCTAGACATGTCGGCAGATCACAAAATTTTATCCCTTGTTCTTCACATCATTGAAGTTATTCCTAGTTGCACCATCACCGACTTACCATTTTGGGAGGAGACCCTTGAACTAAGATATTGGACATTGTATATTTATCAAACATGTTAGATGTCAGACAGAGTAACGGGCCCTATTTTGGTAGCACGTTATGGACAATCGATTTCTAACTGCCCTGCTACCATTCTAGACATGTTCCAGATCACAAAATTTTATACCTGGTTCTTCACATCATTGAAGTTAGTCCTAGTTGCATCATAACCAACTTACCATTTCGGGAGGAGACCCTTGAACTGAGATATCGGACATTGTATATTTATCAGACCATGTTGACATCAGACAGGTATGAGCACTATTTGGTAGCATGATATGTATAATTGATTTCTGACTGCACATGGTTGATGCAAAGGGGTTCCATGAATTCAGTCTGGATATACTTGTAACATAACCTCACATTCATCCAGGAGTTAAGGACCCCAGTTTGGATTGCAATAATATCTCATTTGGGACTCCATTTGGTGCCGAACATAGTGACCTGCATAGCTTTGACCTGCATAGCTTTCTCTAGTAATGTAGAAGTCCTTGTTCCTGTACTGTGGGAACTTGGCCAGCTATCTCCTAAGAAACGCCAGATTGTCCCTTGCTTAATAAAGAATCCAGAACAACAACAACAACAAAAATAGTACTCGAGTTTGGTGACGATATAAATGAACTGAAATTAGACCAATATTGTCTTATTTTAGTCGCTCAAGTTTTTTTTTATATCTTAATTGTCATTTCAGTTGGGAGCTGCTACTCCTGCAGGGTTGGATCTTCAGGTTTCCTATCAATAATAGTACTCGAGTCTCTTTCTACTGGTTCATATTCAAAATCATGTCAACTAGTAGTGCCTTACAATCTTTATTATGTTAATATTGTTTTTATTTGAACAAGTCAACAAATTCTTTGTTGGATATTATAACGTTCCCAATCTTTATTGTGTTAATATTGTTTTTATTTTTATTCAGGTAAAGCTTAAAGAAGAGGGGAGGCATGCTTCTAGAAAATGAGTTATTATGAGATTTAAAAGCATTATCTTTGAAGGTTTTGAAGTGTCCAGATATAGTGAGAAAGTGGTTTTACTTTTGTAGCAAGACAGTGACTTCCTTTTGTATTAAGAATTTTTTTTTGAGCTTAAGGCTTTTGGATTGAGTCTTGTAGTAAGAAAATGACTTGGTATTGGAAATCTAATTTAAACAATTTTGCTTTGTGTTAAGATTCTAGCATGTTGTTTCATCTTATTAATGTTTATGGATTTAGTCAACTTGTTTGGAAGTAAATACTCTCAAGATGTGTAATTAGTTTGATTTTTTGTTGGAAATACTTTGAGAAATATATATTGTCATATTTGATTTTGGTTGATTAATTTATATTTGTAGCTATTCAAATGTTGATATTAAAAAAAAAAATCATTATCACGGCACGCGTTGTGAGCCACAAAATTTAACTCATTAATCCTTTAACAGCCCTTATTTTTAGTCATAAACACATAGCCTTTACGACCTGCTTTGCAGGGCCATTAAAGTGAGATTGTATGTTTTGCTTTAAGTATTTACGGCTTGCTATGTATGCCACAAATTGAATAAATTGAATACTTTAACGGCCATCAATTTGAGTCGTAAAATATTAGTATTTACGGCCTGCATTATGGGCCATAAATAAGATCTAAAGCTTTCCAGCAACTTCATTTAAGGCGTGCAATTACCTACGTTACGGCCTATTTTCGCACGCCGTAAATACTCCTACCCTTTTACTGCTGGAGCTTTTACGGCATGACCCTGTGAGCCGTAAATTTAGTTTTACGGCACACATTATGGGCCGTAAAAGACCTTATTTGGTGTAGTGCCCAAAGCGACTCGGTCTCGGGCTCGAGCTCGGGCTCGGACTCGGACTCATGGGCTCATGGACTCGCACCAGGCTGACTGTGCAGACTACAAGTCAGTTATGGAAAGACTGATTCAATGCGATTAATTCAGATCCACTTTTTGTGGGATTTAATTCAATCTTTCCATAAGATTTGAATTAATTTTGTTGCCATCTTTGTGGGATTTAATTCAATCTTTTCATAAGATTTGAATTAATTTCGTTGCCATCTTTGTGGGATTTAATTCAATCTTTCCATAAGATTTGAATTAATTTCGTTGCTATCTTTGTGGGATTTGAATTAATTTCGTTGTCATCTTTGTGGAATTTGATTCAATCTTTCCATAAGATTTAAATTAATTTTGTTGCCATCTTTGTGAGACTTAATTTAATCTTTCCATAAGATTTGAATTAATTGGGATTTAATTCAATCTTTCCATAACTGAATAGGCGGTTAGGGTTTCCACCCTCTCTCTATATATACTCTTTTCTCTTCTGGCCTCTTTGTGAGGGACTACGAATTTTATAAGTCAGAAAAGAGAGAGAGAGAGAGAGAGAGAGAGAGGGAGCTGCTGCCGCCATTGCAAGTCCATCCGAGGAGTCAGAACAGAGGTGACTTCGAGCGTTCCACAAGTTCTTCAACTTGCTGGTTCCTGGAAGCAATTCGTGTGGGGCGAATCTTGCTTTGAGCAACGGTGTTTTGACACCCCAGCAACTTTTTTCATCTCATCTTTTTCTACATTATTATAACTCGTTCTGTCCCAATTGCAACACCTTTGCAAGGAAGAACGAGAGATCTTCTCTTCTCTATTTCCCTCCTTCATATTGTAATCTGGCTATTTGGTTTTTTGCATCATCGTAGATCTTGAGTTTGATCACTGCAAAAATTTTTGTGTGACATCTCAGATCTCGATTGCATCAGTTTTCCATCTTTGGTCAAGCCCCGGGACTAACAAAACACAACAAATGAATTATTTTTCTTCCTCAAAGCTCCGATTCCGCGAACCAAACATGGTAATTACATGCATTAATTCTCATCATCCTTATAGTCTATATTCTTTCCAAAACATATCAGTTATTTTAAGTTACTATACTATTTTTTTAAGAACATGCAATTTAATTCGTCATCATCTACCCATTTTTATCATGACAACATAAGAGAGGAAAAATTAAGAGGAAAAAAAGAAGACAAAGTGAGTAAAAGTGTTAAAAAATAGTGAGATTTGTCCAACTTATTTAGGCTTTTGTGTTTATTTCTTTTGAAAACCCATAACAAGACTTGATCATGTAATAACACATTTTGTTTACTTTTGGCTTATTTGCAACTAAACATTTTGAATTTCATAATTTTACAAGTAAATATTTCAAAATAAAAATAAAAAATTCTTAAAAACTAAATATTTTGAAACTATTGGATTGTTAGCACATGTTAAATATGGGTAAAAGAGGGGAAAAACACATTTAACAAACTTGACCAATAAAATAAATCTGAAAAAATGTGTTAAGCCTAGACGAGTGAAAAAGGAGATAGCTCTCGAGTTTCTATATAACAAAGCGTTTCGACAAATGATAACAGGATAAAAAAAATACCATAATTAAAATATGAGTATTCCTAATAGAACAAGAAGTGTTACAATTAAAAAAATGGTTGTGATTTCTGCCAAGGGAGTATGTTATTTAAAGAAGTGCCACACTAAGTCAATAATTTTAAGGATACTATTATTAAATAATATAAATGATAAGCAATTTTAAAACAGATTTATGTAGGAGTGCCAAGGCAAGTCCTATTTATCGAGGAGTGTTGTAAGCATGGTCGATTTATTAAGGTGTGCGTAGGCATGAAAAATAACTAGTTTATGAAATATTATCTTTTTTACGGGAAAAATAATCTGAAAAGGATAACTTGACGACAAATATAATGATCAACTAACTAACAATAGGTAGCAACTTGATAACAGTCCAATAATCTAGAAATTTTAGTTGGTAATGTAAAAATTGAGATATTTCGTTGCAATAATAATTTAAAATATTTAGCTACAAACTACTCATATTTTTTGATAAATTGACTTATTCTTAATTTAACGATGGTGAGATGACTCTTAGCTACGTGTGTTTCCTTAGTACCTTATAACATTAATCTCTACTCGTCGTAATTCGTTGCAATTAGTGACGTATTTTCATAATTGGAGTTGCTAAATTTCTAGAATTTAGCAACGTTTGTTGCCGGAGTCATTGATAACGTTACTAATTTGACTTATTTTTGTAGTAAACACTTTCTATTTATGCTTGTAAATATTAATCCAAAGGGTTATTTATTACCCCTAAGTTTTCGATTTATAACACTGGATAGCCCCTAGTTTCAAGTTAATTACACCAACCACCCCCATATTTTATGTCTATTATACCGGGTATCCCTACTTGAAACTTTAAGAAAAAAAAAGAAAAGAAGTTATAACCCCAACTATCACTATTTTTTTTTCTAAAGGAAAGTATGATCGGTGTAATTATTTTAAATATATAGTTATACTGTATTATAAATCCAAAATTTAAGAATAGTCGGCGTCAGTAACTCAAAACCAAACATTCCAAATTATCTAGCCCTAGCTTGATATATTATTTCATTAGTTAACATAATTTTTTTTAGAGTATCTCATATATACATAGATATTAGCGTCTGATTCTCGAAATTAATCGATTTTCGAGTTTGGTCTCAAAATTACTGTTTATGTAGTCTGATGAACATTGAATTTCAGATCGAAATTCTAACATTGAGAGATTTGTTAGAATTGTATGGTTTGAGAGATTTGTATTCGAGAGATTTGTATGGTTTGATTATATATATACATGAGATCTACTAAATAATCCAAAAAAAAATAGTACTGGTTCGAGAGATTTGTATGGTTTGACTATTAACTCTCTCTTTTTCTCAAGGGACATCCACGCAAGAATATTTTCTGCAAAACATCACAGTCGATCGATGAATAAAGGATGTGAGAGCAAGCTGACAAAGGAAAGGGTCCAAGTACAAGAGAGTGGATCATACTCCAAAACAAAACCATTTATGATGTGATGCAAGCAATGGAGCTGTGATTGTTGGTGGAAGTGTGAGCTCCGTTCCAACTTGAGGAGGGAGTGAGCACACTCCCCCAAACAGTCTCTTTTCCCGCGCTCTCACTCTTCCATCAAATCAAAACCTAATCATTACTGAAAAGAGATTTCAAAAGAGTTATCAGGTTAGGTTAGCTATGACCTACTGCATGCTAGCTACTACGGATCAGCCCTCCTAACTAGCTCTCATGCTATGGTGCCATAGCACTCACATATATAGTCACACCACTCCCATGACACTGCCAAGTTTTTCAAACGCACAAAAAGGCTTTTTTTATGCTTTCTATATTACTACTATTCTTGTGACATGATGAGACATAACCTTTTTCTTAGCCATCTTTGTTGTCATGCATATGAACCTCATTCATGTTTGGAAACCCTAGAGACTAGCTATGCTACTAGAAAGTGTACGTGGTATAGGATTTTCCACTAAAAATTAGTGAATTTCTTTATATTGTTGCTTTACTTTTGCAAAGTAATGCATAGTATTGCGTGAACAAGAAAATTAATTCATTAAAGTATAAAAATAAAAGAGAGTAAACAAGCCTAGTAAAGTGACTCCCCCATAAATTATAACTTTAAAATATGGATTATGTTTTGCATTTGGCAGTATTCTATCATTCTATGTATAAAATGAATTATTTGTAATCAAAGTCGAAAGGTAAATTTTGATAAAAGACTCAAAAAATATAAAATACACACAATTACCTCTCCCCTCCCTCTCTCCATATATATATATATATATATATATATATATATATATATATATATATATATATATATAAGTCTCCAAATTATTCCTCCAAACCAACTCTCCTTATTTGGCGGTTGACATAGCATGTTAAATAATATTATGTGTTATATGACATGAGAGACGACATGACAAATTTTTAACACAAACAATTAATTATACAATTTTTTTCATGTTAATATTAATGTTAATGTTAATATTAATATTAATGTTCATTTTAATGTAAATGTTATTAATAATATTAATTTTAATATTAATATTATTGAATGTAATTGTTAATTGTTAATTTTAATTTTAATTTTAATTTTTATGTTAATTTTAATTCTAATTATAAAATTTGACATGTCAACTGCCACATCAACATGCAACATCAGTTGCCACGTAAGGAGGAATAATTTGGAAGAACAATTTGAAAGGACAAATATATATATATATATATATATATATATATATATATATATATATATATATATTGAAAGAAGGTACTTGTGGCGAATGCTCTCACCGGAAATTGATCTACAGACCACTCAGGCCACATGGCTCACCACTACCACTAGGCTAGTGGTAGTGGTGAGCAATGTGGTCCGAGTGGTCAGTAGATCGATTTCTAGTGGGAGCGTTCACCACAATTACCTTATATATATATATATATATATATATATATATATATATATAAAACTCGCCTAGCGAGATCATTCGTAAAGGGACATTAGAATTTAAGATGTGCAACGGAATTGTGCATTAACTTGGTGGTGTCCAATATATATGTGTCAAAGATAATGTGATTTCACTGATGGAGCAATATTCTATGGGCTCTCTCTTTCTGGCAAGATGTGAAGGTGACACGTGGTATACCATCATGATGTTCGTGAGCCGAATTTACTGTTGACAACATTTTTCGGTTAGTAAGGCCATCTCCAATATAGTGATTTATAAAATTGTACTTTTATCCTGCTTGGTACTGTACTTCAAGTAAATTTCATGCTACTTCATAAAGTTTTTGTATAGAAATTGTACATACATATATTCTACAATAGTTTTTTATTTCTTTCCTATTGACAAAAAATAAAAGGATCAATTTAATAAAGTAGAACACAATATTAGTTGGTATGAGATAAAAAATTTCTACATGTGCTTTTACATATAGAAACTATCGTACAAACTCTCCATCCTACATCTTCGTTACATAGAATTGAAATTGGAATAAAAATTTATATTGGAAGAAACTTTTTCTAAAATGAATTTCTACCGTAGAAATATGGGAGATAAAACCTCCATCGGATGCCCTAAGACTTATGTTTTCTACATGGTATATTGGATCGTATGTAGATCCACTTTTATCGCTACAGTAGTAGCGATAATATAGACTTATGTTTTCGGTGTCATTGTACCTAGTGGACAATCCTAACCTATATATGATGCCCAATTGTAGGAGACCCGGTGACTTGATTAATTAACTCGTAGAAATTTGGTTAAGTAAGAGTACAAAACTTTAATAATTTAAAATTAACTCACTAACTTGTATATTGGATCATATACACAAAGACATGGCCAACAGCCGATGAGCACAGGGAACCAATGTCATTCTATTGTATAGCCATAAATCTACTTTAAAGGATCTATAGAACTTCTTTGCGGCAGGATTCGGATTCTCCGGATCAAAACTTGGACCGGCACAAGCCGCATCAAATACCAACTCACGTGTCAAGTTTCGATGTCGATATTGGAAGCGATCACCAAGAGTGGACTCTCCCACCTCCGTATTGAAGGAGAACTGATATTGCGGAACCAAAGGTTCTCCTTGAGCCGTTCACTCGTTGTAGTCCAGTAAGAAATCCTTATTGTAGAGGTGCTCTCTCACGAGATCTATCTCTTTGAATGGTGTATTACGACAATTGACACAAGAAAATTTTATGAGCCTTCCGTCCATGAAATAGGGTTGGCACTACTAAAATATGTTCTATTAGCGACGTTATTTAGCGACGGAATAAAATTCCGTCGCTAAACATATAATATAGCGACTCCCTTCTATTGCTGTCGCAAACCGTCGCTGGCTAGCGACGTTCCGCGACACTATATAAACTACGTCGCTGAATAGCAACGTCCAACGACATATTATTAAAATATATCGCTTATACTAAAATTATTGCGACGGTTAGCGACGTCTACTGGTGACGTCGCTAAATATTTTACTTAGGGCACGCTGTGCTCTTTTTTTCCCCCACTCGAAAATTTTTCCCCCCCTCCCAATTTTTTTCCCTCCTCGATCTCCTCCGGCGACTCCCCCCCCCCCCCCCCCCCCCCCCCGCGATTTCCTCCGGCGACTCCCCCCCAGCGACCCCTACCCCGTCGTGCTCCTCCTCCTCCTCCTCGAGCTCCTCCTCCTCGAGCTCCTTCCCTTCGTTAGGTAAACCCTAACTCCTCCTCCTCCTCCTCCTCCTCCTCTCCCACGGACACACACACACACACACGGACACACACGGACACGGACACACACACACACACACACACGGACACACACGAAAACGGACACACACACACACACACACACACACACACACAGACACAGACACAGACACAGACACACACACATACACACACGGACACGGACACACACACACACACACACACAAACACAAACACACACACACACACACACACACACACACACACACACACACACACACAGACACACACACATAGGGATTAATTAGGACAAGATGAGAAAAATATTTTAGGTGGTTTGCAGACACGCAATACATAGCAGATTTGGAGACAGGCAACGAAAAAATAGATACTTTGCTACTAGGGGATTAATCTATCTCGTTTTTCTTTCCAAGATTTTTATAGAAAATCTGAAGATTCTTTTGCTGCTTTCGACTCCCCATTCCTCCTACTATTATATTCTTTTAAATTTTCTTTATCGCATGTTATAGAACAAGTGTTAGCTCTTATTTTCTGGAACTGTTTCTAGTCGCCTTGACAACATGGCTATGTACATTTGATACTATCTTTTATGTTTAATACTCTCTTTGATTCTAGACTTTATAGTATTGAATTGCGTTTGGGGATGCTTTAGTGTATTCGTTATAAATTACTTGTGTTCTTTGTGTTGATTTTGGATTGAGATTAATGTTTGTCTACAAACCAATATATTGATTGTTAGATTGCTAGAGTCATCCCCAAATCTAATTGTACAATAGCGACTGTACTTATTCAGGTTATTGAAGTATTATGTTCGTGTAACCGTCGGTATCTGTTTTTTTTCTTCTTCAGTATTTTGGTTCTGGAACGTAACAGTTTTTTACAATGGTCGTGATTACTGCAGACCGCCATCGAATCTCCCCAATGGGGTCGAGACGTCCTGTCATCGCCCTCGAGTCCCCATGTTAAATACTTTCCTTCTTCCATTTGTCTACTATGGTTAGGATTTTTGATGAAGCAAATTCATCTCCCCAATGGGTTTAACTCGTTTAAATTCAGGTTCACCTTGGTTGTTTCCATTTGTCTACTATGGTTAAGCAAATTCATGTTTGATAATTCATTTAATGAGTAGTTGTGAAAGATTTTTACAAAAATAAAATTATATACATGTCCATATATAAACAAAAGCTCTTTCAAAGTTTTATTTCTAATGTCAAAATCAGCTTAACCTAAAATTCTTGACAAACTCATTATTTAAACGAATATCTTAAAATTTGTAGAAGGATACATTTAAATTGTATAGAGCTAGCCATATGGATTTTGTGTCTTCTAGTGTCTCATTTCTTTTAGTTTAGGAAACAAAATGAGCTAGGTGTACACATGGATGAAGACTTGGATTTGACCTTGTTTGACCAAGGTTGACTATTTATTAGTTGGGATAGAGATTTATTAGTTATTTTTATAAACCTTGTCAAAGACCCTTAATGTACCAATCATTTACCGCGATATTGGTATTGGGATACCAATAACGATAAGGTAAAGGGTACCAATAGCGATAAGGTAAACGGTACCTTGGTAGGTAATGACTAGAAATAGGATATTTGACTTAGATTGGACTAAGAGTTGACAAAGTCAACAATAGGTCAACCCTTGACCTACTTTGACCTTGTTTGACTTTGTTTGACTTAGCTTGACCTTGTTTGACTTTGTTTGACTTAGTACAACCTAGTTTGACCTAGATTGCATATCATTGTTATTAGTAACTGTCCGCTACTAATGTGTGTCCCTAATAAGACATAATATACAAATTTGTACCTGTTGGATAATGTGTGTCCATTTTTGCAGAATTATTTCCAAATGGATATGAATTACTACTTGCGACATCGTTCATGGATGTACAATCGTCGTCCTGATGATATGTGTGGTGTGCGGGATGAATACATAGCGGGAGTAGAGCAGTTCCTGCAGTTTGCTAAGGCGTTCCCTCAGTACATGGACGGCACCAAAATTAAGTGTCCGTGTGTAAAATGTCATAACGTGAAATATTATCCAGAAGTGGAAGTGACATATCATTTGTACTCGAGGAGTTTCATGCCTAATTACTATCAGTGGACCGCACACGGAGAACTTGTGTCTTTAGCATCAGAGCCGGAGCCTTATGTTGAGCCATATATGCATGCGGGACCTAATTTTGTTTCAGATAATCATGCATACGACGACGGGTGAGTGAACATAGTTTTCGACGCAATGGGGCCTAGTTTCGTTCATGATGCACCTGAGGAGGCACCGAACGCCGATACTGCACAGTTCATGGAGTTGCTGGAGAATACAAGGACTCCATTGTATCCTGGTTGTGATGATCATTCACCGTTGGAGGTGGTTACAAGACTGTTGAGCATTAAGTCAGATTTTAACATGTCACAAGAATGCTACAACCGAGTGTTAGAGTTGATTATAGAGATCTTGCCGGCGGGTGCTAAGTTGCCTAAAGACTTCTACCGGTCTAAGAGGATGGTGAGATCGCTCTGGATGTGATACGAGAAAATCGATTCCTGTTGCAATGGGTGCATGCTGTACTACAAAGACGACAAGGACGCAGATGTGTACAGATTTTGTGGTGCTGATCGCTATAAGACAACTAGTACATGAAGGTCTACCGGTGCAAGAAGATCGACCGATTCAATGCACTACTTGCCTTTAACGCCGCGGTTGCAAAGATTATTTATGGTGAAAGAGACGGCCGAAAATATGAGTTGGCACATGCGAGAACAGATTGAAGGAGTGTTGGATCACCCATCTAATAGAGAAGCGTGGAAGCACTTTGATCGAGTGTATCCTAATTTTGCTTCAGATTCGCGTAATGTCAGGTTGGGACTATCTTCTGACGGTTTTACTCCTTTTGGTCTTTCGGGATTCCAGTATTCGTACTGGCCTGTGATTGTCACTCCGTATAACCTACCGCCTTGGATGTGCATGAAGACTCAGTACATGTTTCTAACCGTTATAATTCCTGGTCCGATCAATCCCAAGAGTAACATTGACGTGTACTTACAGCCTTTGATAGATAAGTTGAATCAGTTATGGGAAGTAGGCGCTAACACGTACGATGTTTCCAGGAAGCAGAATTTTCAGATGAAGGCAACCCTTATGTGGACCATCAACGACTTTTCGGCCAATGGAATGTTATCTGGATGGAGCACTCATGGCCGTCTCTAATGTCCGTATTGTATGGACCATAGTAAGACTTTCCGCTTGAAACACGGAGGAAAACCGTGCTTCTTTGATTGTCATTGGTAATTTTTGCCAAAAGATCATCCGTTCAGAAGGAACAGGAATGCATTCCGTGCCGGCGTTGTAGAGAAGGGTGATCCACCGCCAAGGTGGTACGGAGCCACGATATGGGAGGAGGTTAAAAATTTTCCAAGTGCTATCGAAGATCCTACAACTGGATACAAGTGCGATAGATTTGGTAGAGATCATAACTGGAGAAAGAGGAGCATATTCTGGGATCTGCCATACTGGAGTACCAATCGGATCAGACATAATCTTGATGTCATGCATATTGAGAAGAATGTGTTTGATAACATAATTAATACTGTCATGGACGTAAAGGAAAAAACGAAAGACAATCCCAAGGCCAGGTTGGACTTAGAAGAAATATGCAAACGTCCTGCGTTGCATTTGATACAGCAGAATGGAAAATAGTTCCTGCCGAAGTCAATTTTCTCGCTGGACAAGGAGGATAAAGTGAGACTTTGTCGGTGGATCCAGTGCCTAAAATTTCCAGACGAATATGTGTCAAATCTGAGAAGATGTGTCGATCCGAAAGAAAATAAATTGACGGGTATGAAGAGCCACGACTGTCACGTATTCATGGAGAGGTTAATTCTGATTGCATTTCGGGAATTCTTACCTCAGGCAGTTTGGGATCCATTGACGGAGCTTAGCATATTCTTCAGGGATCTTTGTTCTAAGAAATTGCTCGTTGATCGTCTAGAAAAGTAAGAGAAGGATATTGCGGTAACACTATGCAAGCTAGAGAGGGTGTTTCCTCCTGGATTCTTCGACTCTATGGAGCATTTGTCGATTCATCTATCCTATGAGGCACGTGTTGGTGGACCCGTCGAATATCGATGAATGTACCTGTTCGAGTGACATTTGAATCACCTAAAAAGAAAGGTGAAAAATAAGGCACGGGTCGAGGGTTCTATTTGTGAAGCCTATGTTCTCAAGGAGATTACAAACTTTTGTTCAATGTATTTCAAGCCTCATGTTGCAACTAATAGAACGAGAGCTTCCAGAAACGACGACGGAGATCATGAAGTATTGATACAATACTGAAGGTATTCAATGCTCCAGGAAAGCCATCGGGTAAAATAAAGAAGAGATATCTGAACGATGATGAGCTAAGGGCTGCTCAGGTGTATGTATTACTCAACTGCGACAAGGAGAAAGTAGAAAAACTGGAGGGGTAAGTAAATATTACGTCTACAATATTTTAATAGTGTTGAGAATGATACTATTATATTAATTGCACGATGTTGTTTTCAGCATATTTAATGATGATGTGAGGTCAGGTAGGCCACACATAACAGAAGAAGAACTAGAACAAGAAATGAGGCGTTATTTTCCATCATGGTTGAGTGCATATGTAAGACTTGAGAACTCTGTAATTACCTTTCTGTATATGCACTTGATTGAGAATGAGCTTAATTGCTTCTTTCGTGGTATTTAGGTCGATCGTCCATACGCAAGACTTGATAATGAGTCTATTAGAACGCTAGCCAAGGGACCAATTTATGCTGTAAAAATATGGCCAAGCTACTGTGTTAATGGGTTTAGGTTCAAGTCAACAACTTGCCCGATCAGAGACAACTTTGTGGATCTCGACTCCACCAAAAACAGCTGTTTGTGTATCAGATCTTCGAACTACAAAAATGTTGATGCGGGCAACGATTTCTATGGCGTGCTACGGGAGATCGTGGAGCTGACATATAGTTATGGAATAGAGCCTGCTAAGATTGTATTATTCAGGTGTGATTGGTTCGATCCGATTGAAGGTCAAGGTTGGAAAGTAGACAAGCACGGTCTTGTTGATATAAACTATCGGCGTCGATATCAAGCCTATGAACTATTTGTCCTATCAAGTCAGGCTCAGCTCGTGTACTTTACAAGTTATCCAAAACGGGAAACAACAAGGTCGGACTGGTGGGCAGTATGCAAGACCAAAGCTAGAAATACCTTTAAGATTGACGATATAGCTTATCAACAGGATGAACTACCTCTTGTAACAAATATTATAGAAGTGGACACGACGAAAGTTCTTCATTACACATCTAATTGTGTAGAAGAAGTAGAATTATCTGAAGAGGAAGATGCAGATGAAAGTGAAGATATAGAGGAGGAAGAAGAAGAAGAAGAAGAAGAAGAAGAAGAAGAAGAAGAAGAAGAAGAAGATGAAGAAGTAGATGAGCTAAACGAACTAGATGAATTTTCAGAAGAGGATTAAATCTGTACGTTTGTTTTATCATCATATTTCAATTTAGTGACACTTCTATCATATAAATCTGTGACACTTCAGTGACACTTTATTGACACTTTTATTTGTGACTATGATATTTTTCAAAAATCTGTGATGTCTATCATATAAATATGTATTTTTGTTTTATTGTCATATATTATTATCAGGTATGACTAGACCAGGAGGACGACGCAGAGGATTTTACATTAGACAGTCCCGTCAGCCTCGGCTTGGGGATGGAGAGGGCAGTTCCGTACCCTCATCCTCATCTCCGAGTACGCCAGTGTACCGTTCTGTTCCCGGTCCATTACCGGGACAGAGCAGTTCCAGCAGGTTGGCAACTCCTTCCTCGTCGTCCAGCCTTCCTGATCCCGCGTCCAGCATCCCTGATCCCCCGTCCAGCATTCCTCCTGTCGACGGCTCTATGGAGGGAGCCCACGCCGAGCATATGGAGGACGGCGATCAGACTGATCCTGCCCAGGCAGGAGGCGAGAGCGACCCTCCATGCGCTCCCCCGGGCGAGACGCGTATGAAGATTTGGACGGACGGGCCTGTGAAGTAAGTTAATTAACTAATATATATTTCTCAAATGATTATATGTACATATATATTCATGAAAAATTATTATTGTACAGATATCGGCCTTCTGCAGTACAGAGACAGCTGGGGGTATTTCTGAGGCAAAACTATGGTGGGCCTTGGATTAACTACTCAGATGCTCCCGCGGATAGGAAGACCTTTTGGTTCGCCCACTTCAAGGTAAAAAATTTGTTTATTTTTAAATTTTAATAATCATTCGTGTATATTATACAACTTTTGTATTTTACTTCTTATAGAAGACCTATTTCTATCCACCACACCGGGCGGCGAGGATCGAGGGCCAATTTTTTGCCGTCGCAGCTAAGCTCATCCGTGATGCGATCGACGACCAGAAGCGTCGTGATCGCGCCGGACAGCCGATCCATGGTTGGATTATGCCAGAGCAGTGGACTGCGATGAAGGCTAGATTCAGCGAGCGCAGTTACCAGGAGCGGTCTGAGAAGGCCAAGGTGGCGCGGTCGAGCGCCGATAAGTGGTGTGGTGGCTCCATTCCGATGACGGAGCATTTTTGTCGTCTGGTACGTTTCCTATGACGGACATTAATTTATATATAGTTCGATAGAATGTTTAATACTAATAATAGATAATATATTTTAACAGGTAAAAAAGGGTGAGGACCTGAACATGGTGACCGTCTTCCTGGTCACTCATCGGAGGGCTGGGGAGTTCATTGACGAGAGGGCGACGCAGACATATGTACGTTCTATTCTTTATATTAATTTACTATAATTTAGAAAACAGAAAAATAGATATCAATATAGACTTTAGCAAACACTTACACGTTAGCAACATGTTCTAGGCCGAGTTTGTTCGGCTACAGGAGGAGGCGGCTGCTGCTGCTAGTACGCAAGCAGAGGGAGGGGCTGGTACTTCCTTCCAGTCGCCTACAGCTCCATCGTCGGACGAGCTCTGGATGACCGCCGTTGGCAGTCTTCAGAAGGGTACATACTACGGTACGGGATCCTACGGCACGTATTTGGCTTCGGAGTCATCCCGGGCCCCCTCTGTCAGTGCGCAGTCTTCGGCTTCGCAGGCGTCGTCACGAGCTGAGGATGTTCGTCGTCAGATCGAGGAGCTGCATTGCGAGTTGCAGCAGCAGATTTCTGATGCGGTTGAGCGACCATCCGACCCTCCGATCGTCACCGGACGATTTGATACGGTCGAGCGCAGTATACAGGAGCTGATGAGTCTGCATTATGCTACAGCTGCCAGCTTGCAGACGCTTACCGAGTCTACGCAGCGCACAGAGCGTAGACAGGTCGAGCTAGAGGGATCGTAGAGGAGCATGTCTGCCTCACTCACTCAGGTTTCGGCTTCGCTTGAGGCGAGTACTGAGAGGGTGGTGAGTACCCTTGCTGTTTATGGTGACCGACTGCGAGAGCTGGAGCAGATGCGTCCTCCCAGTCCATCGACGGCTCCTACTCCAGACATTGCACTGCCTCCTACTGCCCCTATGGTACAGCTCACCCAGGAGCAGTATGACTACATTCTATCCCAGTTGCGCGGCAGGGGTCCGTAGTGATTTTATTGGTTTTTTTATGACTTGTATGTATTGGCCCTATGGGCAAATTGTTTATTGGTACACTTTTGTTTATACACTTGGTGAGAGACTTTTTATCATCTTCAATTTTTATTTGACTCTATTGGATGTTTGTGAGGATGTGTGTCTGTGATATTTACTTTGCACTGCCTCATATTTTTATTATAATATTTACTTTGTGATATCTGCGACGGGGATGACAAATATACCTACGCTGGGTTATAAGCGATGATCTGATATACAAAGGAGGAGCTGCCAAAATTTTAAAAAAATATAATGTATATTTTTGTGATGATGTGTGTCTGTGTTTACAGTGAATGTGAAATGCAGTGTTCGGAACCATCGACAGTTTCGATTACTGTTGTATGTGTTATTTTGGATAGAAATAGCAACAGTTCAGGGTGCACTTCTGAGAGCTTCATTTTCACGTCTTTCACTTTCTCGGGACGTCGTAAAGGATCCCGAGAAGATGAAGGACGTGAAGAGGAAGCTCTGAGAAGTGCACCCTGAACTGTTGCTCTTTCTATCCAAGATAAAATATAGAACAGTAAGCAAAACTGTCGATAGTTCGAACACTGTACTTCACACACACTGTAAACACAGACACACAGCATAACAAAAATACCAATTATATTTTTTAAATTTTTTTTATAATATCTGTGACGTATAGCGACGGTCTACGGCGTACTACGACGGAAAGCATACGTCGCTAAATAGTGACGTAACGTCGCTAGACGTCGCTAAACTGCTGACATGGGCTGAGGGCGTACGTCGCTAACGATGTCGCTAGGCATCGCTCAATTGTCCACGTGGCTGCCATGACATGTCATTATATATAAAGTTTACAGCATCGCAAAGTGGTCGCTTTACGTCGTAATTTTGGCGACGTAACGTTACGTCGCTATCGGTCGCCAAATTTACGACGTCTAGCGACACTGAACGTAGCGTCGCCAATAGCGACGTTTTGCGACTAAAGTGTCATCTGTGACTTGTCAATAAGCGACGTCAAATTTTCGTCGCTAAATACGTCGTAAATAAATTTTAGCGACGTATTTTCCTTATTTAGCGACGTCTTCTGACGTCGCTAAAATGGGTTATTTTAGTAGTGTGGCTACTGGCACATCTCAAAAATTCATCGACGCCACCCTTAAAATTATTCGTCAAACCAATCTTGCTCTCATGTCGCCAATTGTACATCCACGAACGGTCAACTAAATATCGACTCATTATTCAAACCAATTCTGTCCCACGTACCATATATTGTGTAAATACAAGTATCAAAAAAATTCTAATTAAATACCTAATTGTAATAACCAATGTTAACTGTATCGGTATCATAATCGGACGTATCGACTTGGTATCGGCCTATCCCGATTGGTATCGGCCTTATCGAATTGGTATCGACTTGGTATCGGCTATATCAGATTTGTATCGACCTTATCGAATTTGTATCGGCCTATCCGATAGGTATCGACCGTATCGGATTTGTATTGGCCTTATCGAATTGGTATCATCCTATCCGATAGGTATCGACCATATAGGATTGGTATTGACCTTATCGAATCGGTATCAGCCGTATCTGATAGATATCGGCCATATCGGATTAGTATCGACCGTATTGGATTAGTATTGGCCTATCGGTTTGGTATCAGCCGTATTGGATTGGTATTGGCTTTATCGAATTGGTATCGAACGGCCTATCCGATAGGTATCAGCCGTGTCGGATTGGTATTTGCCTTATCGAATTGGTATCGATCGGCCTATCCGATAGGTATCGACCGTATCTGATAGTATCGGCCGTATCTGATTGATATTGGCCTTATCGAATTGGTATCGTCCTATCCGATAAGTATCGGCCGTATAAGATTGATATTGGCCTTATCGAATCGGTATCGACCGTAACTGATAGGTATCTGTAAGCCCACTTCCTGATTTTTTATTATTTATTATTTTTATTTGATTACGATTTACTTTTGTGGTCATTAGGAGTCGTACCTAAGCTCATAAGGGAGGTATAATTATATTATGGTCATTTGGACCTTAGTAAGCATTGTTTAGCTATTTTATGGCTTACTATAATTTTTAGATATTTTTCGATAATTTTTAGATAATTATTTTATTTAGTTTTATATAGTTTAAAGGCTTCCATTATTTATTATGAGGCCATTTGAGGATAATTTGAGGTAAAGTATTTTTTATATTCTAGAAGGTTAAACATATTTCTATAATTTTTTATAATTTTTAAGGATTTTTTAGGATTTTATTTGAGTTTATTTGGACTTAAAATGATTTTTAAATAATTTTCTGAATTAAATAAATAATTATCCAGTCATTCACCAGGGGGGCCCACCTATCGGCGTCAACTGCTACAGTAACTGCCTTTTTCTCTCTCCTATATATATCTTAAAGTGTAAGCCCCCTCATTTTTGGATCTTATTTTTAATTATTTTATATAGATATTTTAATTTATTAAAGTCAATAATGACTGTGATAGTAGTTTACCATAGCTTTGACTTTTGAAGCACAAAAAATATTGTTTTCTCAAATCCAATTCCATATTGAAATTCTAGACTCGTTGTCACGCCCCACAACCAGAATACTAGAGAGCGGGGGAATGACTCAGCCAGTTACGTATTACGGGTAGAGGAATACCGTATAATACGATCAATGCTGTCTAATAAGACGAGGGGGTGCATACTACATGAAAGTCATACTATGGTCACTTCACATCTATTGTCTTAATCATTTAAACACGAAACAGAAATAGAGAACATGTAAGATAAAGCAGTAAGGCATCCCAAACGCTCAGTCAAAATGTTCTTGATAACTGGCTTTACAAAACATAGCCAGATGACGAAGCAAGGTATACACAATTATTATCAGCTGCAGTCTGACTTAATTACAATTATGTAAAAGTAAGTACAAGACAATCTGACTAACATGTCGGTGCCAAACGGCAAAATATAAAGTAAGTAACAAAACTTGCGGGGAAGTAAGGAACCCACTCGAGTCCTCCTACGATCATTCCTCTAGTATTGACCATTTTGGAGGTGGAAGTAAGCTGAATCCTCGGGAACCGGCTCTAGATCTGGCCATGCAAAACCAGAGAGGTTAGACCTCTAATAGCAAGTACCGCAAGGAAGCACGATATGAGAAATTTAAACCAGTAACTAAGAGAATATAATAATAGATCTCTGCTTACTACTGGGATTCACATAACGTCACGACACTTCGAACCAACCTTCCAACCAAACAAGGACAGAAATTGGCCCGTCATGTCCTCACATTCTAGTCATCTCAGTTAAGTAACAGAGTAGGTACAGTACACAAACAAATCAATTTAAACGGCCATTCAACTTCTACGACTTGCTATTGTGAGTTCCAAGTTATCCTGGAAATATGCAATAAAGGATTCCTCAGTTCTTACTATGCACAAACAAGACTAGTTTACCCAATCAATCAATTGCACCAATCATGTATTTAGACGAGTCCCAGCGGGACGTCCGTCGTTAATATACAATGTACAATAAATAATATAAGCAGATACCACTCCCTGCCCGTGTGGCAGATTTACAGTATCCGTGGGAACCAGTCGGCCTGTCGGGCACTAATTGTCCCAAAGAGGGAAATCCCATGCCGTGGATCATGGTCATTCAGGATGAGTACTTTCGTACGGGTTACGATATGCACATCTCTACAATGATACCTGTGCAGTTAGGTTGTAGGTCTTACATAGCGTAATACAACAATCAAAACTAGCCACGGAATAATCATGCCTTGACCATAAAGTACACATACTGCTTTTGTAAAATAGATAAAGAAATTAAAGCCTGCATGTATCTATATGTCAATATTCGGGATCAGCCAGTCGATTGCAATAGTTCATAGTTCATATGAGCGTGTCTCATTCATTCAATTCAATAAGACGACTAGCCAGTCACTTAGTTCCAACTAGGAACGCATGATCAATTATCAGTCAAGGTCATAATCAATATCAATCAATGTTAATTCATGACAAGAATCAGTCAAAAGACATCATGGGTTAGAGTTCATGCGGCCAGAAAATTATACAAGTTCATGCGGCTGAGAATGCATATGTGGTCAGGATCTTATGCGTTCAGGAAGTGTCATACGGCCATGGAAAATATCATGTGCCAGAAACAGCATGCGCCAGAAAACAACATGCGCCAAGAAATAACATGCGCCAGAAAACAGAATGCGCAGGAAACAGCATGTGCCAGGAAATAGCATGCGCCAGAAAACAGCATGCGCCAGGAAACAGCATGCGCCAGAAACAGCATGCGCCAGAAAACAGCATGCACCAGAAAACAGCATGCGCCAGGAAACAGCATGCGCCAGGAAACAACATACGCCAAAAAATAGCATACGCCAGAAACATCATACGCCAAAAACAGCATACGCCAGGAAACAGCATGCGCCAGGAAACAGCATGCGCCAGAAAACAACATATGCCAGAAAACAGCATGCGCCAGGAAACAGCATGCGCCAGAAAATAGCATGCGCCAAAAAACCGCATGTGCCAGGAAACAGCATGCGCCAGAAACAGCATGTGTCAGGAAACAGCATGCGCCATGACAGCATGCGCTAGAAACAGCATACGTCAGGAAACAGCATGCGCCATGACAGCATGCGCTAGCAAACAGCATGCGCCAGCAAACAGCATGGCAACAACTTTTTGCCAGCAAATAGCATGTGCCACGGAAAACAGCATGCGCCAGGACAGCATGCGCCAGCAAACAGCATGTACTGCTCATCTTTTCCAATCAGCCTCTAATGGCCATGAAAACCCATGAACCAAAAAGACCATAAATCACTCAAAATAAGTCGAAATCATGACTTCCAATAGTCAAAATTGGGTAGAATCAAATTTTCTACAACATGAAACCATCAAAACTTGAAAAATAATAAAGTTACCAGATCAAAACCTAAAAATTCCAAAAATGTATTAAACTTAGATCCACACGAAATGTGCCATGGGAATAGAAAATGCTAAGTACTAAAGTGTCTAAGAATCTTGAGAGGAACACAATGGAACAACAAAAATAGAAATTCATCAAGAAGCAAGTTGGCACTTGCCTAGCCCTCCTAGGTTGGTGGGGGAGTTATGAGGAAGAAGAAGAAAAAGGAGAAGAAGTAATGAAAAGAGAGAAAGGGGATGGGCTTTAAATGAAGGAGTGGTGGTAGGTGGGGGGTTTGTTTCGGTTCATGATGAACCAACATAATTAAACCAATCCAAGCCGAACCCAAAATAAAGCTAAAGCAGAGTATAAAAGCAGAAAGTAAAATACAGAAATAAAATTACAGGAAATTAATTAACATGAAATTAAAGAGATTTAAATACAGAACAATACATGATAAATATTAAATAAATACATTCCAGTAGTACATGTATTTATAATACGTATTTCGGGAACGGGAAGTGACATCTCTACCCTCCTTAGAAAAATTTTGTCCTCGAAATTTCAAATCCAGCATGATAGAAACATCGGAGCTAGACTATTCCAAGTACAAGCAATTTGAGCAAGCAATCATTTTATAATGTCAACAGCAAGTAACATATCTATGTTTAACTATCGACGACACCAAGCAATTCTACTCATAAGGTGACAAGCATGAGGAGTTAAGACAATCAAGGTATACAGAAAGAGATATACCTTGTGAGTCAAACAGGTGCGGATATCGTGATCGGATATCATCCTCACGTTTCCACGTTGACTCCCCTAAAGAGTGATGACCCCAAGCAACCCGGACAAGGCTAATTATTTGGTTCTTGAGTATCTTCTTTCTTCGTTCCAAAATGGACACATGCTGTTCCTCGTAAGACAGGTTGGTACCAACAACCAGCTCAGAATGATCAAGGATATAGCTTGGGTCCGATACATACCTTCGCAACTGAGATACATGAAACACATCATGCACCTCTTGTAACGAAAGGGGAAGGGATAAACGATAAGCAACATCGCCTATCCTATCAAGGATAACAAACGGGCCCACGTACCGCGGACTCAACTTCCCGCGAACGCCAATTCTAATGACTCAACGGGTAGGTGAGATCCGTAAGAACACGTGGTCCCCAACAGAAAACTCTAGCGGGCTACGATGTTGGTTTGCCCAATGACGATGCCGATCTTGCGTAACTCGAAGTCGTTCTCTAATTCCCTTGACCACTTCAACTGTCTGGACAATCATTTCTGGGCCTAATATCTTCCTCTCCCCGATATCATCCCATGCCAGTGGCGACCTACACTTCTTACCATATAATACTTCAAATGGCTCCATCTGGATACTGGCTTGATAACTGTTGTTGTATGAGAATTCGACTAAGTGCAGGTGGCTCTCCCAAGATCCTCCAAAATCCAGAGTGCAAGCTCGCAATATATCCTCTAAAGTCTGAATTGTTCTTTCTGATTGCCCGTCCGTCTGTGGATGGTAAGCCGTGCTAAATCTTAACTTGGTACCCAGGCTATGATGTAAGCTTTTCAAAAAATGTGATGTAAAACGGGTATCTCTGTCTGACACAATACTGACAGGGACTCCATGCTGCCTGACTATCTGTTGCATATACAACTCTGCCAACTTTTCTGTAGATTGCCCTACTTTGAAAGAAAAAAAGTGTGCCACCTTTGTAAGCCGATCTACTATCACCCAAATAGCATCTTTACCACTTGGTGATCTCGGTAAACCGGTCACAAAGTCTATTGTAATATGTTCTCATTTTCATTCCGGAATAGGAAGCGGTTGCAATAACCCAGCTGGCCTCTGCTGTTCTGCCTTTACTTGCTGACATACCAAGCAACGGGAAACAAATCTAGCTATCTCCCTCTTTATCCCGTTCCATCAGAAGTGCTACTTGATATCTTGGTACATCTTGGTCCCTCCAGGGTGTACAGAATACTGGAAACTGTGAGCTTCTGCCATAACCTCCTGTCTGATATCTCCACTAGGCACACATAGACGTGACCCAAACCTAAGTGTACCATCTTCATGAATTTGCATTTCCTTTCTAAGTCCTGACTCACATTCTACTCTAAGCTTCTGAATCCTTGGGTCCTGTGCCTGAGCTGCCTTGATCCTGTCTACCAAGTCGGATTGAACTTGTAGACTTGTTAGAACTTCAACATTACTAGGAAGTATAACTTTGATGCCCATCTCCTGAAGGTCTTCTAAGATATGCCTCTGTGTTGTCAACATAATTGTGCCGCCTCTCCTGCTGAGAGCGTCTGCTACCACATTAGCCTTGCCTGGATGATACTGAAGCTCTACGTCGTAATCCTTGATCAACTCCAACCATCTTCTCTGTCTCATGTTCACCTCCTTCTGAATAAAGATGTACTTCAGACTTTTGGGGTCTGTGTACATGTCCACTCGATCACCATATAAGTAATGCCTCCATAGCTTCAAAGCAAATACTACAGCCGCCAACTCCAAGTCATGAGTCGAATAATTCTTTTCGTGGTCTCGAAGTTGCCTAGATGCGTATGCTATCACCTTCCCATGTTGCATAAGGACACATCCAAGTCCTTTACCTGACGCATCACAATATACAGTAAAACCTCCGGGTCCAACTGGCAATGTAAGAATAGGTGCTAATATCAACTTCTGCTTCAAGTTCTCAAATGATGCCTGATATTCTGCCGACCAGACGAATGGTACATCCGTCCGTGTCAAGCGGGTCATGGGTGCTGAAAGTCTTGCAAAGTCTGCTACGAATCTCCTGTAATATCCTGCTAATCACAAAAAACTCCGCACATCTGCTACGGTCTTGGGTACTGGCCAACTCTCTACTACTTCTACCTTCTTGGGATCCACTGCTACTCCAGCTCCTGATACGATGTGCCCCAAAAATAAAATATGGTCCGACCAAAACTCACACTTGCTGAGCTTGGCATACAACTGGTTATCTCTCATAACCTGTAACACTTTCCTGAGGTGGTCCTCATGCTCCTCTTCACTAGCAGAGTAGACGAGAATGTTGTCAAGAAACACAACGATAAATTGATCTAAGTACGGCATAAAGATGCGATTCATCAAATCCATAAATATTACTGGAGCATTGGTCAAACCAAACGGCATTACCAAGAATTCATAATGCCCATACTACGACCTGAATGCTGTCTTAGGAATATCCTCCTTCCGAACCCTCACTTGATGATACCCTGAACGAAGATCTATCTTAAAGAAAACTCTAGCTCTGCTCAACTGATCAAACAAGTCGTCGATCCTGGGTAGTGGGTACTTGTTCTTTACTGTTGCCGCGTTAAGCTTCCTGTAATCGATGCATAATCTCGATGACCCATCTTTCTTCCCCACAAGTACCACTGGTGCTGTCCATGGTGATATGCTAGCTTGGATGAACTTCTTCTCCTTCAGTTCCTCTATGTGCTGATATACCTTAGCCTGTTCTGAATCCGCCATTCTGTAAACTCGATCTGATATCGGTTTAGTTCCAGGTACCAATTCTATGCTGAACTCAATATCCCTAACCGGTGGTAGACCTGGAAGTTCTTCGAAAAATACGTCCAGAAACTCTTCAACTACCTTCGGAACTTGAACTTCTTCCATTGCCGTCACTACTCCCTGTTCTTGTTGAGTTGCCACTGATCTGACTAAGGTGAAGCGCTTCATGCCTGGAATATCAAAAGATACACTCCCTCTACGATAATCTATTGTCGTATGACTGTCTTTCAGCTAGTCCATGCCTAAGATAACGTCGAAATTTCCAACAGGAAATTCTATCAACCGGGCGGGTAAGGAATACCCGCAAACTACAACGCTACATGCTAGAATAACTCTACTAACTCCTACGAGCCCATTACTAGTGAGTATATTTAACCTTCCTGGCAATGCCTCGAATTCTATTCCTAGCCGTATTGTAAATTGTGCAGATATAAATGAGTGTGATGCTCCCAAATCAAATAATGCTACTGCGGGATACGAGACAACGAGAATGTTACCTGCCATAACATCTTCCGATGCTAATGCCTCCTCCAAGGACAGAGTGAATGCCTGCCCTCGAACTCCTTGTTGGTACCCATATTACGGCCTAGCCTAGTGCTGCTGCTGGCCCCTGCCTTGATGATGCTGGGGTGGTCTATGCTGGTGTTGCTACATCGGCGGTCCCTGCTGCCGAAACATCTGAGCCTGTGTCATGAACGGGCGCTGTGCCAACGGTCTCACTGCTACCGCTGGTCCTCGATACTGTCTTGCACCTGGTGCTGGCAGAGCATGAAATTGTTGCACTGGTCCTCCTGATCTCGAATTCATGGGACAGGTGGTAACCCGATGATCTGGATTTCCATATATCAAACACTGTCCGTTCAATGTCCGACACACATCTCTAGTGTGTCCTAACTTCCGACAATAAGTGCAGCCCGCTGGGGGTTGCTGGTTCTTCCTCTGTTGCTGTTGCTGTTGCCTTGGTGGTGGTGCTGGCCCTCATATTGCCATATTGTGAATGCGAATGACAAGGGATGGTGTTGTTGTTCGGGGCGCTGCTCCCCCTCCTCCTTCAATCTGACTGTGGGATCTCTTCTGACCTCCAGTCCTTGCCGTGATCCTCTGAATGGTGATCTCATGCCTTCAGGTTGCCGTCAATACTTCATCGAAAGTCTGGTAATTGTGCCCCTCTATCAATTATAAGAGCTCAAGATGAAACCCTTGCTGGAACCTCATAGCCCTCTGGCTCTCTGTTGCTACCATCTCCGGGGCGAACCTACTCAATCTACAGAACTCTGCTGCATAAGCATCTACCGTCTTGCTGGCCTGCTTGAGGTTGATAAACTTCTGTTGCAGCTCAAACTGTGCCACAACTCCATAGTACTTCGTCTTGAACCTTGCAGTAAAATCGTCCCAAGCAACAGGACGCCTGATGCCTACTTCTTCTGATTCCTACCAATCACGTACGAGATCTTGAAGTAACAACTTCACTTGATCCACACGTTCTTCCGACGGCACCTTAGCTGCTGTCAAAATAGCCTCAATATCCTTAAGCCATACATCTGCTGAGATGGCATCTTCCGTGCCCTCGAAACGGCAGGGGTTGTACTTGCAAAATCTGTCTGATGCTCCTGAATCTGTCCTTGCCCCTCTTTCCAATGCCGTCTGCAACCCTTGGTTGAGTAGTACGTTTTGCTCTTGTAACTGAGTGTGCATGTGCTGCTGGGCTAACATCTGGTGTTGCTGAGTAGCCATCATCCCTCTCATGATCTCCAGAAGGGCTGGTGTGTCTACTTCCACAGGGGTAGGTGGAACTGTTGGTGGTGGTAGAACCTCCGGATACTGTGATCCAGCTGCTGCTTCCACTATCACTTCTTTTTGAATAGCCTCTTGGGGTAGTACTGGCCCTTGTTGCTGACCAACCTGGTCAGTTTGTCTATGTTGCCCTTGTTGCTGTTGTCCAGCTCTGACAGATACGGACGAAGTGCCCCTAAAAAGGGACAAGAGAACAATCAAACGATCGAACAGGAAAGATCAATGAAGTCAAAGGATACTGGAATGTCAAGCTAGAGTTGAGAACAACGAATCATGAGATCAAGGGAAACATGTGTGATTGAGACATTCTATAAATTAAAACACCCCATAAGTCTGAAATCAGACCTGCATGGGCCACCACTAAAACCTTGTCACGCCCCAGAACCAGAATACTGGAGAACGAGGGAATGACTCAGCCAGCTACGTATTACGGGTAGAGGAATACCGTATAATACGATCAATGCTGTCTAATAAGACGAGGGGGTGCATACTACATGAAAGTCATAACATGGTCACTTCACATCTATTGTCTCAATCATTCAAACACGAAACAGAAATAGAGAACAAGTAAGATAAAGCAGTAAGGCGTCCTAAACGCTCAGTCAAAATATTCTTGATATCTGGCTTTACAAAACATAGCCAGATGACGAAGCAAGGTATACACAATTGTTATCAGCTGCAGTCTGACTTAATTATAATTATGTAAAAGTAAGTACAAGACAATCCGACTAACATGTCGTTGCCAAACGGCAAAATATAAAGTAAGTAACAAAACGAACGGGGAAGTAAGGAACCCACTCGAGTCCTCTTGCGATCATTCCTCCAGTATTGACCATCTTGGAGGAAGAAGCAAGCTGAATCCTCGGGAACCGGCTCTAGATCTGGCCATGCAAAACCAGAGAGGTTAGACCTCTAATAGCAAGTACCTCAAGGAAGCACGATATGAGGAATTTAAACCAGTAACTAAGAGAATATAATAATAGATCTCTGCTTACTACTGGGATTCACATAACGTCACGACACTTCGAACCAACCTCCCAACCAAACAAGGACAGAAATTGGCCCGTCATGTCCTGACATTCTGGTCATCTCATTTAAGTAACAGAGTAGGTAAAGTACACAAACAAATCAATTTAAACAGCCATTCAACTTCTACGGCTTGCTATTATGAGTTCCAAGTTATCCTGGAAATATACAATAAAGGATTCCTCAGTTCTTACTATGCGCAAACAAGGCTAGTTTACCCAATCAATCAATTGTGCCAATCATGTATTTAGACGAGTCCCAGCGGGACGCCCGTCGTTAATATACAATGTACAATAAATAATATAAGCAGATACCACTCCCTGCCCGTGTGGCAGATTTGCAGTATCTGTGGAAACCAGCCGGCCTGTCGGGCACTAATAGTCCCAAAGAGGGCTGCCATGTAAGAACTCGGGAATCCGTTCCCTCCATGCAATCATCATTTTATTTAACTTAATAGCCTCTATGTTTAGTGAAATCCCATGCCGTAGATCATGGTCATTCAGAATGAGTACTTTCGTACGGGGTACGATATGCACATCTTTACAACGATACCCGTGCGGTTAGGTTGTAGGTCTTACATAGCGTAATGCAACAATCAAAACTAGCCACGGAATAATCATGCCTTGACCATAAAGTACACATACTGCTTTTGTAAAATAAATAAAAAATTAAAGCCTGCATGTATCTATGTGTCAATATTCGGGATCAGCCAGTCGATTGCAATAGTTCATAGTTCATAGTTCATATGAACGTGTCTCATTCATTCAATTCAATAAGACGACTAGCTAGTCTCTTAGTTCCAACTAGGAACGCATGATCAATTATCAGTCAAGGTCATAATCAATATCAATCAATGTTAATTCGGGACAAGAATCAGTCAAAAGACATCATGGGTTAGAGTTTATGCGGCCGAAAAATTATAGAAGTTCATGCGGCTGAGAATGCATATGTGGTCAAGATCATATGCATCCAGGAAGTGTCATGCGGCCATGGAAAACAGAATGTGCCAGAAACAACATGCGCCAGAAAATAGCATGCGCCAAGAAACAGCATGCGCCAGAAAATAGCATGCACCGGAAACATCATGTGCCAGGAAACAGCATGCGCCAGAAAACAGCATGTCCTAGGAAACAGCATGTGCCAGAAACAACATGCGCCAGAAACAGCATGTGCCGGAAATAGCATGCGCCAGGAAACATCATGCGCTAGGAAACAGCATGCGCCAGGAAACAGCATACGCCAGAAAATAGCATGCGCCAGAAACAGCATACGCCAGAAACGGCATGCGCCAGAAAACAGCATGCGCCAGGAAACAGCATGCGCCAGGAAACAGCATGCACCAGAAAACAGCATGTGCCAGGAAACAGCATGCGCCAGAAACATCATGCATCCGGAAACAGCATGCGCCATGACAGTATGCGCCAGAAACAGCATACGCCAGGAAACAGCATGCGCCATGACAGCATGCGCCAGCAAACAGCATGTGCCAGCAAACAGCATAGCAACAGCTTTTTGCCAGCAAACAGCATGCGCTACGGAAAATAGCATATGCCAGGACAGCATGCACCAGCAAACAGCATGTACTGCTCATCTTCTCTAATCAGCCTCTAATGGCCATGAAAACCCATGAACCAAAAAGACCATAAATCACTCAAAATAAGTCGAAATTAGGACTTCCAATAGTCAAAATTGGGTAGAATCAAATTTCCTACAACATGGAACCATCAAAACTTGAAAAATAACAAAGTTACTAGATCAAAACCTAAAAATTCTGAAAATGTATTAAACTTAGATCTACACGAAATGAGCCATGGGAATAGAAAATGCTAAGTGCTAAAGTGTCTAAGAATCTTGAGAGAAACACAATAGAACAACAAAAATAGAAATTCATCAAGAAGCAAGTTGGCACTTGCCTAGCCCTCCTAGGTTGGTGGGGGAGTTATGAGGAAGAAGAAGAGAAATGAGAAGAAGTAATAAAGAGAGAGAAAGGGGATGAGCTTTAAATGAAAGAGTGGTGGTAGGTGGGGGGTTTGTTTCGGTTCATGATGAACCAACATAATTAAACCAATCCAAGACGAACCCAAAACAAAGCTAAAGCAGAGTATAAAAGCAGAAAGTAAAATACAGAAATAAAATTACAGAAAATTAATTAACGTGAAATTAAAGAGATTTAAATACAGAACAATACATGATAAATATTAAATAAATACATTCCAGCAGTACATGTATTTATAATACGTATTCCGGGAACGGGAAGTGACATCTCTACCCTCCTTAGAAAAATTCCGTCCTCGAAATTTTAAATCCAGCATGATAGAAACATCGGAGCTAGACTATTCCAAGTACAAGCAATTTGAGCAAGCAATCATTTTATAATGTCAACAGCAAGTAACATATCTATGTTTAACTATCGACGACACCAAGCAATTCTACTCATAAGGTGACAAGCATGAGGAGTTAAGACAATCAAGGTATACAGAAAGAGATATACCTGGTGAGTCAAACAGGTACGGATACCGTGATCGGATATCATCCTCACATTCCCACGTTGACTCCCCTAAAGAGTGATGACCCCAAGTAACCCGGACAAGGCTAATTGTTCGGTTCTTGAGTATCTTCTCTCTTCGGTCCAAATAGACACAGGCTGTTCCTCGTAAGACAGGTTGGTACCAACAACCAGCTCAGAATGATCAAAGATATGGCTTGGGTTCGATATATAAGTATTTATAGATAAATGCTAGAATTTAAATATATTATTTTATTATAATTGTAAAGTATTTACGAGAGGTTTTGTTTCATATATGTACTTATATAATAGATGCAGTGTCGTAACAACGTTATGGCAACTAGGAGACGTAGATACTCATAAAATTTATATATGCTATGTTGTTATAGAATATTAAATATAGTTTATTATTATAGGTGAGCTTGAGAGGATCGACAAGGATACCAAAGTTGGATAGGCTTACCCGCAAACAACAGTTACAGGCAAGCGTGCCTTGCCTTCGTTACAAATCTTTCTTTTCTGTCTTATTATTTTTTATTAGCATTGTATGACGTAGGACATTGATACTTAGTTTCCGTTTATAGACGGGTGCCGATGTCATGATAGTGACATCGAGTATTGACATTAGGCATTACATACATACTGATGTGTCCATTGACACGATTGACCACAGGACACCGACACATTTATGATGCAAGGTTTACATGACTATTCCTGGTATTGACCTCGTGTTAGCATTCTAGATTTCTTTATCAGTATTTTTTATTTTTGAGATGACTGTACAGACTTGACATTGCTAGATTCTAGACATAGGAATTGAGGAGAACTTGACTACAATATCAGACCTATTATTGTGTGGCCCGTTGTTTAGTGACCTTTATCTCTGTAGGAGAATAAGGGATTATTACTGTCGAAAATTGATTGTCCTTGGTGCCACGACACAGGTACTGGGGACAATACCCTGCTGAGGTGCTAGTGAGCCTTAGTGGAAGGGGTCTGGTATTCTTGAAAAGTATCTCACTTGCATAACACATAGACAGATATAGTAGATTGCCTTAGTTCATATTTTTATTTCTTTACCTTGGCATGTATATTATGCACCTTGCTAGTCCTCTGAGGACCTGGCTATTTCCCAGGCTTAGACAAAGCTGAAGACTACCCAGAGGTTTACGGTTTGGGAGCTGAGACCGGAGGTGTACCGACACAGGAGGACGAGATAGTGCCAGAGGATTTTTCGTGATAATATTATCAGCATATTTAGTCTTGCTACATTATTTCCTTTTCTTTTCATCAGACTTGTAGTTGATTTGTCCTTTGTTTCTGTTTCTGTGGTTTTGGGATGTTTTACCCGCATAGACTTCATTACTTTTATTGCTGGATATTTGAGACATTTTTTATTTATTCTTGATCTCTTTGTGGACTTTGTGGATGTGATTAGACGTATATACCTGTGGACTGTATTGTATTTCTTGGTATTATCATGATTTATAGCTTAAGTATTTTGCTAATAGGCTTGCTGTGCAGCTTGGCCCATTGGTGAAGTGCTGCTGGCATGTAATCGTATACCTGGTCCCACATATTTTGGGACTGGGCATTACATATTTTTGTGGTGGTCCATACAGGTCTACGTTAATCACTTCGGTAACGTTACTGTACCGACGTGAGCCTACAATTTGAATAGGAAAGACCCATAGGATCACATCCACATGCTTGATACCTTCCTTGACTTCGTTTCGAACTCTCACTTGACTTCTTGATTTGCATCCAGTTTGATTATGTTCTACCATTGTCCTTTTTTATTCATGCTAGCAAAACAAATCTTCATAATGGATGTATCTTCCCTTACTATCACATCAGAAAAGCAGAGGCATAGATACTAGAAGTCATATGTGCAGGTAGAGTCTTCGTGAATTTTATGAAGTCATAGTGATACCTAGGATATTCGTACTACTACGAGCCTACAACCAATTAAGGAATAGGACATGAGGATAAGTCCACAAACAAGATTATAGACTTCTCTCAGACTCTTCAGCATGAATGTTTCCATGTTATCTTCTTTTTCAACATGATTGCTTTTGTGTTCTTCCCTACTCGAGATTTGACTAAACCATTCCATGTTGACTTCTTGAGTAATTCTTCCCGTTCTTTTTGTGCTAAGTTGTTGGAAAGTGTCTTATGGATTGGTCTAAGGAAAAGTTTGAGGAATTATATTTATCCTTGTATTTCAGAATCAAAGTTTTTGCAGCCAAAGAAATACTTGCGAGGCAAGACTTCAGATAACGGTATCATGGCTACATATATTTCGTGAATTTTACTTAAACCATATCCTATACATGTTAACATTTTTCCTATATTTTCGTAAAAAGTTAATTCGAAAGTATTTTATAGATTTGGCCAAGATAAGCTCAAGAACCTATATTATATGGCATGGTGGATGTGCACTGCAGCCATCCGTTGTATTATGGAACAAGAAAGTTATTTGTAGCCAGATGCACACTGGCGTGGCAGTAATTTCACGTTACATAATCATAGAGAATATGGTTCTCGAGTCTTACCTAGCCTACGTCCTATGCATCTTTTTTGGCCTCACGTTGTTCTTGAAAATAGTTCGACAAACCCTCCTGCTTTGCTTGACCCTACCGTTGTTTGAAATTGGTATATAGGTTTGTTTGACCCAGCCTTAGGCTTTCGTCACCTTCTATTTATTAAATGACTAAAATAGACAAACCTTATAGTTATATTATAGAATATAATTAAGCTAGATTATTGGTGTAATTGTGAGGATGGGTAGCTAGAAATGGATAAGTTTTTTAGAGATAGATCCTAGTAAAAATTATGAGTCGAGTATGAGTGCCTGGATCACGGATGCGTAGAGCCTATTAGGAGAAATTGCTAGGAGTGAACTGACGAGTATCATTGAATAGGTTATAATACTATACCTAGATAGAATGGTACAACTAGTGGTATTAGAATTCTTCTGCAGTAAACATTTTAATCTTTTTTTTTCTAGCTTATTTTCGAGAAGCATCTTAGAGTTGTGTTGTGAGTAGTAAGGAAGGAGAGATTGTATGCTAAGCTTAGTAAATGTGAATTTTCCTTGATGGAGTTCCTTTCCCTGGATACATTATCTCGGGTGAATGAATTTCAGTTGATCAGAAAAAGATAGCTACCGTAGAGTCTTGGCCAACACCAACATCGGTTGCAAAAGTTAGGAGTTTTTTCGGACTTGCAGGGTATTACCGCATGTTCGTAGAGAATTTCTCACGGATTGTAGAGCCGATGACACGGTTGACCCGTAAGGATCAGGAGTTCTACTGGACAGAAAATTGTCAAAAGACTTTTGAAGAGTTAAAGAAAAGGTTGACCTCAACACCTATTTTAACGCTTTCTTCTGGATCGGAAGGATTCGTTGTATACAGTGATACGTCGGGTAGTGGACTTGGATGTGTTTTGATGCAACATGAAAAGGTCATAGCCTACGCATCGAGGTAGATGATAGTATATGAGAAGAATTACCCTACTCATGGTCTGGAGTTATCAGCGGTGATCTTTGTATTGAAGTTATGGTGGCATTACTTGTACGGAGAGCATAGAGGCATTATTTGTACGGAGAGCGTGTATAGATATTTACGGATCATAAGAGCTTGAAGTATGTCTTCACGTAAAATGAGTTGAATATGAGACAGAGGCGGTGGTTGGAGCACATGACAGACTATGACATAGATTTGCAGTACCATCCTGGCAAGGCGAACGTAGTAGCGGCCGCTTTAAGTAGGAAGCCTATTGTATATTTTTTGACAGCTCAGCCACAGTTATTAGAGGATCTTCAGGAGCTTGGAATAGAAGTCATTATGCTGGGACAACAATGAGTACTTGCCAATCTTGAAGTATATTCTTCACTTGTGGATAGAATCAAGGCAGTGTTACCTACAGATGCAAAATTTTGAAGACTTTGCGAGAGGACAGAGGTAAGAGCGACAAATACTTAGACCAAAGCTTGTGACGCAGACAGTCGAAAAGGTGAAGCGAATTCAGAGTCATCTTCAGGCAGCTCAAGACCAGCAGAAGCATTGGGCCGATACGCATCATCGATCACATAAATTCAAGGAGGGAGAGCATATATTTCTGAGGATTTTACTGACATGGGGCACCATTAGATTCGAGAGTAGAGGGAAGTTTAGTCCAAGGTATATTGAACCGTTTGATATTATTGAGCGTGTAGGAGAGGTGGCATATCGTCTTACATTACCCCCATCACTAGAGGGAGTACATGATGTATTCCATGTCTCACAGCTGAGGAGGTATGTGACTGATCCCAGTCATGTGGTCGATCACTCTGAGATCACGGTGGGACCCAGTTTATCATACGAGGAACAGCCGATAAGTATCTTGGATACGAGTGAGAAGACGCTCAGAGCGCTGACGATTAGACTGGTTCGTGTTGCATGGAGGCATCATTCTCCGGAAGAATCAACTTGGGAGCGTAAAGATTCTATGTATGAGCGTTATCCCCACTTATTCGTAGATGCCGGTAAGTCTTAGCTTAATTATTCTTATGGTAAGTTCTTTTATAATTGTGTTATTTTTAATTTCGAGGACAAAATTTTCTAAGGTGGGTAGGTTGTAAGCTCCCTCATTTTTGGATCCTATTTTTAATTTTATATAGATATTTTAATTTATTAAAGTCGATAATGATTGTGATAGTAGTTTACCGTAGCTTTGACTTTTGAAGCACAAAAATATTATTTTCTCAAATCCAATCCCATATTTGAATTCTAGACTCGTCCATCTTTAATTTGATATATCATGTCCCATCCAAATTTTCTTTTCAACATTCTTTTGACTTCGGACAACTTCGGGCCAACTTAGGCTAATTTGAGCCATTGACGTAATTTTAAGCCAACTTACAATTTGCTTTTGGGACTTGACATAGATCGAAACCGTATGAGCCAATATATGGTTTTAACCCATGTTGAGTCTACAATGAATATGCCTAGGGTGCACCATCCAATCGAGTTCCCATGTGCTACTTATTTGCAAATGGCACAAGAGACTCATTAAATTAATTTTTGGGTCCAATTTGACTAGTAATGCTACTAGGACCCTAAGCTAGTCAACCCTACTAGTTAGAGCCTAACTAGGTGTACAAACCAAGTATACATATATTTAAGAAAATTTTTGAGGTTTAATTGCTGCCATATTCCCTTATATGTTTGGCTTAGTCAAACATCTAACCAAAATAGGAAACCTATTAATAATAGTATGATTTGGAGAACCAAATCATATCCAAATTAGATCAAACCAAAGTCCATGCACTAAATATATATATAGCTATCAAACCCTAACCATCTTCCCCTCTCATAACTGCCCACTACTCCACAAATCCCCCTAAACCTAGCGGCCACCACTCCAAACCCGAAACCCTAGCCGACCCCCTTTTATTCTCAAAATTCCAAAATTTCCTCAAATTTTGTGCCATCACCACCACTCACATGACCCTCTCAACATGATCTTCTACCCTAGCAACTGTAGGAGCAACCTTGCAGCCGTTAGAGAGGTGCACGAGGCACTACTTGGGCAGAAACTCCGTCGAATCGAAGTCTGAAACGTCACAGTAGGTTAGTCGACTTGTAGATGATGTTTCATCCACTTTTTCTCATCTGTTTCTCTTCAAAATAATTTTGGGAGTTATATTTGTATGTCTACTCCAACCTCTGATCGCTGGATCCCCTAATTCCAAGCGGTTTGTCCGTGGCGTTGATTCTACGACAGGGTATCCAGAACTGACGAATTATGTTGCGGGCAACTTTTTGCCTATCTAAGGCCAGTTTCTAACATTTCTATATTTTTATTCAGAATCTAGACGTCGATACCTTTTCCATGCATATCTGAAAGTTAGGTTTCGCATTCGTTTGCTATTTTTAAAAATTTATGACATTTGTCGTGTCACCGAACTCCAAAAAATTCTATTTTTCTTGTGTCCAAAAGTGTCAAAACTCCATGAATCCATAATAAACCTTATGTTGTGCAAGAGTTAACATTATAAGTACTATTTTAACTAATTTCTGGGATTTTTATAGAATTTATTTATTTAATCGTTGTTTCGGGACTAAATTAATGTGTCGAATTGAGGAAGTCATATGTGTCATTGACATAAGACCACTTGTGAAAGGGTTTTCCTATTAAAAATATAATTATAGCAATATATAAGTATTTATAGATATATTATAGAATTTAAATATATTATTTTATTATAATTGTAAAGTATTTACGAGAGGTTTTGTTACATATATGTACTTATATAATAGATACAGTGTTGTAACAACATTATGGCAACTAGGAGAAATAGATACTCATATAATTTATATATGGTGTGTTGATATAGAATATTAAATATAGTGTATTATTATAGGTGAGCTTGGGAGGATCGACAAGGACACCAGAGTTGGACAGGCTTACCCGCATACAGCAGTTACAGGCAAGCGTGCCTTGCCTTCGTTGCAGATCTTTCTTTTCTGTCTTATTATTTTTTTATTATCATTGCATGACGTAGGACGTTGATACTTAGTGTCCATTTATAGACAGGTGCCGATGTCATGATAGTGACATCGAGTATTGACATTAGGCATTACGTACATGCTGATGTGTCCATTGACACGATTGACCACAGGACACCGACACATTTATGAAGTGAGGTTTACATGACTATTCGTGATATTGACCTCGTATTAGCATTCTAGATTTCTTTATCAGTATTTTTTTTATTTTTGAGATGATTGTACAGACTTGATATTGCCAGATTCTAGACATGGGGATTGGGGAGAACTTGACTACAATATTAGACCAATTATCGTGTGGCCCGTTGTTTAGTGACCTTTATCTCGGTAGGAGAGTAAGGGATTAACACTGTCGAGAATTGATTATCCTTGGTGACACGACATAGGTACTGGGGACAATACCCTGCTGAGGTGCTAGTGAGCCTTAGTGGAAGGGGTCTGGTATTTTAAAAAAATTATCTCACTTGCATAGCATATAGACGGATACAATAGATTGCCTTAGTTCATATTTTTATTTATGTACCTTGACATGTATATTATGCACCTTGCTAGTCCTCTGAGGACCTGGCTATTTCCCAGGCTTAGACAAAGCTAAAGACTACCCAGAGGTTTACGGTTCAAGAGCTGAGACCAGAGGCATACAAGCACAGGAGGACGAGATAGTGCCAGAGGATTTTTCGTGATCATGTTATCATTATATTTAGTCTTGTTACATTATTTCCTTTTATTTTTATCAGACTTGTAGTTGATTTTTACTTTGTTTCTGTTTCTGTGGTTTCAGGATGTTTTACCCGCATAGACTTTATTACTTTTATTGCTGGATATTTGAGACATTTTCTTATTTATTCTTGATCTCTTTGTGGACTCTGTGGATGTGATTAGATGTATATACCTGTGGACTGTGTTGTATTTATTGGTGTTATCATGATTTGCAGCTTAAGTATTTCGCTAATGGGCTTGTTGTGTAGCTTGGCCCATTGGTGAAGTGCTGCTGGCATGTAATCGTATACCTGGTCCCACGTATTTTGGGACTGGACATTACATATTTTTGTGGTGGTCCATGCAGGTCTACGTTAATCACTTCTCTAACGTTAGTGTAACGACGTGAGCCTGCAATTAGAATAGGAAAGACCCATAGGATCACATCCACATGCTTGATACCTTCCTTGACTTCGTTTCGAACTCTCACTTGACTTCTTGATTTGCATCCAGTTTGATTATGTTCTACCGTTGTCCTTATTTATTCATGCTAGTAAAACAAATCTTCATAATGGATGTATCTTCCCTTACTATCACATCAGAAAAGCAGAGGCATCACTACTAAAATATGATCTATTAGCGACGTAGTTTAGCGACGGAATAAAATAACGTCGCTAAATATGGAATATAGCGACTCATTTCTATAGACATCGCAAAACGTCGCTGAATAGCGACGTTCAGCGACATGAGATAAATTACATCGCTGAATAGCGACGTTCAGCGATATATTACTAAAATATGTCGTCATATATTAAAATGTTTACTATTTTTAGCGACGTCGACTCTTGACATCGCTAACTTTTTCACTTAGGGCACACTGTTTTCTTTTTTCCCCTCACTCAAAATTTTTAGAATTTTCCCTCGAGCTCTTCCCCCCCGGCGATCCCTTCCCCCCGACGACTCCCTCTCCCCCCCGGCGACTCCCTCCCCCCCCCCTCGGCGACCCCTACCCCCTCCTCCGTCGAGCTCCTCCACCCCCAATCCGAGCTCCTCCTCCTCTTCCTCAGGTAAACCCTAACCTAACTCCTCTCCCTCCTCCTACTCCTCCTCCTCCTCTCCTACGGACACACACACACACACACGGACATACAAACACACACAAACACACACAGAGACACACACACGCACACACACACGGACATACACTGTTAACCGCTCTGCCCTAGCAGAACGCCGATTCAAACGGCAAGTGCAACGACTCAAACGAACCGTCGACCCGAAGAGTTGGCATCGACCAGACGAAGAATCGATACAAGGCTTACATTGGCCCGTCAAAGATGAATCCAGACTTAGACTTTCAAAGGCGCGCTCGTAGTATGGTTCGGCCGATGCGAACATCGCTAAGGTGGGTGGCTCAGATGAACCCGTCTTTGCTTAGCCTAGACACATAATAATTCGAACATTATCACTAGAATCGCTAGACGGTAACACCATGCATGCTAATAAATAACTCAACGCACCTAGATAAGGAAATAATCCCATCTTGTATGCTTGTATAACATATGGAAAAGAGCATGGAAAATATGAGAACTCTTGCACCGCACTCCACGCTCGTGCTAAGGCACAAAATTACATTCAAGTTTCTTATGCGTTAAACAATGAAACAATGAATGGTTTACAACAATGAAAATGAAAGACTATCGACATAGTCGTTCCGAGTAGAGTATAGCAACATTGGAAGACTTCGGGACCGATGGGTCGCCAAGGCGACTCCCGTACGGGGAGTTGCATAATGTATGAATGAATGAATCAATCAACGAAAAATTGAATGAATGAATCAATGGATGAATGAAAGAATACGTGAATAAACCAATGAACGAACGAACAAGTGAAAGAAATAAAATAATGAATGAATAAAAGATAAGAAAGAAAGGAATGGTTAGCGAAGGTATGACGGGGACGTGCATCGGGGCTCGCTATCTGCGCTGCACGAACACCGCCGCCAACCTGATCGATAACGCATTATGGCTCACAGACAGC
This sequence comes from Iris pallida, assembly GCA_029216955.1. Taxonomy (NCBI): domain Eukaryota; kingdom Viridiplantae; phylum Streptophyta; class Magnoliopsida; order Asparagales; family Iridaceae; genus Iris; species Iris pallida. The sequence goes on from JANAVB010042618.1 coordinate 4,738,738, forward strand.
CTATGGCTCAAAGACAGCCGTTAAGTTAAAATGACAAGACAATATGAAATGGTCGTGGACGTACTCGTGCACGAGTGAAACGATTCCAAGGCAATGAACGACGATGTCGTGGTCGACCTAGGCGGAATCATGGCCTACGGGCGGACAGGTGTGCGGGCTTGGGCACATAACCAAACGTAGGGCCGATACTTCAATAGTCTATCAAAGTGTACCAGCCATCACGCTTGATAGATGAGAATACCATAAGTAAATGTCCAGATGGCTCACATATCTAGCGACCGGTGCATATAGATTAAGTGGACTTTGCTGGTGGCAATCCACGTGCAAGTCCTTGCATTAAAACAAAGTAGTCTAAGTTAACTGAACAAGGCACCTTTTGAACAGGCTTGAATATAACACACCAAATGATCGAGAGTACTTCGTACAAATGAGTTAGAAAATACACCTATGACGCGCTAGGACCTGAGGCAGGGACATGCCCTTGACTTTGAATGTTTACGTGAATTACGTTAAGTTGATATATACGAATTGTTGTCCAACTTGATTTACTTTGGACAGGGAAGGCCGGACGGTAAGTATGGGTAAGTCGTGCATGTATTTCCATACAAACACTTGAATTCGACAACACGAGATAGGTTATAAAATATGCCATAAAACTGATCCTAAGACAAGATTAGAAAGACAATAAATGATAGACGGGGCACAAAATTAAATAGAACGTGTTTGGTAATGATAGCATTGTGGGCGAGCTAGCCTCCCCACCAGTGCATCACAATGTACTGATAACCCTACAGTTTTCATGCAGGACGCAAGAGACGTCATCGGGTGCGGTGCTTCCCTCGAACGTGCTAAGTCTCGGATCCAACAACTGGAGCCTTAGAGCGTTGCAAGGAGCTAAAGCACCATATACAGGACATAATATATCAGAATATTGCCATGAATCATTCCATGTTGTAAGCTACTTGGCACGCCTTTTATGTTTCAGAGAGAGAGAGACTTGTAAACTCGGCCTAGCGCCGCTTGTAAACTTCTTGAAAATCAATAAAGAGTTTGAATTCGCTTCAACTTGTGTTCATTTACTTTCTGCTGCAAATGGGGACACTCTGTGCGACTCTGTAGCCTAGCTCAAATCAACCGTTTCTGGAGATTAGCCTTGCACGGGCGTAACCTAGGCCCATGTCGCATCACGCCTTAGCGAGGACGATCGCTCCTACGAAAGCGGGGCGTGACAGATTGGTATCAGAGCACGGCTTTACGTCGTTGGACTTTATTTCGATTCTCTCAGTTTTGAAAGCTCGTTTTGAAATAAAAAAGTGTACGCTCTCTCTCGTGGTGCCTTAGGATGTTCTATACAATAAGTCTAATATTTTCAAAAGCTCGTACGAGTACTCGATTGAATGGGATCGATAGGTGAAGGCCTTTGTGCCAAACCATGACGAACTTGAGTTGAAAGAAAACTAATGCTAAAAGTTAGCAAACACAGTGCGTGCTTGAATAAGCTTACGCTGACTATAGCGAACGAGTACGCGAGACCGAAGTATAGTTTGAACGAGATGATTATGCACGCAGCCTTTTGGCTAAGTTGTGCCGAGTGTCGCACACCTAGACCTTTTGGTGCAAACGAGTTTGCGAGCGAGGCCGACTATCGCTCGGACGAGAATAAGTTAGACTTAGAACGTATGTTGATAGAGACGCTACTTGACCAACGCTAAAGCGACACGAGAAGTGGTTCTTAGACTTTGAGGAACGGACGAACGCGTGATTGAACATATCGATTAGGAATCGAATGATCTTTTAAGGATTTGTAGAATGACTTGACCTCGAGTGGTGTATGTGATAGCTTTAAAGAAGAATAAGAGTGAGTGCCGACGACCAGTCGAGTGGCTCGAACCCTGAGTGGTGTATGGACGTCATAGAAATTATTCGAGCGAGACTAAAGGATATACGGATAGAACGAGTATGTCGGCAAGCGATGATATTGCGCAAGCCTTAGAATGAGTAACGCTTAGTTGGTCATGAGTCGGGAGTCTCACACGAGATATTGTTCGGACGAATTGTGAATGTGTAGTGCAAAGTATAAAACAAGTTGAATAGAGAGTCGGAACGATGAAACGAATGGAGGTCTTGGTCGAGGAAACATAGAAGATCGTGCATACGATTTTATATTTAGTCGAAGGGGTTGAAACTTGAGTTATGGTGAAATACCCATGGACGAGATCGAAGATAGCACGATCGGAAGATAGCGCGCATGGAAAACGTTGGTTTGGAGATACGAAAATGACTAAGGATTTGGAATAGATGTTGCCCGATGAAGAGTTAGCATGAGACAATGCGAATTGAGGAATTAAGTTGCACGACTCAAAATTCGTTGCAAAAGAAAGATCGTCAGGTTATGTACATCATCGACGATATTGAGGCGTATCAAAGATCGATGTACGATAACTCGGGGGTACTCCGATTCGATGAATGATGATCGTATTAGAAGTTATTATTTCAAAGGATGCTATGTTGGAGAATTTGGATAGAAAAGAATGTTTGGAATGAAGAAGTGAAGTGACTTGATTGTTCGGTGATAACCACAACGACAACGATCTTGTCTTGCGTGAGCACAACTCCAGTCTCGCACATGCGTCACGTCGGATTTGGAACGATCATTCCGCGTGAGTGTTGGCATAGTGATTCATATCTAGCGGGAATGATCGAACTCGAAATACCTTGATATGGCAATTTTGATTGCTTCGACTTGTGGTTTGAAGCGAAGGCGAATTGGAGGATTGATCGGAGTTATGATAGACGACAAAGTAAAGTCGAGGATTGAGTAGGCCCAATCCGCGTATCAAAAATGAGCAAGTCTAGACTCAATGCAAGAGTTACGTCCTGATGAGTATGATTATTCTGCGAAAATGTTGACATGGTGATTCATGTCCGCCATGGATAATCAGACTTGCGTGAGATCAGGACGCGACTTATTGCAAGGCTAGACGACCTTGTGACCGACTACGTGAATTGGATAGGATGGATAGGTGAATTGTATCAAACTTACTTGAAGAGATAGACTATGATAATTGCTAGTGCGGACGCACGATATTGACATGTCAAGGATTTGAATGTGGACAACCTATCGTAGGATGACTTTCCTAAATGAGCTCGGATTTGGAACGGAGAATGTGTTGATGTGAATAGGACGAACACTGCTTGATGATTAGAATTTGAGTGAAACAAACTTGTGTAGAAACTTCCATACGAACGAACAAAATAGTTTAACCATATGATTGGGGTAAGCGTCGTGCAATGACTTTGCACAATAAACTGAGAACTTTACTTGTACCTATGACCTCGTGAGCTGACCTAGCGGATAGACGGACGACCCTATGCCGAGTAATTGAACCTATGCGATTGACATTACAGTATCATCTGGACGGACGATAGACTTGGGACAACAAGACTTAGAGTAGGACGGGAAACTGGGAGTGTACATGAATGACAACGAGATTGGCCCCAAACGAAGTTAATGATAGGAATGGATGATGCACAAGTAAAGTTGGGATAACGAATTGAATCATTGATAGGAAGACGCACTCGATGATAGTGCAATACTTGGTCTTCAATCGGACGGGAATTACTTAGACTTGGTCGACTCCGCTAAGAAGAAATCGTATTAATTTCGTAGACAAGAACGCTTGAGAAATGAATCGGATCATCTCGAGGACAGAGATAAACGATAGTGAGACGCACATGAGTTCGATTTTAATCGAAGTAAAAGTAAAACGATCGGCAAATCGAAACTATCACGAGTAGCTTGTCCTACTTCGCTAATCGCTAAGCTTGGTTGAAATATACGTATTCGGGGGATGCCATGAATATGTGCACGATCCAAACTCAGCGATATGATGAACTCGAATGCAGCTGCAAGTGGGTGTTGCGATGCGCATGAACGAATAAGTGAGTTTGCCTCAGCCTACGAATCTCGTGTTTGATGAATTACAATGCACCTCATGCGACCATTACAGTCCTATGGCACGACAAAATAACAACCAAGTCGAAGAAACACGTTAATTGAATATGTACCATCAACTCTAAAATGAATGAAAAATTATTCAATAAAATCGACCAAACATATGCGACACGGAACCTGGAAAGGTATCGAGTGTAGTTCGGTGCCATCGAGCGATAAAGCCATTCGATAGGATTTATCTAAGATACGCACACGACATGAGTTAGGGAACGGTAGGATGACCTGCACTCAGGAAGTCTCGAGAACGAGACTTGTTTTGAGTGGTGTATTATGTAATGACCCGCTCCGCCCTAGCGGAACGCCAATTCAAACGGCAAGTGCAACGACTCAAACGAGCCGTCGACCCGAAGAGTTGGCATGGACCTGACGAAGAATCGATGCAAGGCTTACATTGGCCCGTCAAAGATGAATCCAGACTTAGACTTTCAAAGGCGCGCTCGGAGTATCGCTCGGCCGATGAGAACATCGCTAAGGTGGGTGGCTCCGATGAACCCGTCTTTGCTTAGCCTAGACACATAATAATTCGGATATTATTACTAGAATCGCTAGGCGATAACCGCACATGCTATTAAATGACTCAACGCACCAAGCTAAGGAAATAATCCCATCTTGTATGCTTGTATAGAATATGAAAAAGAAAATAGAAAATGTGAGAACTCTCGCACCGCACTCCACGCTCGTGCTAAGGCACAAGCTTACATTCAAGTTCCTTATGCGTTCAACAATGAAACAATGAATGGTTTACAATAATAAAAACGGAAGACTATCGACATAGTCATTCCGAGTAGAGTATAGCAACATTGGAAGCCTTCGGGACCGATGGGTCGCCAAGGCGACTCCCGTATGGGGAGTTGCATAATGTATGAATGAATTAATGAATAAATCAATGAATAAGTGAATGAATGAATCAATGAATGAATGAAAGAATACGTGAATAAACCAATGAACGAATGAACAAGTGAAAGAAAGAAAAGAAAGAATGAATAAAAGATAAGAAAGAAAGGAATGGTTAGCGACAGGAATGACGGGGACGTGCATCGGGGATCGCTACCCGCGCTGCACGGACGCCGCCGCCAACTAGGTCGATAACGCATTACGGCTCACAGACAGCCTATGGCTCAAAGACAGCCGTTAAGTTAAAATGACAAGACAATACAAAATGGTCGTGGACGGACTCGTGCACGAGTGAAACGATTCCAAGGCAATGAACGACGATGTCGTGGCCGACCTAGGCGAAATCATGGCCTACGGGCGGACAGGTGTGCGGGCTTGGGCACGTAACCAAACATAGGGCCGGTACTTCAATAGTCTATCAAGTTGTACCAGCCATCACGCTTGATAGATGAGAATACCATAAGTAAATGTCCAGATGGCTCACATAGCCAGCGACCGGTGCATATAGATTAAGTAGGCTTTGCTGGTGGCAATCCACGTGTAAGTCCTTGCATTGAAACAAAGTAGTCTAAGTTAACTGAACAAGGTACCGTTTGAATAGGCTTGAATATAACACACCAAATGATCGAGAGTACTTCGTACAAATGAGTTAGAAAATACGCCTTCGACGCGCTAGGACTTGAGGCGGGGACACGCCCTTGACTTTGAATGTTTACGTGAATTACGTTAAGTTGATATATACGAATTATTGTCTAACTTGGTTTACTTCGACAGGGAGGCCGGACGGTAAGTATGGGTAAGTCGTGCATGTATTTCTATGCAAACACTTGATTTGGCAACACGAGATAGGTTATGAAATATGCCATGAAACCGATCCTAAGGCAAGATTAGAAAGATAATGAATGATAGACGGGACACAAAAGTAAATTGAACGTGTTTGGTAATGATAACATTGTGGACGAGCTAGGCTCCCCACCAGTGCATAACAATATACTGATAACCCTACAGTTTGCATGCAGGACGTAGGAGACGTCATCGGATGCGAAGCTTCCCTCGAATGTGCTAAGGCTTGGAGCTAACATCTGGAGCCTTTGAGCGTTGCAAGGAGCTAAAGCACCATATACAGGACATAATGTATCAGAACATCGACATGAATCATTCTATGTTGTAAGCCACCTGGCACGCCTTTTATGTTTCAGAGAGAGAGAGAGAGCTTGAGAGACTTGTAAACTCGGCCTAGCGCCGCTTGTAAACTTCTTAAAAATTAATAAAGAGTTTGAATTCGCTTCAACTTATGTTCATTTACTTTCCGCTGCAAATGGGGACACTCTGTGCGACTCTGTGGCCTAGCTCAAATCGTCTGTTTCTGGAGATTAGCCTTGCACGGGTGCAACCTAGGCCCGTACGACATCAGCCTTAGCGAGGACGATCGCTCCTACGGGAGCGGGGCTTGACACACATATACACACAAACACACACGAACACACACACGAACACACACACACACGGGCCGAACCCAATCGGATAAACCCGTTAATGGGTTGGGTTAGGGTTGAAAATACTCGGCTTTGGGCTCGGATTTGGGTTAAAATATTTGAACCCGATCAACAATCGGGTTGGGCTCGGGTTCATGTGTCAGGTTCATGTCCAAGTCCGATGGCTTATCCGGCTTACTCCAAGGCCAGCCCTGTATAGGTTGAAGCAGAAAAAAAAGCTAAATAATTGTAAGCAGTGAAAACTGCTATAAAGCTTGCTAAAAAAGATTAGTCCAACATTATGTTGGGTTGGTCAGAACCATATTTGCTCAAAGTAAGATTCGACATTCTCCTAGTCGATTTGTTCTCAGTGAACGCTCGTTGTATAGTCAATAGAACTTATGGAATTCTATTTGTGTCAGCTCTTTTTCCGAATAACCACTGGAGTGTTGAAAGAATGGACTGGCTGATAGAAAATATTTCTACTCACCCTCCATAAGAGCTGGTGCTCCCTTTATATAGGGGTATGTTTGGATAGTAAAAGAGAGGAAATTGAAAAAAACTGCATATGCATGTAGTACGTACATATATATATTTTACATATGCATTTTTCTTTTATCCTAGTTCTTATCTCCTTCCATTTGTTTGATGACTAAACATAAAAGAAATATGGAAGTGAGAAAGGTAATTATTTAATTAACTCAAATACTTAAACGATGACTAAACATATAGCAGTCCATTCATTTATTCATTCACCCATTCACCATTCATTTATTCATTCACCCATTTGTTGGCCCATTCTATGGTCACACTCGATTTTGATAATCAACACACACTGTAGTCAATACACAAAATATAGAAAATGCTGCTAATCATTTCAGGATTCATGAAATCATATTCAACGGACGATGTACCACATCAATCAAAGCGTCAACATCATCAAATCTTCTGAAGACTCAGTTCTTATTTTTTATTCTGTATTTTATATTTTATTGAGTTTAGGAATTACTTTGTAAAATCAATTTTGGTAATACTGGCTTAGGGTTAAAACTGTCCTTATTTCAAAAGCTTACTTTTACCATTCGTATTTTCGATTACAAATATTTCAAAAACATATTTTGAAAATAGTCTTTTCAAATGATTTACAAATAACCAAAACATGTTTGAAAACTGTTTTTACAAAAGAATTTTTAAATATCTCCTGACAGAACTCATAGCCGAGTTCGGCCCGAGTTCGGTCCGAACTCTGACCGAGTTCGGTCAGTTTGTATTCAAACTTCTGTTGCCTCCAAATCAGCGAGCAACGTCTCTTTGCGAGATATTTGCACCCGAACTCTGCCCGAGTTCTGCCCGAGTTCGGTTGATGAAAACACCTATAAATAGAGAAGAACTTTTCGTTTCAAATCATCAATTCATTCTTCATCTTCTCTTCTCTACTACTCAAGTGTTTTCAAAATGATCTAAGATTTTCAAATCTCACCTACACTTCTCTTAGCCAAAAGACAGTACTATCAGAGTTGATTTAGAGTCTTTTGGTTACTCAAGAGTTGTAAAGAGGTCGTTCAAGTTTCAACAACTTTTCTGTTGTGGAACTGGTCGTGCGCTCGTCACCAAGCACGGTGTTGTGAAGCTGGTCGTGCGCTTGTCACCAAGCACGATGTTGTAAGAGATTGCAAGCTCTCAGTTAAAGCTTGTGCCATAGTAGATTAACATCGAGCAAGAGTACTCGAGACTGGATTAGTCCTCTTAGAGGGATACCAGTATACATCGCTGTGTCACTGAGTTTGAATTCTCTATCTTTATTTACTGTCTCTTACATATCTGCTATAGTTTAATTTTTAATTGGGGATTATTTTTTCGCTGCACACACGCACTCTATTCATCCCCCTCTAGAGGTGCTCAACGATCCTACAATTGGTATCAGAGCGGGTTATATTCTTATATAACATACCCTAGAGAAAATATATATGGCAGCCATGAAATCTATATTCAACGGTGAAGGGCAATCCACAAATAGACCTCCCCTATTTGATGGAACAAATTACACGTACTGGAAAACACGAATGACTTTCTTTCTTAAATCTCTAGATTTTGATCTTTGGTCAATAGTCATTGATGGGTATAAGAAACCACCACCTACAGTGGTTGAAGGTATTCTTATGGAAAAGCCGCATGACAAGTACACCGATGCTGAAAAAGCAAAGGCTAGTCTTGATGCTCGAGCCATCAATGCACTATTCTGTGCAATTGACAAAACCGAGTTCAACGGAGTTTCAACCTGCAAGACGTCTCACGAAATTTGGAAACTCCTTGAGGTAACCCATGAAGGGACTTCCCAAGTGAAAGAATCCAAAATTAGTAGACTGACTCAGGAATATGAATCTTTTAAGATGAAACCCGGTGAGTCAATTACACAGATGTTTACTCGTTTCCTTGATATAACTAATCCTTTGCAATCTCTTGGTAAGGATTACAGCAATCACGAGAAGATTAGAAAAGTGCTGCGGGCTCTAACAAAGAACTGGAATCCAAAAGCCACAGCAATTATTGAAGGAAACGACCTCACCACAATGTCGTTGGAAACTTTGATGGGCAAGCTCATGACCCATGAACTCGACTTGCAAGATTTTGAAGAAGAAACACCAAAGGAGAAAACTATTGCCTTCAAAGCTCATGCAAGAAAGCCGACATACAACGATTTCGATGAAGAATCCTCAAGTGGTGATGAACAAGCCCTACTTGTGAAGAACTTCAGGAAGTACCTAAAGTTTACAAGCAGAAAGAAGAAAGATGTCCAAGAAAGCAATGAAGATGAAACCATATGCTTTGGATGTAAGAAGTCAGGGCACATGAAGAAGGACTGTCCAACCACCAAGAAGAGCAGTCCATATGACAGATCAAGATCAAGCAGAAAAGCTACAACTGGTCGAAAGTATGCCAACACAAGCATCTGGCATGAAAGTGATGCCAGTGATTCTGAAGAAGAGGATAGACCCTGCGGCAATGCAAATGTCTGTCTTATGGCATTTGATAAGGTATCTTCAAACCCTCTATATGATGACTTTACTTTCGATGAGTTAGAAAATGCCTTTAGCGATTTACTTGAAGAACACAAAAATGTGCTTGACAAGTATAAGCAATCTCGAAAAGAGATTAAGGCATACACAACCGAGTTAGCTAGACTGTCCAATCTTATTCAAGATATTAAAGAGACGTCTACTACCGGTAACACGGAAGAGATAGCCAAACTCAAGGTAGACTATCATGAGGCTATCCTCACTATTCAAAAGAAAGAAAGAGATTATGGTAAGATGCAAAAACTGTATGACACAGAGAAGAGGATGCACTTAGTAACAGAACAGAGACTCTCAGTTATGACTGCTAAATATGAAGAGTCTATTGCGATTTCTAAAAAGTTAGAAATTAAGTTAGGCAAACAGGAAATGCCTGTGACACAGCCTAATTTTAGTCCTAATGCAAAGCATACACCTAAGAGGACTAAAAACAAGAAAGCACAGAAGAAACACGAGTATCATCATGCTTTCACTTATAGGTTCTCCAAGAAACCAAACAAGCATGTGAACACAGTTTCAGCCGCATCTGGTTCTAAACTGACTTGCACTTATTGTGGTACACACGGACACATATCACAGTATTGTTTAGCAAGAAAGCTTGTTGACAATCACACTTTAGTCTGGAGACCTAAAGCTAATCAGTATGGACCCTTCAGAAAATGGGTACCAAAGGATTCATCTACTTGTTTTGTAGGTGGACCCTCAACCCTCTCATGCTAGAAGCAAATGGATCCTCGATAGCGGATGTTCGCGACACATGACTGGTGATGCATCCTTATTCGCTACGCTATCGATGAAGAAAGAAGGATACGTCTCCTCCGGAAATAACTTGAGAGGTGATATTATAGGTAATGGTACTGTAGGTATTTCTCCTTATCCAATAATAAAGGATGTTTGTCTAGTAACTGAATTGAAACATAACCTATTGAGCATAAGTCATTTAGCAGATAATGGTTATGGTATCAATTTTGTGAAAGATAAATGTACCATATATGATATGTCATCTGGTGATCCTGTATATAAAGGGATTAGAGAAGACAACATTTATGTTTTCTTTTTGGAGAATACTAATAATACAGGAAGGTGCCTAGTAGCCAATCAAGATGAAAGCTGGCTATGGCACATGAGACTAGGACATGCAAACATGGATACTATCTCACGATTAAATACAAAGAAGTTGGTAAAAGGACTCCCTGAAATTTCATTCAAGAGAGATATGGTATGTACTGATTGTGAAAAGAACAAAGCACATAGGTCTACATTTAAATCCATCAACGCTGTAAGTACTTCGAGACCTTTGCAGTTGATTCATATGGATTTATTTGGTCCTAGTAGAGTCGCTAGTCTTGGCGGTAAACTCTATGCTTTTGTTATTGTTGATAATTTCTCTCGATTTACTTGGGTTTACTTTTTATCAAACAAAAGTGATGCTATTTTTGAATTTCAGATATTTTGTAAAAAGGTACAAAATGAAAAAGGTTTCATGATTACTCGTATCCGAAGTGATCATGGTGGCGAATTCGAAAATTCTGATTTCAAAAAGTTTTGTGATGATAGTGGATATTACCACGAATTTTCTTGTCCTAGAACTCCCCAACAGAATGGTGTTGTGGAGCGGAAGAATCGAACTCTAAGCGAAATGGCTAGAGTCATGCTTAATCAGCATAATCTTCCTAAATATTTTTGGGCAGAAGCTGTTAGTACAGCCTGTCATATTTTAAATAGGGTGTTAATTCGACCAATCTCGAAGAAAACACCATATGAGCTTTGGTTTGGAAGAATTCCAAACATTTCTTATTTTAAAGTTTTTGGTTGTCGCTGTTTCATCCTGAACACCAAGGATAACTTGGGAAAGTTCGACTCCAAAGCAGATGACGGGATATTTCTCGGATATGCTGCTAAGAGTAAGGGATATAGAATTTTTAATAAAAGATCTATGATTGTTGAAGAGAGTATTAATGTTACCTTTGATGAGTTGAATAGTCACAGATCTAGCGACAGTGATGATGAAGATGCACCTAAAAAGACTAAGAAGAGTTCTGAGAAAGATCCTACCCAAGAGGCAAGAACTGATAAAAGTTCCGAAGATGCTGGAACTGAGAAGAGCCTTGTGAAAGGTATGGCCCAAAGATTTGAATCATTGAGATTCAAGCCAGATCATCCAGAAACTCTCATTATAGGTGATGTAACCAAAGGTGTAAGTACATGTTCATCCCTTAAAGATTCTGAAGTAGCAGCTAATGTAGCTTTTATTTCACAAATAGAACCTAAAAATGTTGATGAAGCTTTCTCTGATGAATTTTGGATTTCTGCCATGCAAGAGGAACTTAATCAATTTGAGAGAAACCAAGTTTGGGAACTCGTTCCTAAACCTATTGGTCAATCGATAATTGGTACCAAATGGGTGTTCCGAAATAAACAAAGTGAAGATGGACAAGTTCTACGCAACAAAGCACGTCTAGTTGCACAAGGTTATAATCAAGAAGAAGGAATTAATTATGATGAGACCTATGCTCCTGTTGCTAGACTAGAAGCCATCCACATGTTTTGCGCATTTGCATGTTTTAATGATTTCAAACTTTTTCAAATGGACGTGAAAAGCGCATTTTTAAATGGTTTTTTAAAAGAAGAGGTTTTTATGAAACAACTCCCTGGTTTTGAAGATTTTCAAAAACCTGATCACGTCTTCAAGCTTAAGAAAGCACTTTATGGACTCAAACAAGCACCTCGTGCTTGGTATGAACGTCTAAGTGCCTTCTTACTTGAAAATGGATTTTCAAAAGGCAAGATTGATACTACTTTATTTATTAAATCTATGAATGATGACATTCTTCTAGTGCAAATCTATGTAGATGACATTATATTTGGTTCTACTAATGAACAACTCTGTCAAGATTTTGCCAAGTGTATGCAGAGTGAGTTTGAGATGAGTATGATGGGAGAGCTGAACTTCTTCCTAGGACTGCAAATCAAGCAACACTCGAACGGAACATTCATCAACCAAGCCAAGTACACGAAGGACATACTGAAAAAGTACGACTTCGAGAATGTAAAGCCAATCGGGACTCCTATGGCTACATCTACAAAGCTTGATGCTGATGAAAGTGGCAAACCTGTCGATCAGCGTAAGTATCGAGGTATGATTGGTAGTTTATTATATTTAACTGCTAGTCGTCCTGATATTATGTTTAGCGTTTGCATATGTGCACGTTATCAGGCAAACCCTAAGGAATCACATCTTAGTGCTGTTAAGCGTATCTTCCGATACCTTAAACGAACTTCTACAGTTGGCTTATGGTATCCCAAAACTAAATCCTTTGACCTTATAGGTTACTCGGATGCGGATTTTGCTGGATGCAAAGTGGACCGTAAAAGTACCAGTGGCACATGTCATTTCTTGGGAAAAGCCTTAGTCTCTTGGTTTAGCAAGAAACAAAATTCAGTAGCATTATCAACAACTGAGGCTGAGTATATCGCCGCAGGACGTTGTTGTGCTCAGATTTGGTGGATGAAACAAACCTTAGAGGACTACAATCTGCACTATACAAATGTTCCTATTTATTGTGATAACACTAGTGCAATTAATCTGACTAAGAACCCTGTTTGTCATTCACGCACAAAACACATAGAAGTTAGACATCATTTTCTTCGTGATCATCAACTACACGGGGATATTTGCTTAGAATTTATTGATACTGTTCATCAACTAGCAGATATATTTACTAAACCATTGGCTGAAGACCGTTTTAACATCTTAAGGCGTGAGCTCGGCATTCTTGAATTCTCGGACTCATAATGCATATGGTAATTAAAACTGTACTTATGACTTGATAATTTATTATTTAACAAAAATTATTTTTGGGGACAAACTTACAAAGGGTATGTCTGTCACCACGGCTACGGTCGAAGTAAAGCGGTATTTAAGAGTTCCCCGGTGAACCTCCGTTAGCTGGGACAACCCCTATAGTTAACCCGAAAATAACAGCAGTTATTTAATAAACCAGTCAAACGTTATTAATTACAACTTTTATTTACCTGACTGCTTTGACTGTCTCGAGAATGCAAGTGGCCGAACTCGGCCCGAACTCTGATCGAGTTCGGACCGAATTCGGACCGAGTTCGGTCGGCGCTGTGGTAACTTCCAGAACCGAACAGCCGGCCCTAGAGGCTATATAATCCAGCTTTCCTTCCACTTTTTCTTCACACCAAAACGTGGAAAGCCTTTCTCTTCTACTAGAAGCCTCTCCTCCTCCATCTTAGCAAGGGTTTGACGAGTTCCAGTGGACGGTCATCTTCCTTCTTCTTCCTTTTCTTTGAAGGTATTTTCTATCCATCTCCTCATGGCCCCCAAATGTCAAAGAGAAAACTCTTCCCAAGGTGCTTCCTCATCCTCTGACTATACCCCTGCTAGTCTCTTTAGTCCATCTAGACCTAGAGATCCTGAAGATTACGATTCTACTTTGTTTCCCGACAAAGACTTCTCGGATCTCTGGTTTGATTCCTTCTCTAGTCGTCGTATTTGCTCTGGAGCCTTCGTTAACTTTACTACTTTCTTTGAATATGCTCCAATCTTTGACCAACTTGGATACCGCGATTTCTTCGAGGTCAAAGAGAGCATTTATGACAACGTCGTTCGCATGTTTTACTGCAATCTGCAGGTAAAACCTAACGATAATTTCTATTCTTGCATTGCTGGGCAAGAGTTAGAATTTAGCGCCACTAATATCAGCAAATATTTTCATATTCCTGATCTTGGTGATGCATTAGTTGACATCTACCACATTCAGTTCCCTGTCGATGTCACTTTGGCTTCCTTTAGGAAATTAATTTGTCACCCTAATCCTCCTCCCCGGAGAATCTTTTCCAAACATCTGAACCAAACTTTTTATGAACTTCATCGTATGGTATTTTCTGTTCTTCTTCCGAAGAAAGGATCTACAGATGAAGTTACCTTTTTGGAACTTTCTGCTCTATATCACATCCACTTTGGCATTCCTTTCTCCATTCCCAAAACCATGATGAACTGGATGCTTAACTGCAAAAATGCAGGCAGGAATCTAGTTTATCCGATGCACCTTGCTTCGATCTTTCGACGTTTCGAGATTGATCTTGAGACGTGTGCCATCTCCTCTCCACCTGTTGAGCTGACTCATTCTTGTCGATTCCCTGCACCTCCTGGAGCTGCTCCTGCTCCAGCTGCTGATGCTGAGGCCCCTGCAGCTGATGCTCATCCTGCTCCGGCCCCTGCCCCAGGATTCGATCAGACTTTCTTCCAGCGCTTCGATGATTTTGTTGCGGTCTCTACGCAACGTCATCAGGACTCAGAGTTCAGGCACATTTCTCAGGCCCAGGTGCTGAGAAATAGTATTGCTGACCTTCACTATAGCCTGGCTCAAGATCCAGTCCATCCGGTCACCATCCTTCCTCACCCGGCTTTCCCTGGTCCTCGATTTACTGATGAGATTACTTTTCAGTATTTCGACCCGACCACAGCATACTTCCCTCATGATCCTCCAGGTGTGGACGACGCCACGATGTGACGTGGATTCAGCCATGGGATAGTAGTTTTTTTATTAGTTGATGCAGTTGATGTAGTAGTTTTATTTCATTTCATGTCTAAACTGTTTAGTTAGACATTATCAGTTGTACTTTTTTTGATTTCTAGTGGAAACTTCTATGATATTTCACTTTATTATGAGATAGTTCATTTTATTCCAGTTGTTTCCATATATATCTATGCTGTGATTATTTTTTTTTGTGATTCACTTTGTCTTGTCTTTTATTGTTGGCTTCACGATTTACGGGGGAGCCTATTCATTTTACTACTTGACAAAGGGGGAGAAAAAGAGTATACCAAAGCAAGCGAGGACATATCCAAAAACAAAAATCCAAACAACATATTTTTTTCAGGTATTTTTTTATATTTTGTTCTACTTGATATAAATATATTTTGGTATAGACTCAAGTTTGTCAATTATCAAAATGGGGGAGATTGTTGGCCCATTCCATGGTCACACTCGATTTTGATAATCAACGCACACTGTAGTCAATACACAAAATATAGAAAATGCTGCTAATCATTTCAGGATTCATGAAATCATATTCAACGGAAGATGTACCACATCAATCAAAGCGTCAACATCATCAAATCTTCTGAAGACTCAGTTCTTATTTTTTATTCTGTATTTTATATTTTATTGAGTCTAGGAATTACTTTGTAAAATCAATTTTGGTAATACTGGCGTAGGGTTAAAACTGTCCTTATTTCAAAAGCTTACTTTTACCATTCGTATTTTCGATTACAAATATTTCAAAAACATATTTTGAAAATAGTCTTTTCAAATGATTTTACAAATAACCAAAACATGTTTGAAAGCTGTTTTTACAAAAAAAAATTTAAATATCTCCTGACAGAACTCATAGCCGAGTTCGGCCCGAGTTCGGTCCAAACTCTGACCGAGTTCGGTCAGTTTGTATTCAAACTTCTGTTGCCTCCAAATCAGCGAGCAACGTCTCTTTGCGAGATATTTGCACCCGAACTCTGCCCGAGTTCTGCCCGAGTTCGGTTGATGAAAACACCTATAAATAGAGAAGAACTTTTCGTTTCAAATCATCAATTCATTCTTCATCTTCTCTTCTCTACTACTCAAGTGTTTTCAAAACGATCTAAGATTTTTAAATCTCACCTACACTTCTCTTAGCCAAAAGCCAGTACTATCAGAGTTGATTTAGAGTCTTTTGGTTACTCAAGAGTTGTAAAGAGGTCGTTCAAGTTTCAACAACTTTTCTGTTGTGGAGCTGGTCGTGCGCTCGTCACCAAGCACGGTGTTGTGAAGCTGGTCGTGCGCTTGTCACCAAGCACGGTATTGTAAGAAATTGCAAGCTCTCAGTTAAAGCTTGTGCCATAGTGGATTAACATCGAGCAAGAGTACTCGAGACTGGATTAGTCCTCTCAGAGGGATACCAGTATACATCGCTGTGTCACTGAGTTTGAATTCTCTATCTTTATTTACTGTCTCTTACATATCTGCTATAGTTTATTTTTTAATTAGGGATTATTTTTCCGCTGCACACACGCACTCTATTCACCCCCCTCTAGAGGTGCTCAACGATCCTACACCATTCACCATTCATTCATTCATTCACCCAATCACCATTCATCCATATCCATTCATTCATCCATCCATTCATCATTCACATATAGCAGTCCATTCATTTATTCATTCACCCATTCACCATTCATTTATTCATTCACCCATTCACCATTTATTCATTCATTCATCCATTCACCATTCATTCATCCATTCACCCATTTACCATTCATTCATCCATTCACCCATTCACCATTCATTCATCCATTCATCCTTTTTATCAAAAACAGTCACTTAACCCCTTTCATGTTGTGTGTGTGTGTGTGTTGTTAGTGAGTTAGTGAGTTGAGCGTTTAGTTAGAAGAGTATGTTAGTGGTTAGATAATATGTTAAGGAAATATTTGGTAATAGGATGTGGTTTATGTTAGAGAGTGAAGAAATTGTAGAAGATATGTTAGTATGATTTTATATTAGAAGTTTTGTATTAGAGTAAGATGTGGGCTAGAGTGAGCGTGACAGGTTGAGGTATCTTGTGATACCAAGATGGTATCACAAGATAATTAGGATTTACCCTAGCTATGAAAGGGTAAGGTAATAAGGTAAGTTAAGGTAATTGCCTAGAAGCTAAGGTATGAGTCTAAGGTGTTAGGATATGGTTAGAAATTAATTGTCTTGGTTGGTAATGGTTAGGATTAGTGCTCTTAGACTAGTTTTAACCTCGATTGACCGTTTTGACCAAAAGTCAACCAAAAGTCAAACTTAGCCTAAAAGTGACTAGAATTGACCCGAAACCAAACCAGAGTTGGCCAGTTGACTGAAAGTCAATAGTTGGTCAATATTACTCGATGGACCCGACCCAACCCGAGTTCAACCCGATCCTCCGGGCTTGATCTTGGGCTTCATATGTTGAACCCGAGGTCGGGCCGGGCTTGGGCTCGGATTAGGCTTATGATTCATCTGGTTGGGCTCGGGTTGACCTCAAGCCCGACCCAACCCGTTCGAGTTGCACCCCTGCACAAGGTTACCATATCTCTCTAATATAATATACACTAAGAAGTTCGGACACTGCAAATATCGGTGTTTCTTCCATGTCTATGTCTAGTAAAGGATAATTGTCTAGACTTAGTCAACTTTACCTAATTTGACTAGTTTGTCCAAGATATTGACTCAATCAACTCAACTTCACCCAGTTTGACTAGTTACTGTGCTGAACATGTGTGTCCATCTTTGCAAAATTATTTCTAAATGGATATGAATTACTACTTACAGATCGTTCATGGATGTACAATCATCGTCTTGATGATATGTGTGGTGTACGGGAAGAATACATAGCGGGAGTAGAGCAGTTCCTGTAGTTTGCTAAGGCGTTCCCTCAGTACATGGATGGCACCAATATTAAGTATCCGTGTGTAAAATATTATAACTTAAAATATTATCCAGAAGTGGAAGTGACATATCATTTGTACTCGAGGGATTTCATGCCTAATTACTATCAGTGGACCGCACACGGGGAACTTGTGTCTTTTGCATCAGAGCCGGATCCTTACGTTGAGCCGTATATGCATGCGTGACCTAATTTTGTTTTAGATAATCATGCATACGACGACAGATACGGGAACATGGTTTTCGACGCTGCGGGGCCTAGTTTCGTTCATGATGCAGCTGAGGAGGCACCGAATTTTGATGCTGCAAAGTTCATGGAGTTGCTGGAGAATACAAGGACTCCATTGTATCCTGGTTGTGAGGATCATTCACCGTTGGAGGTGGTTACAAGACTGTTGAGCATTAAGTCAGATTTTAACATGTCGCAAGAATACTACAACCGAGTGTTGGAGTTGAGTATAGAGATCTTGCCGGCGGGTGCTAAGTTACCTGAAGACTTCTATCGGTCTAAGAGGATGGTGAGATCGCTCTGGATGGGATACGAGAAAATTGATTCTTGTCGCAATGGGTGCATGTTGTACTACAAAGACGACAAGGATGCAGATGTGTACAGATTTTGTGGTATTGATCGCTATAAGACAACTAGTACAGGAAGGTCTACCGGTACAGAAAGACCGACCGATTCAATGTACTACTTGCCTTTAACGTCGCGGTTGCAAGATTATTTATGGTGAAAGGGACGGCCAAAAATATGAGTTGGCACATGCGAGAACAGATTGAAGGAGTGTTGGATCACCCATCCGATGGAGAAGTGTCACGACCCGATCCCAATTTCTTGGGTCGAATCGGATCATGTCCAGCCTGCACCGTTGTTAAGACGGCGGCAGTAAGCTGTATCACTCATGCAGGTAATCAACAACACAAATTCTAATTGCCACAACTTTTAATATTTCGATGAATAAAACTTGTCCAAACACAAAGTTTTCAAATACAACCCACAACTTTTATAAAATAACTGTCTTTATAAACTGAAAATAAAACTAATTGGCAATCTCCTCATCATCATCCTCTGGTAGAACAGCCGGGTACAGCTCAGGATCATAGTAACTACTAATCAGTAGCTCTACATCATCAATAGGACCTAAAAATATAGTCTCCAGTCAGGAGGGAGCAAAGTACAATTTATGATAATTTAACAATTAAAATAATAATGGAGTTATGTATTTTTAAACAATTTGAAATAAATAGTTTTCCAACAGTTAAAACATTGTGATGTGAATAGGCAATGAATATGACCGGATTGGGTTATACAGTTGTATCCTATTGATACGATATGGCTTATCCCCGTGTGTATGAGGGGTAAGCTAACACATTCATTATACTATTTTGGATGTGGTCATACTCATTACACTACTCCCCCAGTACCCAACAGTTAAACATTCCATGCTCTCAGAGAGAGTTTCGTGTTGCCTCGTAGTTTAAATTTGTAATAAAACTATTACTAAATAATTGTAAACTACCACAAACTGTACTTGCCTTGGTTTAACTGGAATGAGGGTAATGTCTCCGAGATGAATTTTAGACTTGTCCTCGAAATCCTACAATCGAGAAGTCTGTCTTAGATTCAAAAGTTGTCATGCTAGATGTGCTAGTTACAATCTCTAAATTTGTCCTAGTCAATTTTTAATCTTTACAACTCTACTTTAGAACGCTTATCGAGGTGAGTTTCTAACTTTACGAAGAAGAATCAATTTTAACTTTTTATTGGGAAAATTGTATTTTTTAATTTATTTGATAAAACTTTGTATTTTATTATATTGGCAGCGTCTCCGCGGAGCTACGAAAACAACGGGTCGAAGGGGCACAGCGGTCGGATCGGGGCACAAAAAGTACTACGGTTCAGGACAGCAACCGAAACACGAGACGACCACGGAATAGAGGAGCACGCCGGGAGATGAACGCACGGGGCAGCGCCTGAGAGAGGCTGGCCGCACGGGTCGGAATCGGCGCCGGGGAGCGGCTGGGCGCGGCCGGGAAGCGGTGCACGGCGGAAGGGGGCCGGCGAGAGGGTCGCGGGGACCGAAGAGACGGCAGCGAGGTCGCCGCTCAGGGAGCTCCGCCTGAGCAGTAGCTACGGCCAACGGAGCTCATGTCGGGTCACCGGATTTAGGAATTAGGGCACGGTTTGGGAAAATATGAGTTGGCACATGCGAAAACAGATTGAAGGAGTGTTGGATCACCCATCCGATGGAGAAGCGTGGAAGCACTTTGATCGAATGTATCCTGATTTTGTTTCAGATTCGCATAATGTCAAGTTGGGGCTATCTTCTGACGGTTTTACTCCTTTTGGCCTTTCGGGATCCCAGTATTCGTGCTGGCCTGTGATTGTCACTCCGTATAACCTACCGCCTTGGATGTGCATGAAGACTCAGTTCATGTTTCTAACCGTTATAATTTCTGGTCAGAACAATCCCAAAAGGAACATTGATGTGTAATTACAGCTTTTGATAGATGAGTTGAATCAGTTATGGGAAGTAGGCGCTAACACGTACGATGTTTCCAGGAAGCAGAATTTTTAGATGAAGGCAACCCTTATGTGGACCATCAACGACTTTTCGGCCTATAAAATATTATCTGGATGGAGCACTCATGACCGTCTCTCATGTCCATATTGCATGGACCGTACTAAGACTTTTCGCTTGAAACACGGAGGAAAACCGTGCTTCTTTGATTGTCATCGACAATTTCTGCTAAAAGATCATCCGTTCAGAAGGAACATGAATGCATTTCGTGTCGGCGTTGTAAAGAAGGGTGATCCACCGCCAAGGTGGTGCGGAGCCACGATATAAAAGGAGGTTAGAGATTTTTCAAGTGCTATCGAAGATCCTACAACTGGTTACAAGTACGATGGATTTGGTAGAAATCCTAACTAGACAAAGAGGAGCATATTCTGGGATCTACCATATTGGAGTACCAATCTGATCAGACATAATCTTGATGTCATACATATTGAGAAGAATGTGTTTGATAACATAATTAATACTGTGATGGACGTAAAGAGAAAAACGAAAGACAATCCCAAGGCCAGGTTGGACTTAGAAGAAATATGCAAAAATATGTGATGGACATAATCTTTAGTAACACTTTTATCTGTGACTATGATATTTTTCAAAAATATGTGTTGTCTATCATATAAATATGTATATTTATTTTATTGTCTTATGTTATTATCAGGTATGACTAGACCAGGAGGACGACGCGGAGGATATTATATTAAGCAGTCCCATCTGCCTCGGGCTGGGGATGCAGATTCTGTACCCTCATCCTTATCTTCGAGTATGCCAGTGTACCGTTCTGTTTCCGATCAATTACCGGGACAGGACAGTTTCAGCAGGTTGGCGACTCCTCCCTCGTCGTCCAGCATTCCTGATCTCGCGTCCAGCATTCCTCTCGCATCCAGCATTCCTCCTACCGACGGCTCCATGGGGAGAGTCGATGTCGAGCATATGGCGGACGGCGATCAGACTGATCCTGCCCAGGAAGGAGGTGAGAGCGACCCTCCATGCGCTCCCCCGGACAAGACGCGTATGGAGATTTGGACGGACGGGCCTACGAAGTAAGTTAATTAGAAATATATATTTCTCAAATGATTATATGTACATATATATTCATGAAATTTATTATTGTATAGATATCGACCTCCTGCAGTACAGAGACAGCTGGGGTTATTTCTGAGGCAGAACTATGGTGGGCCTTGGATTAACTACTCAGATGCTCCCGCAGATAGGAAGGTCTTTTGGTCGGCCCACTTCAAGGTAAAAAAATTTGTTTATTTTTAAATTTTAATAATCATTTGTTTATATTATACAACTTTTCTATTTTACTTCTTGTAGAGGACCTATTTCTATCCACCACACCGGGCGGCGAAGATCGAAGCCCAATTTTTTGTCGTCGTAGGCAAGCTCATTCGTGATGCGATCCACGACCAGAAGTCTCGTGATCGCTCCGGAAAGCCGATCCATGGTTAGATCACGCCAGAGCAGTGGACTGCGATGAAGGCTAGATTCGGCGAGGCCAGGTACCAGGAGCGGTCTGACAAGGCCAAGGTGGTGCGATCAAGCACCAGTAAGTGGTGTGGTGGCTCCATTTCGATGACGGAACATTTTTGTCATCTGGTACGTTTCCTATGATGGACAATATTTTATATATAGTTGGATAGAATATTTAATACTAATAATAGATAATATATTTTAACAAGTAAAAAAGGGTGAGGACCCTAACATGGTGACCGTCTTCCTGGTCACCCATCGGAAGGATGGGGAGTTCAATGACGAGAGGACGATGCAGGCATATGTACGTTCTATTCTTTATATTAATTTACTATAATTTAGAAAACAGAAAAATAGATATCAATATAGACTTTAGCAAACACTTAGACGTTAGCAAACATTGTTCTAGGCCGAGTTTCTTCGGCTACAAGAGGAGGCGGCTGCTGCTGATAGTGCGCCAGCAGAGGGAGGGGCTGGTACTTTCTCCCAGCAGCCTACAGCTCCATCACCGGACGACCTCTGGATGACCGCCGTCGGTGGTCTTCAGAAGGGTACGTACTATGGTACGGGATCCTACGATGCCTATTTGGCTTCAGAGTCATCCCGGGCCCCCTCTGTCAGTGCACAGTCTCCAGCTTCACGGTCGTCATCACGAGCTCAGGATATTAGTCGTCAGATCGACGAGCTACATCACGAGTTGCAGCAGCAGATTTCTGATCACCATACCGCAGAGCGACGATCCGACGATCCGCTGATCACCGAACGATTTGATGCAGTCGAGCACAGTATACATAAGCTGATGAGTCTGCAGCAGGCTACAGCTGCCAGCTTGTACACGCTCACCGAGTCTACGCAGCGCACAGAGCGTAGATTGGTCGAGCTGGAGGGATCGCAGAGGACCATGTCTGCCTCACTCACTCAGGTACATACTTCGATTGAGGAGAGTACTCAGACACTACAACAAATGTGACTTTTTACGACGTTGAATTTAAGGCGTGCATAAAAAGTATGCCATAAATAGTTAACTTACGACATACATTTCAATGAATGCCGTAAAAAGATAAAGAATGTGAGAATTAGATTATTTATGGTGTGCATTGAAATGCCATATTTGACTATACAAAAAATAGGGCACATAGTAAACGCCTTAAATTATATAAATAAATAAATAAACTGTGCCTCTTTTTTGGTTTCCCGCAGATGTAGCCCTAAAAGCCAGAAAGAATCCGTGACTTTCTCTCTCTCATTATTCTCTCCCTCTCCCGCAGGATCTCTGTCTGCTCTCTCTCTCTATCTCTCTCTCTCTTGTTTCTCTCTCATGGATCTCACAGGTATTTTTTTCTCTCTTTCTAGCTTCTTTCTCCCGTAGTTTCTCATTCTCTCCCACAGGTTCTTCTTCATGTTAAGTTCTCTTTCTCCTCTCTTTCTACAGGCATCTCTAGTCTTTTCCTTCCTTTTGTTTTTGTTTTTCTTCCATCTTTTTCATTTTCTCAAATTTCTCCTTTTAATTTTGGGTTTCCCCCTTTTTATTTGTGTTGATCTGATTTTTAGGGTTTTTTATGTACGAATTTCAGGACCACCAACAAGACCGACGACTGCCACTCAGACTCCGACTCCAATGGATATGATTTTATTTTCCCCCAATTTTTCATAAGAGATTTGATTTTAATTTGGGATATTTTTAGGATTTTGTTTGTAAGTATGTATCAGAAGTTAATTGGTGGTCGAAATGTATCAGAAGTTAATTGGTGGTCCAAATAGTCAAGCTTACACCCATTGGTTCATCCCTTCATGATTCTTGATACACACCTTTTATTCATCCGAACTTCTGAATGAAAAAGGTGAAGCTGGGTCTTCCTTTTAGAAATCCTAGAAAGTATGAATCGAACAATATGAATAGAACAGGGACCCTTCGTCGTACATAGTATAAAAATTATGAATCGAACAATATGAATTGAACAATTGGACGTTTAAGAAGTAGCCAACATGATGACATTTCTATAAAAGTTTTTGCAGAAAATAAAGGATAATTTATAAAAGCTCAAAATAAAATAGAACCGTTAAAGTTACTGTTAACCAACATGACATTATAATGACTTTCGCATTTTTGAATGTGTGTTTTGTGGAAGAATACAATATGAACTTGAGAAATAAATATTAGGGTTTGATGAAAATAGTAACAATTATATGCTTATTAGATTATCCGCCTATCTCGTGGTGACATATTTTGCAGGGAAGTAAAAAAAAATTCTGAAGGATTTGTTGGTTACAACATCAAGTTGTAAAGAGAGGTTCTGAAATGTGATCTCCCTCATGCAGGATTGTAATTAATAAAACAAAGGAAACAGAAAGAGATGTTTTCCCTGGCAAATTTGAGAATGAGCATGGTAGAGGAAGGGATCACTTTAAAGATTTTCAATATCTTTACTACTACAAAAAAAAATGTGCTCCATAATATATCATTGATATTGTGCTTGAATTTGGCTCTTTATCTTATTCTGCCACGTAGACTCTATCACATAACAAATGATTGAATTTGGCTTTTTATTTTTAGAAGTTAAAAAGTTTTGAAGAGAGTGCGTACATGTCATGTGCACCATTAGATGTACTACAACTTAATCCGAATCTTGATGATGAAGGTTATGTAAGACTTGATTGTAAGAATATGACTTCGGATGAGGTAAATAACTACTATTTTGATACTAATCATAATTATTATCAATTTTTGTATATACATATATTCCATTTTTCTCTCTTACCTTATTAATTAATTTAAATGTTTTACTAAATAGATTTAAGAGTGTCACATGTGGAACTTGCTTAATCTTTTATTAAATGATTTTGTTGTGCTATTTATTCGAGCTATCATGTTTATGACACTTGCTAGTATTACTACTCTTCATGTTTTAATTGGAAGTCAATCTGTTGTTTTCTATGTTCTTATGGATGTATTTGACCAAATTTTGGAAAATTCTATGCTCACTGCTTTTACCTGTTTGTAAATTCTTAGGCACCAGCATTCCTCATTCCTGGAGAACAGATTGTTATTAATAGTACAGAGGACTCATATATGAATAGGTGTGTTATATTTCATTGATGTACATTTGTTGTAGTTGTCATATAACTAGTGGGAGTAGGAATTCTTGAACTATTTCTAATTGCTTCCAGTAAATCAAAGGGACAATCAGGTAATTTGTCTTGTAGAATAAAGTTTATATACAAATTGCTTAAGCAATGAATTGCATTCTAAGTCAAGTTTTATGTATAAGAAGATAATGCACAAAAAACTATATTCTAGTATTAACAATGGTTTATAATTACATGTTGATAAAGCATTCATGAAGAAACATACATGAAGTTTATGAGCAAATGCTTAGAGAATTAAGGGAGAGCCATATCCACAATAATGTTTTAGCATTATGTTGCACTATATTTTTGCCTTATTATGCCCCAACCAAGATACATGGAACTGCAACACCAAGCTTAGTGGTATGTGGCCCAAGGAATTAACATCAGATACCTTCTTTTCTTGTCCATCTCTTCTTCTTTCACTCTTCTCCTTTTCTTCCTATTTTGATGCTCACGGGAAAGTTATTTAGTTACATATGTTGACTCTATGGGTAGTATACATTTATGACATTTGAAATATGCTACAACAATTGGAACTTTCTAGAATGGTTTATACTAGACAATTTATTCTTCAAAAATTGTTTGATTGATACAGTTTTTTGGTGGTATTAATGACAAGAATATTTTCTTTGATAACCAATGTTCTGATACATTCCTTTCCTTCCACTCCCTATTAATACAAAATGAAGAAGTGATATCTAAGATCCTAAGCTAATTACAAATGCACCCTTCCATTCTCTGATACACTAAGTAATGCTTGCTTATACTAAGTGAGTAATATAGTAACATGCTTGGTGAACCACTACTCTTGCTAGTGGATCACTAATGCTACTGCTACGGGACATGGGACTTGGAAACAGGATATGGGACTTGGAAATGGGACATGCTCTGATGATCTTGATCAAGATCTACAGCACCTCATGAAAGCAATTTTTTTGGCCTCTAAAGAGGTCTGAAACAGGACATGGGACTTGGAAATGTGGATAATATAGATTGAATTTGCAGTTACTGGTAGGAGCTGCAGTAGATCTTAGTTTTCTTACATGAAGTAGTTTTATGCTGTAGCACATCATTTTGTATGTAGTCGAACGTTAACTGTCCCAAGAACTAGTTCTGCAACTGGTGCTGCAGTTTGTTTGGCCATACCAGATATGTAACAGATCAACCATTTTTGTAATTGCTTAACATATTATGAAATCTCAACTTGCAGCTATAACTTGTGCTTATTCATTCTACAACTTTCAAAAAAGAATCATGGACGGGAGAAGATATATCGAAGGATGACGAAGAAAATGCTTGAATAATATTCTAGAGGGATGAAGATTTATCGAGGAATATTCTAGGAAACATGTCGAAGACTTTAGGATACTACCACATGTAGATAGGTTTTTTGACCTAACCCATTTACTACCAAGTTGAGAACTTGGTGGATCTGAACCTGTGTTTCCTCCCAAAACAGAAGAACCTGTGTTTGATACCAAATAAAACCTTAGTCCTCTCTCTCATCATTAACGACTTCCTTGCTGCTTCTGTAGTATCATGAGAATAGAGCTAGGTTGGTAGCTACATCACTTTATTTTTGCATAATATTTATATATCATTGTACTCCTGTAATGATAATGTGTATACTATTACTAAATGAGACATTTCTACATAGAATAATACAATTTCAATGTTTAACAAAGCTATTATCAACATATGTTTTAGAGGTTAAATTGGCATGCTTCTAGAATGTGTCATTGACTAGGAAGCATAAAAACTCTAGAAATCCAGGTTGTACTATGTAGCACATGTATCAGACACAATCAGTGTATGAGACACAAGCGGACCAATAAAAATATACTAGGACACAAAAATAGGTGTCACGTCCATGTCACCAGAGCTATAGTGGGCATTGTTGTTTCTGTTTGCATATTGATACTGTTGTTGTTCGCCATCCTCTGCATTTATTTGAGAAGGAAAAATTCTAAGATAAGTGGTAAGACAAATGAGCTCTTATATTTTTACATTATGCTATATTGCACACACACACACATATAGGAACAAAGTAAAGTAGTTTCCACAAACTATATAGCATGATGATCATCCTTACATATATTCTTCTTCTTCTTTTATGGCTTTCCCGTACTCCATAGTCCATACTATATAGCTTTCCCATACTCCATAGTGGACCCATTTTTAAGGAAGAATGATGATTATGATGATGCCAGTCAACACAATATTATGTTCTATTCAAACTTTAAAGCAGGGTTTTTTGAAAGTTGTTCACATTGTACAGATCATTGTTCATATTCAGTTTGTGTAATGATGCATCACACTAGTACAAATCTCTTTAACATATTTTTTGTGAACACAACTTCCCCCTTAATTGAGTTCTTAAGAAAGTTTTTCCTCGTTCATAGCATGTAATGCTGACATGTATCTATTTGTTTAGAGATTGAGGACCTAGGACCTTACAACTCGAATTTCTTGGGAACTTGTGAAGGAGAGATATATTACAATATGGAAGACGCCTTTGAACAATACATGCTATATGAATTGTGATCCTGGAGTCCAGCCTCCACTGTGTGATGCCCAAGATGACCCAGATAGTATTTGGCATGTAAAAATGTTTTCCATATTGAACAAATTCTTTATTATTTGTGTTCATTATATCATTTATCAAATTTTATTGAATTTTTTTTTGTGAAATGGCTTTTCAACTGTGATTTTCTTTTGCATCTGAAGCTGACTGACCCCATGTCCTCAATATATCATATATATAGTAAGATAAATTAAGGAGCAATTGAATTATATTAAAATATAATTCAATATATAACATATTACTACTTAAGATAAATTAAGGAGCAATTGAATTATATTAAAATACAATCAATAGTAATCTTCTATTTTATAATACTGGATACTAGGCACATGAACCCTATATTAAAAATAATATTGGAAATACATGGCAAATGGTTTTGGTTTTGGTTTTGGTTTTGAGGCTGGCAATTGAGAGATAAAACATTAGAATGATGAATAAAGATATTCCATACCAACTACTTGGATTTCCAGAGAGGACCTACAGGTTAATACTTTCCTGGGAGTATTAGTTGCTATTAGTGAACTTATACGATTATATGCACTTTAGTTGGTCATTTCCATGAAAATAGGCAGGAAGCTTGTTAGTTACTACTGTTGTTTTTTCTCCTTTTATACCCTTTACATGCTTTGCTACCACCTAATGAACCAAAGATATATCTTATTTTTTAATCCCACTTGAATCATTCACATGTCTGATCCACAGCCTTAAGAAGTCAGCTGCTACGATCCAATTTGGTCGTTCCAGGTCAGCCTTAAGAAGTCAGCTGCTACAATCCAAATTGGCCATTCCAGGTCATGTTTGAGCATAACTTAGCTGAAACTAAGGAGAAAATGAGTTCCACCAGAAATTTTCGGTATAAGCCTGGAATAGTATTATTGGATTTTTTTAATCTCAAGGAAGTGAGCACTGATTTTTTTTCCAGTTATGACTTCTAAGCATGCGAACGTGTTTGATAATCACCTAAACTATGTTTATTCCACAACCAATTTTTTGTACTTTTATGAGTTAGCAATGTTTCATTCACAAGCAAAATTAGTGGATATTCACCTAAACTATATTTTATTATTTATGCATTTAGATTTTTGTAGTTGTATCTTATCATCTTGCTGCATTTTATTTAAAAGAAAATTTGTGATATCTTACTAGAACAATTTGTGAAGAAGGAACCGACAAAGACTACTACTAAGGAGGATAATTCAGTAGAGAAAGCAAAAGTTAAAAAGGAGAATGCAGTAAAATTTGATTCGAAGGCTAATGATGAGGATATGGATGAAGATAATGATGTGGACGACGACGATGATGATTCTGAAGAAGGATATGAAGATGGGAGGTGCCTCTTATTAAAAAAGACATGATTTTTTTCATATTAAACTTGTAGAATAATGTTATTTTGATAATTTGAAATACCACATATTGTGTGAAGTTATAAGTCCTCTTCAGGATTTCAGATTTGCTTCTGCTTGCAGAATAATGTTGACTCGTATATGTATATCATTTGTATTTATAACAATTGTTGTGTTCATTATAAAGTGATTTTGGATTTGGATTTGGATTTGGATGATTTGATATTATTGTTTTAGCAAAAGTTATTATTTTTCATAATTATTGTGTATATTATATGTTTTGTGATTGAATGTCACTAAAATTGATTAGACAAAAAGCATAATATTTTTTTAAAAGTTGAAGAGAAATTAAGGCGTGCAGAATATGTCCTAATTGATGTGTATATGATACTTTTCATGACATACAATGAATGTCATAATTAACTAATAAAGACATGCAAAGGTATGTCGTAAAATATTATTAACGACGTGCATGGGAATGCCATAATTTCGTTTACATGGCACGCAATGAATGTCATGATGAGTATAGACGCCGCACAAATTGAGTTTAGACGGCATGCAGATTATGTCGTCTAAAGTACCATCTTTTTACGGCATGGTCTAATACGGCGTTAGCATGTGCGTCGTCTAAAGTGTTTTACGGCGCACATTGCGTGCCGTAAAAACACAATTTTTCTGTAGTAAGAGGATGGTGAGTACCCTTGTTGTGCATGCTAAGCGACTGCGAGAGCTAGAGCAGATACGTCCTACCGGTCCGTCGACGGCGCTGACTCCAAACATTGCACTGTCTCCTACTGCCCCTACGGTGCAGCTCACACAGGAGCAGTATGAGTACATGCTATCTCAGATGCGCAGCTGGGACCTCAGTAATTTTATTGATTTTTTATGAGTTCTATGTATTGGCCCTATGGGCAAATTGTTTATTGGTACACTTTTGTTTATACACTTCGTGGAAGACTTTTTATCATCTCTCATTTTTATTTGACTCTATTGGATATTTGTGATGATGTGTGTCTGTGAAGTGTAGTATGGAGGATTTGAATATATTTATGTTTGTGACACGGGATGTGTGTCTGTGATGATGTTTGTTATGAGTTGTATGGATTGGCCCTATGATGTGTCTGTGATGATGTTTGTGATGACATAAAGTACAGTATAAAGTGTAAAGTACAGTTTGCAGGATTTGAATATAAAGTGTAGTGTGCAGTCTGCAGGATTTGAATATAAAGTACAGTGTGCAGGATTAGTGTTTAAACTGTATATAAAGTGCAGGATTTTTGTTTAAACTGTACATAAATTGCAGTGTGCAGGATTTAAAAACGTTATTTTTTTAATTTTCCAGCATATTAGCGACGGATTATGACGTTTGGCGACAGATTTGCGACGCAAAAGTATGTCACAAATATGTATATGGACGTTGCTAACTGCGATGGACCGTCGCTAAATATCGCCCAACATGCTGACATGGCAAACCTTGCCATGTCACCACATGCGACGAACAGACGTCGCTATATACGTCGCTAAATTGTCGACGTACTATAAATGTCGCCGAACGTCGCCAATTTAGTCTTCGTGAATTTTACGAAGTCGTAGTGAATTTTGTCGTACTACTACGAGTCTTCGTAAATTTTGCGAAGTCGTAGTGATACCTAGGATAGTCGTACTACTACGAGCCTACAACCAATTAAGGAATAGGACTTGAGGATACGTCCACAAACAAGATTATAGACTTCTCTCAGACTCTTCAGCATGAGTGTTTCCATCTTTTGTTTTTCAACATGATTGCTTTTGTGTTCTTTCCTACTCGAGATTTGGCTAAACCCTTCCATGTTGACTTCTTGAGTAATTCTTTCAGTTCTTTTTGTGCTAAGTTGTTGTAAAGTGTCTTATGGATTGGTCCCAGAAATTAATTCGTTCATCTACTATTTTAGTTATTCTGTTGAACTCAGAATTGATCGATAAATCACCATTTTGGTCACAATTAGCCATAACGGTGATGTATTTTGACCAAAATATGAATTTTTGGCACGGTTGTTTCCGGCGCACTTGTGGCGCTAAAATCTACCAAGGTGCATTTTCAAAATCTAGAGGTTACGATGTTTGACTAGATAGTCAACGACATGCCTCGATTTGCATGCCATGGTTTTCAAAATTGGAAACATAATTTTTTATGGCCAAACTTCCATATTTAGATTATATTCAGATTATTATTAGGTTAAATTAGATTTTTAAGTAATTTATTTCAGAATTAACTATTATTAGATTAGTCAACCCATTAGCCACTTATTCCTGAATTTAGAACTAGAACCTTAGAATTGACTTATGGTTTTCGTACATGGTTTGTGGTACATTATATATTATAGGTTGACAGCTTCTAGATTGGCAATCTTCTCATCCTCGACTTGTGACTACGGTTTGTGCAAGAATTCAGACAAATGTACCTTCTGATTGCTTTCAATTTATAGTAGTCTTTCTATTTCATGTTTATGCATATACTCTCTTGCTTGTTGACACATTGTTACACAAATTAGTGTCATAGATCTCTACATACTTTATTTCGTGATTGTCGTATTTTCGTGTTTCGTAACTTTTTCGAGTCCATGAGTACTAGTCGGGAGAAAAAATATCTTAGTAGACATGTAGAGTACCCAGAACTATCTTTCGTATCTTTCATGGAGAATAGCAGCTGCACGCGACACGTACAGGGTGCCTGATTTACCTCCTAGCCGTTCACATGTCAAAACTGGTATTTTAAAACATATAGATAGTCGTCTTTACTTGTTTTCCTCGTTTACTTCACCACTTGCCATGTCATCCTAGTTACATGTTCCTTTTCTAGCTGATATTTCATATTATAGAGTTATCTACTTTTTTCGTGATTTATCATGATATCGATCTTATTTTCTAGATCATCTCACATGTGTTATTTTCATGTCTTGTGAATTCTATTATGATTTATCTCGGTTTGTGTGCTTGTTCTATTCCTGAATGAAAATCAATATTTTTCAGGTTTAGTTGTGGCTTCACTTAGCATGGGGAGATAAAGGAGTACTTGCAGACAGAAACCTAGAAATTAGATAGAAGTGGTATCATTTTTATTAATTGTAAGAACCTTATATTTTCTTTAAATATAAATGTTGTAAAAGTTGTAATCAATTTAGAAATATGAATGAGCAATAAATATTATATTTTATGATTTTGAGCATCTTGGCCATGACAGCGTTCTACCGTCGGCTCTGCGGTATAGGCTGGCTTGGACACGTCTCGTATCCGAAAAGTGGGTGCGGGTTGTGACAAATTTTTGTGGTGGCCCATGTAGGTCCGTTTTTGTAAAAGATTGCGAACTCGTGATAGTACTTCAGTTAGTCGTACTATTTCGAGCCTGTGACTAGGAAAGTGCTCATTCACAGTTAGGATTGATTTTATTTTTAGGAGAATGACTAGGATAAGGAGTCTCTTATTCAATTTGAACCTTGAGTAGTTAAGAATATTAAATAGGCCATGTGATTTAGCCAATGATTTATTGAATTCTAAACTCTATTATATAACTTAGGGATCCTCCTAGAAGGATATTGCTTTTATTTAATACGAGGGTATGACCCAAGGTGGGTAGACTTTTCGTTTGGTAATCTAGGCCTCCCTTAATCCTAATCATTGTACAATTTTATTTTCTCCCCTCTAACCATCATCGTCATATCATAAAAGTTGTATTGTCCATTTATTTCCTATTAGCCATAGTAATCCATCTTTCTAAGAAATATTGTTTTAACTCCATCCATTATGTTTGAGCCTAACATGATTGTAACACATATCCATATGTTTATTCCGTGCTAGATTTGTTGAAATTTAAGATACACATGTGTTCCCTTCGATTCTTAAATACTAGAGAAATAAAAAATTGGAAACTTTTGTTCTCTTTTGTTCAGCCACCTTCATAATCGATTGTTTGGTCTTCAACATTGATATCTAAGTGATCATTTTATTTAAAATTGATATTGTCTTCAAGGACGGATACTTACACCTTTCTATCATGATCAATTTGTTAGAATTTTAGAAGCTTCTTTGAAAATTTATGAATATAGTTGGAATAATTTTCGATGACTCATAATGGAAAGACAGCAGCGTACTGTCGCCATTTATTTAAATTATGGAGACTACGGGTTCACTGCAGCCAGCAGCGCACTGGCGAGGCATGACCCCTAAGTTGAAGTAATTCTAAATAAGCGTGGGTGATCGAGCATTATTAAAACTATGTCTTGGTTTTTCTATTTCGTTCTTGAGTTGTTATGTCAAGATTAGATAGAGTTGATAGGGTATTCGTTACAGTATCATTACTTGAGTTGTGGAACCAAGAGTTTATTCCTGCTAGCTGTACACTGGTGAGGCATAAATTTTTGGTATAGTGACTTCGGATATGTGTACGAGTTTCGAATACCATAGAGGCTACATCTTTTACTGGTATATGACTATTAAGTTTCCAAATTGACTTGTACCTTATTCCTAGTTACCATCTTCTCAATAAACTGGTTGTTCTTCCTCCTCCCTTCTTCTTCTATTTTTTTGAATCGTCATTTTTAAACCTATTTTGATTTCCTTCCCCTAGATTCCTAAAATCTAGCTAGATTTTGGGTTCTAAAACTCGTGCCTAAATGATTATGGATAAATATTTAAGCGTATCGAAACGATTTTATTTTGATCATCCTTAAAATTATCGATCACGACTAGATTACTTTTATACTTCGATCATGCCAATTCGTAAGTTTCCTAAATTTTGATTCTATAATCACGCCTAAATGAATTTTGCTTAACTAGTTAATCATGCCTATACTACGACTCAATTGTCGCTAATATCTAAATTTCTACTATGATCATGACTATCTTCAACATGTTCATACTCGTGCCAAATATTTCAAATTTTGATCATGCTAGAATGACTCGCATGATTAACTGTGATCGTGACTGTATCTTACTTGAATCTAAATGATTTAACCATGTTTTGACCTTGACTAAATTTTGATAGTGACCGCCGCGCCTATATAATTTCAACAAAAGTTAGTCGTACCTTATGACTTTCTTGTTTAGTCCTTTTGATTATACTTTAATCCTGCCACGTAACATCTTTTCTTGGGGTTTGACCTTATCCACGATCTATCTCATTTTGATCATTGATCCTATCATTACTTGATTATATTCTCACTCATGACTAATCGTATTTTTCAAAATTTCGAGGAAGAAATTTCTAAGATGGGTAGAGTCTTCCACTGATGAATTATCCTTATGGTTATTATTAGTTTTATGTAAGGACCCAAGACTATAGCCTAAGGTTCCAACACAAAGCCACCTATATCTACTTATTCTATTTTTCACCCTAACTGATAAATGATTTTAATAAAGACTTTTCTTTTCTTTTAATTTTAATTTATCAAAAAAATTTACTAACTTTTTTCACCGATCAATCTAGTTCCTCTATCCTAGTAAACCTTTAAATTCGAAGACAAATTTATTTCTAAGGTGGGTAGATTTGTAAGCCCACTTCCTAATTTTTTTATTGTTTATTATTTTTATTTGATTACGATTTACTTTTATGGTCATTAGGAGTCGTACCTAAGCTCATAAGGGAGCTATAATCATATTATGGTCATTTGGACCTTAGTAAGCATTGTTTAGCTATTTTATAGCTTACTATAATTTTTAGATAATTTTTAGATAATTATTTTATTTAGTTTCATATAGTTTAAAGGCTTCCATTATTTATTATGAGGCCATTTGGGGATAATTTGAGGTAAAGTATTTTTATTTATATTCTAGAAGGTTTAATATATTTTCTTTAATTTTCTACAATTTTTTAGAAATTTTTAAGATTTTATTTGAGTTTATTTGGACTTAAAATAAATTTTTAAATAATTTTTTGAATTAAATAAATAATTATCCAGTCATTCACCAGGGGGCCACCTGTCGGTGCCAACTGCTACAATAACCACCTCTTTCTCTCTCCTATATATATCTTAAAGTATTTCGTAAACCCAAATATTTACTTGGATGTTTTGAGAGAGTTGCTCTTTAGAGACCCCGACTTCACGGAGTGATTGCCGTCAACCCCGACGTGATTTTAGCGTGCCGGTTTTTTATTGGATTCGTCTCGAGGTAAACTTTCAGAATATGTAATTTATTTTCGTATAGTTTGTTCCTAAATTTCTGGAGAATTCGTAGAGTGTCGGTTGTCCAAAACTTGACACGTTTTGGTGTTTTCGAGATTCCGGGAGGACCAGAAATCAAAATCATGAACTGTTTGAAGTTTCAAAAAGCTAACACAGAGATCTACGGCATACTTTTTTTTCAGAAATTAATTCGTTCATCTACTATTTTAGTTATTCTGTTGAACTCAGAATCGATCGGAGAATCACCGTTTTGGTCACTATTAGCCATAACGGCGATGTCTTTTGACCAAAATGTGAATTTACGGCACGGTTGATTCCAGCGCACTTATGGCGCTGAAATCTACCAAGGTGCATTTTCAAAATCTAGAGTTTACGACGTTTGACTAGATAGTCAATGACACGCCTCGATTTGCGTGCCATGGTTTTCAAAATTGGAAACATGACTTTTTATGGCCAAACTTCCATGTTTAGATTATATTCAGATTATTATTATGTTAAATTAAATTTTTAAGTAATTTATTCTAGAATTAACTATTATTAGATTAGTCAACTCATTAGCCACTTATTCCTAAATTTAGAACTACAACCTTAGAATTGACTTGTGGTTTTCGTGCATGGTTTGTGGTACGTTGTATGTTATAGGTTGACAACTTCTAGATTGGTAATCCCCTTATCCTCGACTTTTGACTACGGTTTGTGCAAGGATTCAGGCAAGTGCACTTTCTAAATGCTTTCGATTCATAGTAGTCTTTCCATTTCATGTTTATGCATTTGCTCTCTTGCTTGTTGACACATTGTTACACAGATTAGTGTCATGGATCTCTACATACTTTATTTTGTGATTATCGTGTTTTCGTGTTTCGTGACTTATTCGAGTCCATGAGTACTAGTCGGGAGAGGAAATATCTTAGTAGACATGTGGACTACCCAGAACTATCTCCCGTGACTTTCATGGAGAATAGTAGCTGCACACGACACGTACAAGGTGCCTGATTTAACCCCTAGTCGTTCACATGTCGAAACTGGAATTTTAAAACACATAGACAGTTGTCTTTACTTGTTTTCCTCGTTTTCTTCACCACTTGCCATGTCATCCTAGTTACATGTTCCTTTTCTAACTGATATTTCATGTTGTAGAGTTATCTACTTTCTTTCAAGATTTATCATGATATCAGTCTTATTTTTTAGATCATCTCACATATGTTATTTTTATGTCCTGTGAATTCTATTGTGTTTTCGATTTGTCGTCAGTTTGTGTGCTTGTTCTATTTCTAACTGAAAACTAATATTTTTCAGGTTTAGCTGTGGCTTCACTTAGCATGGAGAGATACGGGTGTAATTGCAGACAGAAACCTAAAAATTGGATAGAAGTGGTATCATTTTTATTAATTGTAAGAACCTTGTATTTTCTTTAAATATAAATATTGTAAAAATTGTAATCAATTTAGAAATATGAAAGAGCAATAAATATTATATTTTATGATTTTGAGCATCTTGGCCGTGACATCGTTCTACTGCCGACTCTGCGGTATAGGCTAGCTTGGACACGTCTCGTATCCGAAAAGCGGGTGTGGGTCGTGACAGCCGAATCGGATTAGTTTCGGCCGTATCAGATTAGTATCGACCTGTCGGTTTGGTATCGGCCGTATAGGATTGGTATTGGCCGTATCGAATTGGTAGCGTCCTATCAGATAGGTATCGGCCGTATAGGATTGGTATTGTCCTTATCGAATCGGTATCTGCCGTATCCGATAGGTATCAGCCGTATTGGATTAGTATCGGCAGTATCGGATTAGTATCAGCCTATCGATTTGGTATCGGCAGTATCGGATTGGTATTGGCCCTATCAAATTTGTATCATCCTATTCGATAGGTATCGGCCGTATCAGATCGGTATCGGCCACATCAGATTAGTATCGGCTGTATCATATCGGTATCGACCGTATCCTTATATTATAGTATTGAAAACCTTATAACACCATCCTAGAGTTAAATAATATTTTGAATAATATTCGGATATCATAATCCAATATTAACGGATTCAATATCCGAAAATATTCAGATATTCGATTCCAATTTCAAAAATTTCGAATAATTTACGGAAATCCAAAACCCTACCTAGTGCCATGAATCCAAACCCTATCTACTCCATTGTGTCTGTGTCCGCGTCCAAAATCCTAACTATAATATTTACACAATTAAATTACCAAGTCATAATTTTCGCGTCCAAGTATATGTTACAAATAATTTTAAAATTATGACATATAACTATAGCACATAATATAAATATGAACAAAAGTAACAAAATTAAAATAAAAATTACTCGAGGAGGAGGAGGGGACCGAGGAGGAGGAATGCGTTGGTCGTCGGGCAAGGAGGAGGAGGTCGGGGGAGGAGGAGGTCGGAGGAGGAGGGGATCAGAGGGGGAGGAGGTCGGAGGAGGAGGATGTCGCCAAGGAGGAGGGGATCGGAGAGGGAGGTCGCCGACGAGGATGAGGAGGTCGGAGGAGGAGTCTTGGAAGAAAATTAGGGGAAAAAATTTTGGGTAAAATTTTGAGAAAGGAAAAGAAAGGATGTTGTTTAACTTTTACAGCACGTCAGCGACAGAATTTTTCGTCGCTAAGTTGTCGCTAATAAATTAGCGACTAACTACCGACGGAACTAGCGGCGTTTAGTGATACTGTATATTACATAATAAATCAGTAGCTAATTAGTCGGTAATCTGTTGCTAAATAGCGACATTATTACTTCCGTCGGTAAAAAATCAGTCGGTATTTAACAGTATTTTTGTAGTACTAACTAGGGTTGGGCACGGATCGAACTAGACCTAATTTTGATGGATCCGGATCGGATCCGTTAGTTGGTGGGACAGGACAGGACGGATCCAAAAATTATTGGAACCGGACAAGACTCGACCCGTTTGAACGTGTTCGAACCAGACCGACCTGGGAATCCAAACGGGTCAAAAAAAAGTAAAAAATTCAAAAAATATGAAAATAATTATTTATATATGTTATATTGTCTATATGAACAAAATAAGTCTAATGTCTCCCCAAATTTATAGAATTGTTTTCTAATTAAACAAAAGCACGGTCTTTATCTATAGACTAAAATAACAAAAATTGATAATAAAAAAATACCTACTCATAGAAACGGGGTGGGCTGGGCCCCGTTTATGTTGAAATAGGAGCCTCTTCGACTCATTAATGTTACATGATCCGTCCTAGCTCATTTTTTTAATTTCATATTTTAGGAACCGATAATTGTTTGGACATTTTAGGGACCTACCCCGGCATGTTCCGTCTAAATTTCCAATTTTATGAACCTAATTGTTTTGCCATTTTACGATTCGGACTGGCTCGGAACCGCCGATCCTGGAACCGTATGTCCAGCCCTAGATCTCACGATCTACTACTGTATTCTTTAGATTTGCTCGAATGGACCAGATCTCATTGACAAAAATCCGTCAATGTTCATCAGTGGGGCCGGGTGTGCAGTCACAAAAATCAAAACCCATTGCCCTCTCTCCTCTACTGCTCTATCCTGCCGGATCCGCCAACCCGCAACTCTCCTCTCTAGACACCAGAAACCTGCGTCAAGAGTAGAAAAGTTGAGGTTATTTAAGTACAATTTAGTACTTTGTTAGTCACGATCGATAATTATACAATTTGCTCTCGATAGCATATAGCAGGATAAAGGAAGGCAATTTATGATGTTATCGATCGTCTCTAGAAAAATTTGGACAGAAAAGAAGGTGGCCATGATGATGATGGCATCCTGACAAGGAATGAGTGTATGTATGTACTCTTTAAACATGCATGCATGCATTCTGAACAACATGCATGGCGTAATAGTAGTGTCGTCGGTCGGCTTTAGTAACTTACTAAAGAGCTAAATCATATCGGTTTAGCATGCATGCATGTTAGATGATGTTTCCGATCGACTGGCTTCTTGGTCGGCAAGTGTATGTAGTTTAGGGAGATTTATGTCGAAATCTTGTGTATAGCTAGGACACAATTACGTACACAGCATGCTGCAGAAACATGCGTATCACACTTAGGGCCCGTTTGGTTTGCAGGATTGGACAACGTAATGTAATTGGCATTACGTTGTCAATCTAACTCGGATGTTTGGTTGGAAAAAAAAAATTAGATGTAATGTAATCGCGATTACAAGTTTGATTACATTACATCAGTTTCTTCTAAACTCAATTACATCATAAAACCTATGTAATCGCAATTACATTACAACTTAAGCGGAATGTTGGTATGCTATAATTTAGTCTTTTTGTTCGTTTTTGGTCATTTTTTGTTGTTTTTGTTTATTTTTTGCCGTTTTTGGTCATTTTTGTTCATTTTTTTGTCCTTTTTTGTCCTTTTTTGTCATTTTTGTTCGTTTTTGGTCATTTTATGTTGTTTTTGTTTGGTTTTTGTCGTTTTTTGTCGTTTTTGTTCATTTTTTGTCATTTTTTGTCGTTTTTGTTCGTTTTTTGTTATTTTTGTTCGTTTTTTGTTGTTTTTGTTTGCTTTTGTTCGTTTTTGTCCTTTTTTGTTGTTTTTGTCCGTTTTTTTTTCGTTTTTGTTCGTTTTTTTGTCATTTTTGTTCGTTTTGTTTGTTTTTATTTATTTTTTGTCGTTTTTGTCCTCTCTTTTATTGTTTTTGTCCTTTTTTGTCGTTTTTGTTCGTTTTTTGTCATTTTTATTCGTTTTTTCGTTGTTTTTGTTTGTTTTTTTGTCCTTTTTGTTGTTTTTTGTCCTTTTTTGTTTGTTTTTTTGTCATTTTTTGTCGTTTTTGTTCGTTTTTTGTAATTTTTGTTCGTTTTTTGTCATTTTTGTTCGATTTTTTGTCGTTTTTGTCCTTTATTTTCGTTTTTTTGTCGTTTTTGTTCGTTTTTTTTTGTCATTTTTGTTAGTTTTTGTTTGTTTTTTTTGTCGTTTTGTCCTTTTTTGTTGTTTTTGGTCCGTTTTTTGTCGTTTTCGTTCGTTTTTTTGTCATTTTGTTCGTTTTTTGTTGTTTTTGTTTGTTTTTTTTTGTCGTTTTTATCTTTTTTTTGTTGTTTTTGGTCTTTTTTGTTCGTTTTTGGTCGTTTTTGTTCGTTTTTTGCTATTTTTGTTTATTTTTTGTCATTTTTGTTCGGTTTTCCTATCGTTTTTTGTCCTTTTTTGTTCGTTTTTTTGTCGTTTTTTGTTCTTTTTTTGTCATTTTTGGTTGTTTTTGTTTGTTTTTTTTTGTCGTTTTTGTCCTTTTTTTGTTGTTTTTGTTCGTTTTTGGTCATTTTTGTTCGTTTTTGGTTATTTTTGTTCATTTTTTTTGTCGTTTTTGTCCTTTTTTTGTTCTTTTTGTCCCTTTTTGTCGTTTTTTTTTTTCATTTTTTTGCCTTTTTTTTATCGTTTTTGTTCAATTTTTTACGTTTTTTTATCGTTTTTTGTCGATTTTGAACATTTTTTGTCATTTCTGCATGTTATTTATCGATTTTTGTTGACCTTATACGTTTTTGTTCGTTTTTATCTTTTTGTCGTTTTTTGCTCGTTTTAATTCCCTCTTGTTTTTGGTCTTTTTTCATATTTTCGTTTTTTAATCATTTCTGTTCCTTTGTATCGTTTTATATTTTTTTTGCTCTTTTTATATTTTTTGTCATTTTTTTTTGTCGTTTTTGTTCATTTTTTTGCCCTTTTTTTGTTTTTGGTCTTTTTCGTCTTTTTTTCCTTTCATTTATTGTTGTTTTTTGTCATTTTTTTTTTGTTTTTAGTCAATTTTTTTTATCATTATTGGTCACTTTTTATGGTTTTCACATTTTTGATCTTTTTTTTGTCGTTTTCTTTTTTATCGCTTTTTTATTTTTGGTTTTTTTTCCTTCTGTTTTGTTCGTTTGTCATTTTTTGTATTTTTTATTTTTTGTCATTTTTTTCGTTTTTGGTCTTTTTAGCAGAAAACAAACCATTTTTCCCTTATTTATTTATTATTTATTTTTAGTTTTTTTTTTTATAAATTTTTTTAAAAAATTTAGTGATCCAATTTTTAAATTTTATGTTGTATTTAAAAAAATATTAAATTAGAAACTTAATTACATTACATGGTAAACCAAACATATGAATGCAATTGGCATTACATTACATGGTTTGATTACATGTTTCAACCAAACATAGTAATGTAATTGTAATTCCATTACATTACAAACCCAATTACATTACAAATCCAATTCCATTACGATTACGATTACATTACAATGAACCAAACGCAACCTTAGATCATAAATATGACCAACACAATCAATTAATGTTGTAAATATTTAAATCAATTAAAAATAATAATAATATGCGGCTAACAATTTTAACAATTAACATAACAACATAATTTATTGTTTGAACATAAGAACGACAAAGAAACACAAAAGTTCAGGTCTTCGGATTTGACGGACAGAAATCATTGGCAAAGAAAATACAAGCATATTTCGTGGTGGTACATTGATTTTAAAATCTCTAGTTCCAGACGGACAAACGGTATAAATAGCTTCTTGGACGGCACTATTTGGATCGCGATTTTGGACCGCACGTCACGTGTCAGCGCCACATTGGTAGATCAACTGGTGGTGGGTCCAAGCAAATAGGGGGACCAATGGAATGTTGATATGTGGCTCGTGGTCTTGGTTTGCAGTCTAAGACCGCGGGCCAAACATCCAATATCAAAATAAGTCAAATCGGCGATGAATTTAGCAACTCCAGAATAAGACGTCGCTAATATTTTAGAAAATACCGATGTATTTAAAAGACGTCGCAATACGTCACTGTCAACGACTTTCAGTAACATTTAGCAACTACCTTTATTATTATGAAAGCTGACGTCGTGGAGTCTTCGGTGAACGTCGCTATATTTTTAAGAACATCGACGTTTAGCGACTTCGAAACTTATATGTCGTAGTATACTAAAAAACGACGACGTTTAGATACGCCTACTGTTGACTAAATTACTTCATATAGGCCGGTTCCGTTAGTCGGTCTGACTTTTCATTTCTCTTCCAAATTTTTATTTTCCGCCCCCTCTCCTCCGACCTCCTCCTGCCCCCGTCGCCCCTTTCAACCCCAGCAACCCCCTTTTGTAAGCACCCTAATTTTTTGGAGTTTTTTTTATTTATTTTGTATAATTTTTTATATATTAAACCATACTTTATTTTTAATTATGGATATATAGGCATTTTGTCGTAGCTTTAATTTTTGAAGCAAAATATTGACCAATTTCTCGAATCAAGTTTCGTATTCGTGTTCTAGATGAGTCCACCGTCATTTTGATATACCATGTCCCACTCAAACATGTTTCCATTCACTACATATTTTTTGCACGATTTTGGGGTCAAAATAGTCATTTTGATCTTCGCCGTAATTTCGATGTATTTTTCCAACTCCGAATTGAGGCCCAAATCCGATCCAAACTTATCAAATATATAATTTTGACCTATTTTGAGCCTACTACACATATGTCAAGGGTGTGCTGCTCAATTGGATTTTTAAGTGCTACTTATTTTTAAGTGGCACACAAGTCGAAACTATAGACATATTGGACTTAAATCGATCACAAAAATTCTACCAACTCAAAACTAGTCCAACTAGGGACCCATGGAAACTATTCTAGGGTATCCTAACCTATTAGACATATTTTAGATTGATTTTTATGAATTAGTGTACCGTCACATTAATTCAAATTAAACCAACTCCATAACAACTTTCCTATTTTGGACTCGATTTAAATCCTAGGAGATAGAACTTTGTTTATCTTTTCAAATATGCAACCAAGTCCAACCAAACAAAGTCCTATCAAATTTCAACCCTTAAAATATTATATCTTTATATTAAAATCATTTTGGCCGGCCCCCATATATATCCCTATTCTTCCCAGAAATCGAGCGCACAAGTTTTCTTATCCTTATTTTCGCATATATTTTTCTACCTAACAGAAACTCATCACCACAACCTCTTTCAACCCTTCTACCACCTTCATTTCGACCCTAGGACATCCACTTAACACCCCAACACATTTTTGAGGAGCCTCAACCCCTAATTTGGTCGGTACGAGACGTGGAAGGCACTCGAAGTCGACCGAAATTGTGTTGAATTCGTCACAGCAAGTACGCTATTTTGTATCTGGGTTTCATGTACTTCCCTACATCATATTTTTGTGAAACTAAAACTAATGTAAATATCTCTGTCTATTTTCATTTTCAATTGATCATCCACACAGTTTCTTATGGTTTGACCGGACATCCGTTCTATGAAAGGTATCCAGAACATACTAGTTCTGTTGTGAGCCAATTTTTATCCACTTTCGTACTACTTCGACCTTCTATATATTTTTGGTAAGAAAATAGACTTTCCAAGCTTTCCAACACGCATATATTTTTCCAGCATTTTGGTTCCATTTACTATTTATTAAAAAACTGGGCATTTCGTTGTAATATCAAAACACCAAAATTCATGATAAGTTTTATGTGTCCATATGCTTCAGAACTTCATGAGACTTATCCAAATAAATGTTGTGCATATTTTGATAAAAAATATATATATTTCACTATTTTTCCACAATTAATATTTTATAGAAAAAATTTATCGTTTTGGGAGCCAAAATATGGAACAAATCATAGTATATTGATGTAGAATCAATACAAGACTTGTGTACATATTTTTCTATGAATAAAATATATTAACTATTATTATAGAATATTTATAATTATTTTTTTGAATTAAATAAGATATTTTTATGTTATTAAAATATTACTTTATCATATAGATTTAATACTATATATGCTAGATTGATACGATAGTTTGATACTTGTTTTCTTATAAACAATGTAGTCTAAATTTTATTATAAATATTTTA
This sequence comes from Iris pallida, assembly GCA_029216955.1. Lineage (NCBI taxonomy): Eukaryota > Viridiplantae > Streptophyta > Magnoliopsida > Asparagales > Iridaceae > Iris > Iris pallida. Next base: position 4,782,801 of record JANAVB010042618.1, read on the forward strand.
GTATGTTATTCCAGAAATAAATATTATATGTTTACTTTATAAAAATATTATTTTATTATATTGATTTAATACCATATATGATGGATTGGGTCATATATATAGTAAGTGCTAGTTACGTAGATTATGTCTTGCAAGGATTATATATAGTAAGCCTATAAATAGTATGTGTTAAGGCGATATATCATTGATAGATAGAATTATTTATTCTAGGAGTGCATGACAAGTGTAGCAAGGATCTCTAAGCCGGACCGTTATATTCGCAATTGGAAGGTGCATGCAAGTATACCTTACCAACTTTTATAGTATATTTTATATGCATGTTCTTTACTTCTCTGTTGTTTATTTTTCTTTATATTATTATATTCATGTTGCATTACCATATTTCTAGTTTTATTTTATCTTGTTTCTAGCTTACATGCAAGTACCAGATTTTTTTCTATTACATTATCTGTTATATTGGTATTCGTGTTCACTTGTGTCTCATAATAGAGTTGTCTAGTCCTATACCACTATTTTCTTGACTTGACATGACTTGAGTATGACTTGACTTGTGATATTATATAATTATTAGTTCTTATATTGACTACGGTTTATATGATTTACTTGAGCTTGATACTAGAATTGGCTACTTGATCATCTCGATTGGGAGTGCTTGCCTTGATTACGATTAAGATACTATAGATTGGAAGTGCTTGCCTTAACTACAGTCTATAGGTTTTACCTGACTTATTATTAGCCACTTCTAGTATGGCATGTCATTGTCTTACGATCCGTGTGTCGTAGCTTTTTTACGTCATAGGATCCTTGAGTCTTAGTTGATTCTTTCACGACTATTTTTAATTTTTTTCTGCATATGTTATAATGTTACATTCAACATATTTTATGTATCTTGCTAGTCCCTTGAGGACCTAGTGATCTCTCTAGGAATTTGTTGAGACATCTAGAATAGAAAGGTAGATTGGTGGACGTTTGTGTCAACAGGATTCAGGTATCACTAGTAATTTTTTTATTCTTCCATCTTTTATATTTTATGATGACATCTTCAGCTGTATAGCCTAGTTTTACAAGCTTTACTTTTTGTTATGAGCTAGTTCAGATGATCGTATTAAGGTCTGGCCAACTTATTACAAATTTTTAATCTTGTATTTATATTCAAGTGGCATTAGTACATTACTGTTTGGTCATGTCACGCCCTAGTACCGAAATCCGGAGAGTGACTAGGCCAGCTACTCTATATGAGGTATATGAACGTCATACGACGATTGTGCCTGTCATGTGACTAGGGGTGCATCCTACAATCAAGTCTTATATGGTCCTGTAGAGCATCTATGTCTCAATCAATAAAGCAAGAAGCAACAATTAATGAAAATATAAGATAAAACAGTAAGGCGTCCCCAACGCTTCATCAAAATGATCATGGGAAACTAGCTTTATATGTTAGCTAGCCCAGAGAGTCATAGATACATAATCGTAGTCAGATGCAGTCTGATTTAATTACAATTATGCAAGAAGGCAAAATATCCAGAACAACCGGCTAAACAGGTGCCGGTGGTTAAATGCCAGAACTTAAGTAATGATACTAGAGTGGTGGAGAAGAAATCCACTCGAGTTCTCCGCCCGCCATGCTCCTAGCATGCCCCATTGACGTCAGGGAGGAAAGTCGGATCCTCTGGCTCTGATACGTGATCTAACCAAACAAAATCAGCAGGGTCAGCCCCGAATAGCAAGTACCATAAGGGAGCACAAAAGAGTGAGATAAAATCCAAGCATAATAATAATTAGTAATAATAATAATAAAGCTTCCGGTCGTAACTTCAGTCCACAGCATATCGTAGCATGATAGCCCAACCCGACAACCAAACAAGAACATGGGTTGGACCACGCACCATGACAGTCTATGTCCCTCGGTTACTGTCGAAAGGTACAAGACACATTCAAGTCATTTTTCAAGCGGCCATTTATTCATGTGGCTTTCTATATTTGGCAGGGTTATCCCCGCAATACTGTTATAGGAATCTTCAGATCGTGTCATTCCAGCATGACTAGTCAATCCAAATTGTATATATATATAAATACATAGCACCTTGATCACGCACCGGTCCCCCGTAAGGCTACTGCGCTAAAACATATAACACATAGCACATAGGAGTTGGATATGGTCATCCACCATAAGCGGATGAAACCATGTCCGTAGAGGCCAACCCGGCACGTCAAGACAGAACCTGGGTTAGCTAGTGTGGCATGATCTCGAGATTCTTCCCGCCCAATAAATCGACCAGATTAGTTGCCTAGTTAACCCTAGATTAATCTCGAGATTCATATGCCGTAGTCATATGCTCATTCTCCTAAATGTCGCACATAGTACGAGTACCCCAAGAAGGGATCCATACTGGCTTAAGGAGTCATACATGAGGATCCCTCCTTAGTGTAATGCAACACGCTACACAAACTACGTCATTAATATCGACCATTTATTATGTAAGTGCTGGAGGCATTGGATGTACTGACATATATCGTGTAGGAACATTTCACACATGAGATAGCACATCGGGGCTCACATAGATTGTACCTCTGTACATGCATTGGACCAGCACACACATAGATAGTTAGGTCAGGAATGATGGTCGAGCCACAAGACGGAAGAGGAATAAGAAGGTACAGCACACTTAGGGTATGAAGCGCATGCAAGTCATGAAGTGGCACAAACGGCACATTGGCAAAAGATGCATGATGCAAGGTGCAAGACGCACGAGGTACGAGGTACAAGGTATACGAGGTGTATGCAAGGTACACGAGGTATGCGAGGTACATGAGGTACACAAGATGTGTGAGGTACAAGGTACAAGGTGAGATGCATGAGGTGTGCGAGGTGTAAGGTACGCAGACCAAAAGGTACACGAGATGCAAGGTGCGCAGACCAAAAGGTGTGCATGGTGCAAGGTGTGCAGACCAAAAGGTACGCGAGGTGTAAGGTACATGGACCAAAAGGTGTGTGAGGTATGCGAGGTACAAGGTGTGCGAATCAAAAGGTGAGCGAGGTGCAAGGTGCACGGACCAAAAGGTGTGGGAGGTGCAAGATGTACGGACCAAAAGGTATACGAGGTGCGCAAGAGGTGCACGAAGTACGTATGAGGTGCACAAGAGGTGCGCGAGGTACAAGGTACGCGGACCAAAAGGTGCACGAGGTGTGCACGAAATGCACGAGGTGCAAGGTGCGCGGACCAAAAGGTGTACGAAGTACAAGGTGCGTGGACCAAAAGGTGCGCGAGGTGTCGTCCCTACCAGCAAGCGTTTGGCCATAGAGTTTTAGAAACTTTCAATGTCTATAACTTGGGCTATAGGACTCAAAATTGGGCAAAATAAAGGTCTAAACTGAATGAAATTGAATTCTCTACAACATGGAACAAGTAGTTTTCAAAAAAGTGTAAGTTTGATAGATCAAAACCATAAAACACATAAATCCTAGTTTTTGTAACATTGATGTACTCAAAACTAGCCATCAAAATGAAAAATACCAAGTACTAAACTTGTAGGGGATGATGAGAAGAATAATATAGCCAAATATTTCAAAGAAAAAAAATCAAAAAATGAAAAATATAAGAATCTCTCCATTTGGTACAAGGTGTACTTGCCTAATGGTGGTGTGGTTGAGGAAAATGAATGAAGGATTATAAGGAGAGGGAAAAGGAAGAAAATATATATAAAGTAGTGTTGGGTTGACTTAAGAAAACCCTAATCTTAAGCATGCACTTAACTATTTTAACTAACGACTTGATTTGTGGCTATATGCAACAACTAATAGAAAAATAAATTAAAGTGGTGCATATGCACAAAATACCATATGTCATATACAGGAGTCAAGAAGGCAAATACGTTTATCAGGAACGGGGAATGACATCTCTACCGTCCTCAGAAAAAATTTATCCTCAGAATTTTTGCCAAGACAAGATAGAGAAATCGGGGCAAGCAAGTTCATTAATTATAAAACCAACTACACATGCAATTATATCAAACCTATCAGGCATTAGAGAACAACCATCCACCCTAGTGGGTACAATTCAAGCATGGAAAGATGTTTCGAAGGCATAAGAATAAATATACCTTCTGAGTCGAACAAGTGTGGATATCGAGATCTGATCTCTTCCTCGCGCTCCCATGTTGACTTTTCTGGTGAGTGATGACCCCAAGCGACACGGACAAGACTAATAATTCGGTTCTTGAGCACCTTCTCTTGTCGATCCAAAATGGATACGGGTTGCTCCTTGTAAGTCAAGTCGGTACCGACGACTAGCTCAGAATGATCGAGGATGTGACTCGGATCCGAGACGTACCTACGCAACTGAGACACATAAAACACATCATGTAGCGAAGGTGGAAGGGCACGACGATAAGCAACATCGCCTACCCGAGCGAGAATTTCAAATAGACCAACATATTTAGGACTAAGCTTTCCTCGGGTTCCAAATCTAATGATACCCTGAGTAGGCAAAATCTGTACAAACACTTGGTCACCAACACCAAACTCTACAGGCCAACGATGCTGATCGGCCCAGTGTCGGTGCCTGTCATGCACAACTCGAAGACGCTCTCTGATCAACTTGGTTGTTTCCACGGTCTGCATGATCATCTCTGATCCTAATAATTTCCGTTCTCCCACATCATCCCATGCCAGAGGGGACCTGTATTTTCTTCCATATAATACTTTAAACGGTACCATCTGTATACTTGCCTAATAACTATTATTGTAAGAGAACTCTACTAAATGAAGATGATCTTTCCAAGTACCGTCAAAATCTAAGGTACAAGCTCGTAACATGTCTTCCAATGTCTGAATGGTTCTCTCTGACTGTCCATCCGTCTATGGATGATAGGCTGTACTGAACCTCAGCTTGGTACCCAAACTTTGTTGCAAACTCCACCAAAAATAAGAGGTGAACTGGGGGTCTCAATCTGATACTATGCTGATAGGAACTCCATGCTGCCTCACTATCTGCTTTATATATATTTTTGCCAACTGCTCAATAGACTATCCTACTCTAAAAGGAAAAAAATGAGCAACCTTCGTGAGCCGATCTACAATTACCCAAACTGCGTTTTGACCAGTCAGATATCTAGGTAAACCAGTCACAAAGTTTATTGTGTTGTGCTCCCACTTCCACTCTAAAATGGGAAGCGGTTGTAACAATCATGCTGGCCTCTACCGCTCTGCCTTAACTTGCTGACATACCAAGCACCTAGAAACAAATCTTGCTATCTCCCTCTTCACGATATTCCACCAAAAATGTTGTTTTATATCCTGGTACATCTTTGTGCCTCCATGATGGATAGAATAAGGAGAACTATGAGCCTCTGACATAACTTCCTGTCGAAGGTCTCCATCTAGTATATAAAAATGGCTTCCGAACCTAAGCGTACCATCTTCATGGATTACTAAATCCTTTCCGAGACCTGATTCACAATCTGATCGAAGCTTCTGGATTCGCGGATCCTCCGTCTGGGCTGCTCTTATCCTCTCTACTAAAGTAGACTGAATTTGCAAACTGGCCATAACTCATGTATCTTGCGGAAAGATCACTTTAATTCCTATTTTCTGAAGATCTTTCAAAATATGCCTCTGCGAGGTTAAAATGAATGCACCACCTCTCCTACTCAAGGCATTTGCTACTACATTCGTCTTTCCTGGATGATACTGTAGATTCACATCGAAGTCCTTCAGTAACTCTAACCATCTTCTATGTCTCATATTTAAGTCTCTCTGGGTGAATACATACTTCAAGCTCTTATGATCAGTGTAAATTTCCACTCGATCCCCATATAAGTAATGCCTCCATAACTTAAGTGAAAATACCACTACTGTTAACTCTAAATTGTGGGTTGGATAGTTCTTCTCTTGACCCCGAAGCTGTCAAGATGCATATGCTATCACCTTACCATGCTGCATCAGTACACACCCAAGTCCCTTTTCGGATGTATTACAATATACTGTAAAGCCACCCGACCCTACTGGCAGCGTCAAGATCGGGGCTGAGATCAATCTCTTCTTCAACTCTTCAAATAATGTCTGATACTCTGCTGACCAAATAAATCCTATATCCTTATGCGTCAAACGCATCAAGGGTGATAAAATCCTGGCAAAGTCTGCCACAAATCTCTTGTAGTAACCTGCCAATCCTGAGAAACTACGCACTTCTGCTACCGTCTTTAGAACTAGCCAATTCTCTACTGCCTCAACCTTCTTCGGATCTACTGACACTCCTCCTCCATAAATAATGTGTCCCAGGAATGAAATACGATCCAACAAAAACTCGTATTTACCAAGCTTCACATAAAGTTGCTGCTCCCTCAAGGTCTGCAAAGCTGTCCGAAGATGTTTCTCATGCTCTTCTTCATTGCTGGAATAGATGAGGATGTCATCTATGAACAATACTACAAACTTATCCAAATATGGTATAAAGATGCGATCATCAAATCCATGAATACTGATAGGACATTAGTTAGTCCAAATGGCAGTACCAGAAACTCATAATATAAATATCGTTATCTAAATGCTGTCTTGGGTATGTCCTGCTCCCGGACCCTCACTTGATAATATCTAGATCGAAGATCAATCTTAGAGAAGACGTAGGCCTTACCTAATTGGTCGAATAAGTCGTCGATCCTTGGTAATGGATACTTGTTCTTTATGATTACTGTATTCAACTGTCGGTAATCAATGCACATTCGTGTCGATCCATCCTTCTTGGGTACTAAAATCTTCGATACTGCCCAGGGAGATTCACTGTCTCGGATAAACAGTTTTGTCTTTAGTTCTTCTTCATGCTGGTATAACTTGTCCAATTCTGACGGTGACATCCTGTAAACTCTGTCGACCTTAGGCTCCATTCTAGGATTTAACTCAATACAAAACTCTACATCTCTCACCGATGGTAAACCTGGAAGTTCATCTGGAAATACATCAAAAAACTCTCTGACCACTCTTGGAATATGCTCCTGCTCTACCAATGCTGCTGCAACTATGCCCTGGTGTCACGACCCGCACCCGCTTTTCGGACGCGAGCACGTGAGCAAGCCAGCTACGTATCGAGCAGACCCAGCCCCTCTCGAATACGTAAACACTGTCATGGCTATGGTATACTACCAAATCATGGCAAAACAAATCTATATCTCAATCCACAACAAGAATACAAAACACGAATGAACAATTATGGGTCATGGTCTACAGCCCATTATCATATTGTCCGATTAGACTCCAAGAATAATATGAGTCTATAAAATAAGCAGAATATATAATGGTACGGAATATAAAGCACGAGAAGATAATAAAGAAATATCACAAGCAAATACCTGTATCATACATCACAATCCTCTACCTTCTGCTCTGCTAACTAACTCCATACAGTCGCTAAACCTGAAAAGATCATCAGGTCCTCAGAGGATATAGCAAGATACATATAAACATGTCTATTTAGCATTTTAATCATGCATGATAATATATAAACAGGATATAACAAGGAACGACACTTAACGTGGCAAGAGACTGCGACCAAACTGCTAACAAGTGACTAACGACAAGTGGCTACTGACAGGTGACTATGAACTGGAATACAAGAACAACTACACGTAACTGAACTGCTGAATGAACAAGCAAACACGAGATCAATGGAATACCAAACCCTTGTCCCGAGTGGACTCGCAGGTTTGAACTAATCACTAACCCTCGTCCCGAGTGTGGACTCTCTGGTTAGTACTAACCCTCGTCCCGAGTGTGGACTCTCTGGTTAGTTCACGGCAAGGCACCCTCATCCTGAGTGTGGACTCTCTGGTGCAAGTATAACATCATCGTCCCGAGTGTGGACTCTCTGATGTAAACACCCTCGTCCCGAGTGGACTCTCTGGTGCCAAGGAAACAATAACAAGGATTTAACAGTTCAATTACACGTACTCGTTCTATGACACGACTCAAGCAAGGTACTGGTGAGACGAGGTATGACTCAGTCAAGACATGGTCAAGTCCAGTATAACTAAACTGTCAAGTCAAGCAAGACCATAAACTGGTGAACACTGTATGTAGAAACTAGATAAAGCAAGTAGACAAGAAAGCTAATGAATCATGTAAAATCCATAACAAATATAGTATCCATGATAATACACTAATAACATGAAAACTATAAACATGAAATTAAACTGTAGAGGGAGGCAAGGTATCTTGCCTGGTTCCGCGATGTGAGGATGAAATTTCTCTCCCGTGTCCACGCCTTTGGAACCCGACGCTCCTAGATAATTAATTAACTAAATTAAGCCACTACTCATGAACTTAAAATATGACTTAATTATTCAAGATAATGTTTTAAGATTATATTCAATTTCTTGTGGGACCCTTTAGACCTATAGAATCACATACAGGCTCCACGAGACACCGAACACAGTTTTTGGATTTCCAACTCCCAATTAGTCAGTGATGTCCCTACTTCAATACTATACTTAGAAATCATATAAAAATCATTAAAATATATATTTAAACTAATTTTATATATAATTAACTCTAAAATTATAGAATTAATGTTTCTAAAGGCTTTTATGACTAGTTGATTACTAAGTTAGCTAGTTAACCCGAAACTTGTCCGGAACATAGTTAATTACTCATAATTGATAAAATAATCCAAAAATATAATTTAAATAGAAATAAAATACTTTATTTTCTATATTAACATCAGAGATACAAGGGTAAGATTATACTACAAGTTTGGGTCATTCTAGGTCAGCAGGTCGCCCGAAATTAGCTACTTTTGACCTATAATTTTCTCGGCCAGAATTGAGTTGCTAAATTTGTGGAAAAATACTTAAAATTCCTAATTTATGTATATGGATACACATAAAATTTAGTTTCAAGAATAGGCATCAATAACTAGTACTTCCTTCACAATGGTGTTAATTTTGACCCTGCCGGAACATGGATATCGTGCATATAATACATGAAACTTTTATGGATGATTAAATATAACAAAATTAACCAAAAATATAATTTTTACAGATTTAATAACATATATTCTAAAGAATTTTAGCAAAAGTTTTTAGAAGAAAAGATTAGGGTTCTTACCAAAGATACTTGCTAGAAAGGGTGGTGATGACTTCTCTTCACCACAGCTCCAATCTTTTTCGCTATTTTCGCTTGCTAAACCTCTTTTGATGAGTATGAGAGAGTTGATAACAGCTATATAGGGTTGGATGGGGGGATGAAGTTTTCTAGGGTTTGTTTTGAGGGGTTGGATGGATGTATGGTGGAGGAGATGAGTTTTTGTGAAGGAGGGGAAGATGTATAATGAAGGGATGATGTGTGGAGGCTATGAGGAGGGGGATTTCTGTCAAAAATAAAGAGGGGGATAGGGAGAAGTGGTCGGCCACAAGGTGGGGAATAAAAGATTATGATTTGGTTAAGGTTTGGGATAAGTTGGTATATTTAACATATCCTTAAATGAATTTTAAGCAATCTAGGATTTAAATCCTATTTAATTTGATGTATTTAGCCATGGAGGGTTGGCTTGGCCGAAATTAACATGGTGGGGGTCCACTTGGCATGATTTGGTTGTTTGGTGAGTTGGCTAGTTGATTGGATTGAGGATTTAAAAGGGGGTTTCCTAATATAGAACTATTTAATTCTATCTATGTAATTACACTACAAAATCTGAATTAAATACAAATAAATATAATTATTAATATTTATTAATGCCCAACATGCCTACATAGGGTTGGGTTCGATTTGGAAGATGTTTGGGAAGGTTTGTGCAACCGGGTCTCCTAAAAAATCATAAAGGCTTTCTTACTAATTATTTAAATAAAAATTATGACTTGTGCCATTATTTGAATGGTTAACATGCAAGGGACTACCGTATGACCATGGCACTCCTAACATGTCTAGCATGCTAGTTAAAGCACCCAACCATGCTAGGCATGCCATACTTTCTAGTCGTCTTGCATATTCAAACTCAAACATGGCTAAGGTCATCTATTATAATAACTATTTAATTTAAAGATATTCACAAATTTCATAAAATCCTATTTTAGCCAAATAAATAAATAAATAAATAATCCAAAAATTCTAGGATTTTACACCTGGTGTCGAACCTCCAATAATCGAACAAAGACGAACTCCTCAATGCTAGGTACATTAAATACTACCCTACCTCTTCGACAATCTATCGTCGCATGATTGTCTCTCAACCAGTCCATGCCTAGGACAACGTCAAAGTTGTCCATAGGGAACTCAATCAAAGATGCGGGCAATAATCGCCCACATACTACGAACGGACACGCTAAGCACACTCTGCTAACTCCTACGATCCCATTACCCGTGAGTATATTCATCCTCTCCGACAATGCCTCGAACTACAATCCAATAGGTGTCGTAAATCGTACAGATATAAAAGAGTGGGTAGCCCCCGAATAAATAATACTACTGCAGAAAAAGAGGAAACATAAACATTACCTACAACCACGTCACCTGAAGCTAGTACATCCTCCAGAGATAAGGTGAAGGCCTGGCCCTGGCCTTGCTGAGCTCCCTGCTGCTGTCTTCCTTGACCAAGCTGTTGTTGCGGCCTCTGCTGGCCTCCCTGGTTCTGCGCCTGGCGAAACATCTGAGCCTGCATTGGCAGACGCTGGGCTAGTGGCCTTACTGCTAATGCTGGTCCGGTCATGCCCCGATCCCGCAGAGTCCTTTCATCCTCGCTTCGGACTATTAGAGACCGATCGTCCTCGCTAAGGTATAATGTCGTGCAAGCCTAAGTTGCGCTTTCACAAGACCAAGACCTGAAGCAAGACAAGATAGACAAGATTGATAATATACAGCGGAACATATTACAGATAATTGAAGCAGCAGCGAACATAGTTCAGGATACATGTATTGAATTCAATGGTAACAAGAAACAATTCTCTTTATTGATTTCATTTGAACATATTACAATGCTCTCAATTCTCTCTGGTACAATGTTACATTCTCTCAGAACTTTACAGATTATAATGATGTCGTTCCCATACATTACATCCCTTTATACATAAAACTAACTTTTGCAACAGATGTCATCTCTTGGCATCTCTTCTGATTTCTGGCTCCTGAGGATGAGGCTCGGGCTATCGCTTTGGACTATCCATCTCGATGCATATTACACCTGCATGCAGACTGATGGTGGGTCAGTATATCAGCATATTGGTGATTGTGAACAAAGAGCTACATTTGTCTGAAATGATCACTGTTCATTTAGTGAGAAAGCATTTCTTGTGATGTGATCTTGCTACTTTTTACCTATATTCATTTCATGCATACAAGGTCAGTTTACATTCTTTGAAAACATCTTTGAAAGCCATAATTCATTTCAGTTCATTTGAAGCATACTAGGGACTATTCAATTCAAGCACGATGACTATTCATTTCATGTGCAGTGCGCAGCGTATTTCATGAGCATAATCATTTCTCTGTTCAAGCAATTCTTAGGGACAATTATAAGCACGATACCATATCTTTTCTTTAAAGGGGACATAGCATTTTATTGTATAGATAATCTCTGCAAGCAATTTATGTCAAAGACTTAAGCAATATATATGTATCACTTTTAAGTGATTCTTAATGTAGCCGACCGTCCATCTCTGCACAAGACAAGGATTATCATAAACATGATAAAACCAACATTGTTCCCTGTTCGTCTCTGCATCGTTATCTCTTAGCAAAATATTCTTGACACATGCATACTCGATTGGCAGCTGTGACTTTCCGGTTCAGCTCTGCACCAACCAATACCTATTTATATGATGGTCCATAGAAAATTCCATGATTAGCCGCTGTGACTCTCCGATTCAGCTCGTCGCTAAGGACTCAGATATCGACTACCCTTTTAACATGGGGTCTCTTTTACCCAGGGTGCTCTTAATCTCTCCTAGAACAAGTGGTCCAGGCGGCCCCAGATTCCATCCGAGAGACAAATTTTACTCGTGCATGAGTTGTCTAAGACCATATGCATGCTCTAGCAGTTCTATCAGATGAGACAGAATTGTGATCAGATGTACGACATGTTCTTTTTATGCCTTTTCAAATATTCGACATGTTCATTTCATGCCTTTGCAGATGTACGACACGTTCATTTCGTGCCTTTCTTCTTTTCAGATCATATAGCCAACAGCTTCTCTCTTTTCTTAGCAAGCAGGATAATGAGTCATATTCAGAACAAAGATCTAAAATAACATGGCAATATCTCTTTTGATTTAACATAGCAAACATTCATTTTTTTTATCAGGCAACAATCTTTCTTTAGCATACAGGCATCAGTTCATTTCTTATTAGCAGGAAACAATTCTTCTTAGCATACAGGTTAATTATCTCTTTTCTTGTTCTTAGCATAGCAACATGTTAAATCTCATATAAGCATGCATACTGATTACCGTCTTGTTATTAGCATGACAAGGTTCACTTGATCAAGGCAACATTTATTTTTTAGCAAAGCAACATGTGAATTCTCTTAAAACCATACTCATTGATTTACTATCTTGTTATTAACAATAACATTCAATCAAAAACTCAGATTATTATTAGGCGTAAGCGAATCAGCAAATGAGACTTCGTCCACTCACCCAGATCAATCTTCTTCTGTTGCAGATCCAACAATACGATCTTTTTGTCTATCTAGTGCCTTCATGGAGCAAGGCACTACAGGTCATTTGCTCGGTGCTACCCCCAGAGCTGGCAACGCTGGACACTGCTGAACTGGCCCTCCTGGCCTCTGTATCATAGGACAATTGGCAATCATGTGGTCTGGACTACCATAACTCATGCACAACCCATTAGCAGAATGACACACATCCTTAGTGTGTCCTTTCTTACCGCAGTAAGTACATCCATTGGGCGCTTCCTGGCGCTGTTGCTGGTTCTTTGGCTGCTGATGTCGAATTGGTGCTGTTATCTCTGACACCGCCGTCCTCCTCGGTGCTTCTGACTCATGAATACGGATGCCGGGTGCTAGTGCCGATATTCGTTGCACTGCTCCTCCGCTCATACTATGGGAATGAGACCTCTTCTGGCCTCCAGTCCCTACCGCCAACCTTTGCTGGGTAAGCTCATGCCTCTGTGCTGCCGTTAAAATGGCATAAAAATCTGATAGTCCACTACTAAAATCTGCACAATTAGCGACGTAAATTTTGCAACATTCGTAAAACGTCGCTAAATTATGGACATTAGCGACGTATAATTGAAACGTCGCTAGTATTCGGTACTAGCGACGAAAATAGCGATGTGACAACGACATATATTAGTTACATGAGCTAGTCATCGTGAAGCGTCGCTATGACATCACTAATAGCGAATAATTTAGCGAGTTAGTATGAACGTCGCTAAATTCTAATTAAATTAAATTTCCTCCCCCCCTGATTTATTTCTCCTCCCCCCCATTTTACTCTCTCACTCGCTCCCTCCGGCGCTCTCACTCTTTCCGGTGCTCTCGCTCTCTCCGGCGACTCTCACTCTCTTCGACGACTCTCCTCCCTCTCCAGTACGTGACTCCCTCTCTCTCTATTTTATTTGTTGGTGGTTGGAGGGTGCTGGTGGCTGGAGGGGAGGGGCAGGGGGTATGGGTGGTTGGGGGTGAGGAATGGTTGGAGGGTGGTTGGGGGGGTAGGGCAGGGGATAAGGGCGGCTGGGGGTGAGGAAGGGGGCTGGGGGAGGGGAGGGTTCGGGTTAGGGGTGGGTATGTGGGGGGGAGGAGCAGGGTGGTGAGGGCGGCTAGGGGGAGGGGAGGGTTAGGGCTCCCAGAAATGATGACGACTATGAAGTTCGTATTGAGGCAAAGCTGAAAGTATTTACTGCCTACGGAAAGCCATCTGGTAAAATAAAAAAAAATCTAAATGACAATGAGGTTAGCGCTGCAATGTTATATGTATTGGTCAACTGCGACGAGGAAGAAGTGGACAAGCTAGAGGGGTAAGTAAAATTATTTTGCGTGCTTCGTTGCTTCTCAATATAACTAATATACCTGTGCTTCGTTGCTTTGCATCATGTTTAAGGATGAGGTAACATCCAATAATCCGTACGCAACCGAGGAGGAAGTAGAACAACAAATGAGACTTCATTTTCCTTTTTGGTTGAGAGCATATGTACGGATATCTTCACAATTTACTTTTTTTGTACGTATATACTTGCACAGAATAATTAAGTTAGCATCATTTATTTGGTATTTAGGTTGATCGTCCGGAGGCAATTCTTGAGAATGAGTATATTAAAACTCTAGCGAAGTGACCAATTTATTAAGTGAAGACCTAGCCAAGTTACTGTGTAAATGGCTTCGGGTTCAAGTCAACAAATGCTCGAATAAGAGACGACTTCTTCGATTTGGATTCTACGAAGAATAGTTGTTTTTGCATAAAATCTTCAAACTACAAAGACGTCGGCCCAGGCAATGACTTCTTTGGCATCTTATGGGAGATTGTGGAACTGACATACAATTATGCTATAGAACCTTGTAAGATCGTCTTGTTCAGATGTGATTGGTTCGATCCGATCAAAGGTCAAGTTTGGAGAGTTGACAAACATGGTCTTGTTGACATAAATTATCGCCGTCAATATCAAGCTTATGAGCCGTTTATTCTAGCAAGCCAGGCTCAGCTAGTTTACTTTACCAGCTATCCAAAACGAGGAGCCGAAAGATCAGATTGGTGGGCAGTCTGTAAGACTAAAGCTCAGAATACATTCGATGTCGACGAGATAGCTTATCAGGAAGATGAACTACCTCTTATTACAAATATTGTCGATTTTGACTCAACAGAAGTTCCTCATGATATGTTTCATCAATTGGAAGAGGTTGAAGTATCAAAAGAGGAAGAAAAAGTTGATAGAAGTGGAAAGGAAGAGGAAGAGGAAGAGAAACAAGACGAATTTTTAGAAGAGGATTAAATATGTTTAATTTTTAGATGTAATATGGTTTACTTTTGTTATTTTCCAGATGTAGTATGGTTTACTTTTTTTTAGATGTAGTACGGTTTACTTCTGTATTTTTTTAGATATAGCTCGACGTAGATCCTTTGGTTCCGGTGCTGGTGGGAGTCGACGAGGCCGACAGTCTCCATCTACCACTCCTACCAACTCGTCATCCCCCCGTACTCCAGTATACACTAGCGGTCTAGTCGCCGGCAGTGTCTCCATACCCGGCTCTAGCAGTTCCAGGTTAGGGCCTTCTTCTACGCAGCCAGTACCGTCGAGTATTCCAGAGGCCGATCCCACTACTGAGGAGCAGGCCAAGGCCGAGGCCCACGCCGAGGGCGAGGCCGAGGCCGAAGGGCAGGGGCAGAGGTAGGGACAGGGGCAGGCTGCAGCTCCCATTTGAGACAAATCCTCCGTGTCGCTCGGAGGGGGATCTGAGGTTGGAGATTTGGGCCTGTACTCGGACCAGGCGGTAAGTAAAAATATTGTTGCATTTAATTTGTTTAAATTTATTATAAACTTATTTAATAAATTTTAATTTCCATTTTACAGGTATTATCCCTCCTCCGTACACCGGTCGCTGGGTACATTCCTGCGACAGAACTACGGGAGGGGGCCTGGATCAACTGGAGGGATGTCCCGGCCGATAAGAAGGCCTTCTAGTTTGAGCACTTCTCCGTATGTAAAAGTTTATTTTCTTTTAACATTTAGTATGTTATGTTATAACTTACGTACTTCTATGATTTTTTTCAGCGGACTTACTTCTTTCCTCCCCACCGCGTCGTTGCTGTCGAGTCTATTTTTTTTCAGCGTCGCCAGCAAACTCATTAGGGACGCGATCCTCGACCAAAAGGATTGCGAGCGTCGGAAAGAGCCTATTCAGGGTTGGATCTCTGCCGTCGACTGGGTGACAAAGAATAGGAGATTCAAGGAGAAAACCTACAAGGAGAAGTCCGCGAAGTCTAAAAGAGCGCGACAAGCGGGATCGCATTGGTGTGGTGGGTCACGGTTCATTATAGATTTCTTCACTCATATGGTACATATCTCGCCGTATACCCGTAATTAATACTTTATAGTAATATATTTCTTTCAACTTAACTGACAAATTATATAATAATTTTGTAATAGGTTGAATCGGGAGAAGACCTGAATATGGTGACCTTGTTCCTTGCCATGCACACGAAGGGGGAGCGGTTCGTAGACGACAAGGCCCGGGACACCTACGTAAGTTTTACTTAATGTTAGTTCATTAATTAATTTTTACTTACATAGAGAAGTCATATAGATGTTATTTCTAGGCCTAGTTTTTGAAGTTTTACTTAATGCTAGTTCATTAATATTAATTTTTAGCGACCACGTGAGAATTCATATAGATGTTATTTCTAGGCCGAGTTTTTGAGGCTTAAGGAGGCCGGGCCGACACAGTCAGAGGGAGCTGGTGTTAACACTTCCCAGCAGCCCCCGGCCGCCGCAGCTCAGTCAGATGATAAGTTGTGGATGAGGGTCATTGGTGGCATGCATAGGGGTACGTACTATGGTACGGGCTCCTATGGTGCCTTCATTGCGTCAAAGGCCTCTACGACCGCCACTAGTGTGCCCGACCCCGCACAGACTGAGGAGTCGTTCCTCTACCAGTAGAGTGTCGATGCGCAGATCGTAGCTCTGCATGATGAGATGCTGCAGAGGATAGTAGCGCCGCATACAGATGATTCTGCACTCATCTTATGCTTTGAGAGGCTTGAAGAGACTATTGAGGCACTGCGACAGATGACCCATGCTACGTAGTGGTTGGTCGAGCAAATATAGCAGTTCCAAGAGATGGCTACGGAGCGACCATCTGCTGGTACGCCGGGAGCATCGTCTGCATCCGGCGGTGCATAGGAGGACATACTCGTCCACCTGTTGTCACCGGAGGAGTATCAGACTATCCTGGCATTGCGTCGACAGTCATCTGGTGGCGTTCCTCCTCCAGCTTCGGGTCCAGCTCCAGCTCCAGCTCCAAGCGATCAGTAGTTTTATTTTTGTATTTTCAGACTGTACTATATTTTTTACTTTGTACGTATTTGGGGATATTCACTTTATTCATTGAGGATATTGACTTTGTACGTATTTCAGGATATTGACTTTGTTCGCTGAGGATATTATTGACTTTGTTCGTTGAGGATATAATTTTTTCTTTATACTTTTTGTATATTTTGGAATGTATTGTGCGTGCCGGTGTTGAGTGTTCCACCGAGGGGGTTGGTGAACCCAGGAATTAGATTCTGTATTTTGTATTTTGGATTCTGTATTTTGGCTCAAGCTCCAGCTCCATTTGCATTCTGGATTCTGTTTTTTATATTTTTTAACTTAGCGATATTTTTAGCGACGTTAATAGGCGTCGCTAAATTTTTGTGACGTTAATCAATGTCGCTAAAAGCGTCGCTAAATTGTTGATGTGCCAACACATGGCACCGAATCTGATGTCAACAAGTCATCGCCAAAACGTCGCAAAAGTGTCGCTAAACGGCGACCACACAATAACGTCGCAAATTGCATCGCTAATTAGCGACCACGTGAGAACGTCGCAAATAACGTCGCTAATTAGCGACATTATCAACGTCGCTAACTAACATTGCCATAGCAACGTTTTACGACGTTTTCTCGATTAGCGACACGCTTTTTTCCGTCGTTTCTAAAACGTCACTAAAAACGTCGCTAATTTAGGTTAGCGACGTTTTGGCCGAGATTAGCGACGTTTTGGAACGTTGCTAATCTGACAAATTTTTATAGTGGTCGTGCCCTTCTACTAGCTGTAGAATCTCCAGATAAAGTTCATGCTGGAACCTCATAGTCTTTTCCTGCTCTGTAGCTACCATCGTCGGTGCAAACCGACTCAACCTGCAGAACTCCAATGCATATCCATCCACCGTCTTATCGGCCTGCTTGAGACTGATAAACCTCTGCTGAAGCTCATACCGTGCAACTATGCCAAAATACTTGGCTTACAATCTAGTACTGAAGCTATCCCAAGGAACAGGACGCCCCATTCCAACCTCTTCTGATGCCCACCAGTCGTGAGCAAGATCCTGAAGCAATAATCTGACTTGGTCAACCTTCTCCTCTGCTGGAACCTTTATTGCTGTCAATATGACCTCAATATCCTGAAGCCAAGTATCCGCCGTAATGGCATCCTTCGTGCCGTCAAAGTACCTTGGGTTAAGTCGACAAAACCTCCCCGACGCTCCCGAGTCATTCCTGACACTCCTCTCAAGGGCTAAATATAACCCCTGGTTCAGTAGCACTTCTGTTCCTATTGTTGGGTCTGCTGTTGCTAGTTGGCTGCCACCTGACACTGCTGAGTGGTCAGAAATCCTCGTATGACCTCTAGGAGTGTTGCAGCATCAGGTACTATAGTCGCTGTCGGCACCACTGTGAGTGCAGGAGCTTCGGGAAATGGTTGCTCCACTGGCTCTGATACATCTTCCACCCGAATCTGACTAAGAGGAGGCATTCCTTCCTGATGCTACCCCGTCGAGCCATGCTTTACTGGACATTCCTCCACGTTGGCTTCGCCAGTTACTGAGAAAGAAGTACCCCTATAGGAAAAGATATAGGATATCAAATGACAGGACGAGGAAGATTCGAGATTGCAATTCAAGTTATCAATCAAGGTGAGCAAGGAAAGACAGAGCAAGAGATCAAGGGAACAAGTTTTGATTGAGACTCCTATAATAATAATACCCCACAAGTCTGAAAATCAGACCTGCATGGACCATGCACCAATAAAATCTTGTCACGCCCCGGTACCGAAATACAAAGAATGAATAGGCCAGCTACTCCGTATGAGGTATATAAACGTCATATGGCGATTGTGGCTGTCATAAGACTAGGGAGTGCATGCTACAATCAAATCTCCTATTGTTCCACAGAGCATCTATGTCTCAATCAATAAAGCTAGAAGCAAAAATTTATGAACATGTAAGATAAAGCAGTAAGGCGTCCCCGACGTTTCATCAAAATGATCATGGGGAACTAGCTTTATAAGTTAACTAGCCCAGAGAGTCATAGGTACATAATCGTAGTCAGCTGTAGTCTGATTTAATTATAATTATACAAGAAGACAAAATATCCAGAACAACCGGCTAAACAGGTGCCGGTGGCTAAACGCCAGAACTTAAGTAATGATACTAGAGTGGTGGAGAATAAACCCACTCCAACCCCCGTCCGCCATGCTCCTAGTATGCACCATTGACGTCAGGGAGGAAAGTCGGATCCTCTGGCTCTGCTACGTGATCTGGCCAAAGAAAACCAGCGAGGTCAGCCCCGAATAGCAAGTACCACAAGGGAGCACAAAAGTGTGAAATAAAATCCAAGCATAATAATAATTAGTAATAATAATAATAAACTTCCTGTCGTAACCTCGGTCCACAGCCTATCGTAGCACGATAGTCCAACCCAATAACCAAACTAGGACATGGGTTGACAGTCCATGTCTATCGGCTACTATCGAATGGTACAAGGCACAGTCAAGTCATTTTTCAAGCGGCCATTCATTCATCCGGCTTTCTATATTTGGTGGGGTTATCCCCACAATGCTGTTAAAGGAATCCTCGGATCGTGTCGTTCCAACAGGACTAGCCAATCCAAATTGTACATATATATAAACACATAGCACCTTGATCATGCACCGGTCCCTCTATAACGCCCCAGTGCCAAAATACGTAGGACTAGGAACGTAGATATGCCAGCTGTATACATACTAAGTACAGGGGCCTTGTATGTATATGCAGCTCCCCTTCCCGGATTTTTTGTTAAATATTCTATTATTATTTATTTTATTTAAATGATGATTTTTAGATTTTATTAGCTTATTGAATTTCGTTACTATTTTATGGAGGTTATAATATTATTATTGTGGTTATTAAATATAGACTATTTATTATTATTAGTTATTATTCAATTCTTCTCTACCAAAAGAATAATAAATGTGTGTATATATATCTAATATATATATGTATATACATCTAATATATATATGTATAAATGTGTAGTCGTATAAATAATGTATATATAGACGTATATATATATATGTATATGAAATAGAAAAGAAATACGTACACAACAAACACTCGGCCTCCAAATATGACTTGTACCACTGCCTAAAGCAACAAGTGCCAATGGTGGTGACCGCTGTTATTATTAGGAGTATATAGTATAGTATTGAATTGTATTGAAATGAAATAAATGTGTGAACTGAATTGAATGAAATTTAATTCAATTCATTTTAATGTATACTAGTTGCAAGTTGCTGCAACAATAACATGCATGCACGCAAATCATACATCAGCTTAGTCCGGGTTGTAGTTGGTTGCCATCAGCCTTAAGCTATGCCTCAATTCACTTGGTCACATACATGGCCAACCATGTAGAACAGTTTGTGCAAATTAATGATTGATCATTGAAGTAAAACCCATTCAAGTCCCAGCCTATCTCAACCAGAGCAGGGCCGAGCCATGAGTTCCCATCCAAATACTCCAACTCGAGCTCGGACCGAGCAAAAACCGCCCAAGCTCAGATGCTAATTCCCGTGGGCCCATCACACCCTAAACCGAGCTTAATATTCTCCCCACAGCCCAGGTTAAACCGAGCTCACCCCCGTGTTCAGTTAGATTCAATCGTACGTAATATGTATATATACAGAGATAGCGTAGTCGGGAGGGATGAAAACTCGGGAAAACCCTAACCCTAACCAATCGTGCCACCACCCACCCGACGGGCGACCCAGCCACCTGGGCGGCGCACCTTGACGGCCGCGCACCGTCGCGGCACACCGCCCGACGGCCAGGCGCGCTGATACGCGCGTGTGCGCGAGGATCGGAGACGACAGCAGTTGCAGCCGAGGAGGGCTGTTTCGCGAGGCATTTTCGTGACGCACGATTGATCGTTTGACGATCTACAACTTCAGGTACGCACACAATATATTCGCCTTCAAATCCATTAGATAAGTTCGGATGGAAATAGTAGGAATTGACCTAGAAATCGGCGTGAAGTTGACTCAAAAACCTGTCCCAAGACAGGGCACAAAACAGTCCATGAACCCTTATTTGAGGATCATTTCCGATCAGTCTGGCCCCATATTAGAAAATCTATTTGAAAAGACTTTTAGACAACATGTAGGGCTTCGATTCCCTTTTTACGGAATTTAATTTCGTCGACTACGTGAAGAGAAATCGGATTGTAAAGTTACCGAAAAACCTGTTTTGAAAATCACAAAATCGCTCCACACGACGTGCGTCACGCCAATCGGGACGACATGGTCGCGAACCGAAAGCATCAAAAGCTGCGTAACGGCTTCGTGGTCGTGTGGGCTTTGACGGAATTCAAATTGGTCGCGTGTGCACGACAAATTTGATGCGTATCCGTCGAAATTCCCCGTATCGTGCACGTTGCACAAACTCCAATTACTTTGTGCACGCTCGTCAGATCGAGACAAAACTTGTGCCAACAGGACCGTATCATTTTTCTGGTCCTGTATGCCAAGTTTGGTCCAATTCTAAGACAGTTTAAATCGACATCGTTTTGTGGGCCCCACGGTTCCACTCAACGGACGATTTTGTGCACGGCCCGCCGGAATCCAACTTTGTACATACGGTTGGGATCGTATCGGAAAACTGGATCCGTAGACATGTAGTTTGACGACTTTAGAGACTGTTGACTTTGGCACGCTTTTCGGTGCAAAGCGAGTCCAACGGCGGACATCGTTTTTGCTCAAAATTATCGTTTTGCCCCTGTGTCCAGAATTGGACTTAAGGACAGGCAATCCTAGCTAAATTGACTATTCTAAGAATGTTGGTACTATTTATTTCAGCATCCGGAGACTTCTACATGTGTTGACTGATTGTGGCTCATTGAGTGGTATAGTGTTATTGGTTTCTCCAGCTAAGGATCTCAGGCAAGTGTACTTTCTGATTGCTTTTCGATTCATAGTAGACTTTTCATTTCATGTCTATACATATATTTTGCTGCTTGATGACACGCTCGTCACACGGAGTAGTCGGGAGGGGAAATATCTTAGTAAACATGTGAACTACCCAGAACTTTCCCATGAGTCTATTCTTGAACGATAGCAGCTGCACACGACACATGCAGTGAGCCGTATTTATCCCCTAGCCGTTCACATGTCGAAACAGATATTTCACACCACCTAAATAGATGTCTTTTATTAGTTTTTCCTTGTTTATTTCTCTCTCGTGCTATGTCATCAGTTTTCTTACAGCTTCATATTCCATATGCTATTTTCATGTCTTGTCAATTCTATTGTGTTTTGCATTGTCGTCGGTTTGTGTACTTGTTCCAATCCTGACTGGATAACCAACATTTTTCAGGTTAGCCGCGATCACTCTTAACACTGGGGAAGGCTTGGGTATGCTGATGACAACCTAGAAATAGAAAGCAGTTGTATCAATTTCATTAATTGTAAAACCTTGTATTTTCTTTAATTATAAATCTTGTAAATGTTGTAATAAATTTAGAATTGTGAATGAGCAACAAATGTTGTATTTTTGAGCATCTATTTCTTGCGGGCTTGACAGCGTTCTACCGCCGACTCTGCGGCGTAGGCTGGCTTGGACAAGTCTCGTATCCGAAAAACGGGTGCGGGTCATGACAAGTTTTTGTGGTGGCCCATGCAGGTCAGTCTTCGCAAAAGATTGCGAACTCGTTATGGTACGTTAGTCGTACTATTGCGAGCCTGCACATAAGAAATGCTCATTCACAAATAGGATTAAAATGATTATGAGGACAACTAGGATAAGGGTCCCTTATTAATTGACCGTTGGGTAGTTAAGGATGTTAGATAGGCCATACAATTTAGAATTTTTGATTGCTTGCTAGAACCCTATAGGAACACTCTTACTTTGATATGACGATATGACCCCATGTGGATATACTATTCACTTGGTATGTTAGACTTGTCCAGAATTGAGGCATAAAATTTTGATAAACTGCTTAGACTCTCCTTTGTTGTATTAGATATAAATCTTACATCATAAGTTAGCATTGTCTATTTTAAAATTCTCTTTGCTGTAAGGATTTAGTTTATAATTTCTGATTCTGCAATTCGTGTACGAATCACGAAGTAAATTGATTTGAGATTTTCTCCCAACCCTAGAAATGCATATAAAATAGAAATTCGAATGTTTGTATTCCTTTCGTCTTTAATTAATTCCTCCATGTTAACTTATTGTTAGGGACTGACAGGACGAATACCAAGGCTTTATTTTTAGTCAACTTGTTTGAATCTCTAGAAGCTCATAAAATTTTTACGGTTATAGTTAGAGAAATATTAGCTAACCCATAGAGTTTAGACAGCAGCGCACTGTCGTCAATTATTTGAGAGTGGAGAATGTGGTTTCACTGCAGCCAGCAGCGCACTAGCGAGGCACAACCCATAGAAATGAAACCATTTTGAGGGTCATAGGTTATAGAACATTGCTAAAACTATGTTGTACTTGACCAAGACTTTAGGGATAGTAAGTTTGTAGGAAGACTGTATAAGCAAGAACACCAGGTAAGGATTTGACTTTCTGAAAACTCGAACTATTGTGCCTCCTTCCCAAAAATCTCGCCTATTCATATTTTGACTATCTTGACCAATGCTGCTATTACAGCCTAGTTTTGCAAGCTCACTTTTTATCGAGCTTGATTCGAGACATATGTTTATTGGGGACGCCCGCTAACATATAGTCTAATCAGAATCATTGTATCACAGTCTGATCAACCAGGATGCATTTGGTTCGCTTTTCATTTAATTACCCTACGTGGATTGGGATATAGAGTTATCCAGGATCTCATCCACGATTGCTTGACAAGTTCTCTTGAATTATACATTCGCCTTTTGAATCACGAAATTGTACTCAGTGACATCTCTCTTGAACTCTTTAATTGTTTTGTCTTTCACCGATTAGAAAGACGAAAGCTCGTAATTGATAGGTAGATACAGAGTATTCCCATGGCTATGACAGTTGTATACGCAAGTGTAGCTACCATCGGCCAGCCCTGTGGCAGGAACCTTGCTACCATATCCTAGCCTCTAAGGTGGGTAGACTGTAAGCTTCCTAAATTTTTTAGGATATACGAGGATTACCGATTGATCGGAATAACTTTCGTTAGGATGATAATTGGTACCCCATGGACTCCCACTTTTCATTTAGATCCTTCTGTGTTCCCGGCCGTGTCACTAATATTCGGGGAACGAGACCAACTGTTATCTTCCAACCAACTTTACATGCAAGATCTAGACGAGTCCACCTTCACCTAGGTATGTCATGTCCCACTCAAACCCGTCCCCTTGTACTCTATTTTTGTGCTACGACTTTCAGGTAAAAAAGGATTAGCTATAACCCTTACCATAATGTCGGTACCTTTCCCGACTTCAATTAGAGACTCAACCTCGACTCAATTCCTTCGACCCAATATATGGTTGTGATCTATTCGGAGCCCACTATGCACATGCCACTAGTGTACCATCCAATTGAGGTCTCATGTGATCCTTAAACACAAAGCCACGGAAGGCACATTTTGAGCTTTAGGGACCTAGCTAACCAACCTGACTAGCAACTAGTTCAATCCCTTGGGTAGTAACCTATTCTAGAATATCCTAATCTAGTAGGAATAGTTTGATCGTTGAGATCTTGTCTAGTCCATGTAGATCGAAATCCAATATTCATCCAACCAACGACTGATGCCCAGATAGAAAACCCATTAAGACCACAATCTTGATTTTTCCAAATTTGTCCCATTATGGATCCTTGTTTGAATTAGAATTTCGAGAACGAGACTTCCGTATTGCACGGACTATAAGACTCTCTGAGAAACCTAGCAAGTGACTGGACTAGAGTAGCCCAATTTAGCGAATAAGACTTTGGGTTCATAAATACTCTTTCCATTTGTATTATTGTATAGTCTCTCCGCTCTTTAAACTTCATAATTGCTCTCGATTTTCCTTATCCTCCTGTCCCTCCTATTTCGGAGCGACGTATGGTCATGCTTAATAGGATTTTCCAGTATTTCTTAGCTACTTGTGTAAATTTGTTGATTGTTAGATTTTTGGGTTATTTGAAAGATAGAAGAGGATTATAGAAGCCAAAAGCAATAGATATCTATTCGTAGCAGTTTTAGCGGGTAGTTGGAGGATTACAAGTTTTGGTGACATAGCTTAGAGGGGGTAGTGTGCCCAAAGGTGGGTAGAAGTCCTCCATGATTCATAGTTACAGAATGGCTAGGAGGAGGTATAAATATTTCGGAGAAATTATATTTGAAAAGATTATGGTAATAGTAGGTTTATCCTTTTACTTTTATTTATTTTATTTTATTTTATTTTTGAATTTAGGCTTGTCTATGAGTTAGAATTTCGAGGACGAAATTATTTTTAAGGTGGGTAGATTTGTAGCTCCCTTTCCTGGATTTTTTGTTAAATATTCTATTATTATTTATTTTATTTAAATGATGATTTTTAGATTTTATTGGCTTATTGAATTTCGTTACTATTTTATGGAGGTTATAATATTATTATTGTGGTTATTAAATATAGACTATTTATTATTATTAGTTATTATTCAATTCTTCTCTACCAAAAGAATAATAAATGTGTGTATATATCCATTATATATATGTATATACATCTAATATATATATGTATAAATGTGTAGTTGTATAAATAATGTATATATAGGCGTATATATATATATGTATATGAAATAGAAAAGAAATACGTACACAACAAACACTCGGCCTCCAAATATGACTTGTACCACTGCCTAAAGCAACAAGTGCCAATGGTGGTGACCTCTGTTATTATTAGGAGTATATAGTATAGTATTGAATTGTATTGAAATGAAATAAATGTGTGAACTGAATTGAATGAAATTCAATTCAATTCATTTTAATGTATACTAGTTGCAAGTTGCTGCAACAATAACATGCGTGCACGCAAATCATACATCAGCTTAGTCCGGGTTGTAGTTGGTTGCCATCAGCCTTAAGCTATGCCTCAATTCACTTGGTCACATACATGGCCAACCATGTAGAACAGTTTGTGCAAATTAATGATTGATCATTGAAGTAAAACCCATTCAAGTCCCAGCCCATCTCAACCAGAGCAGGGCCGAGCCATGAGTTCCCATCCAAATACTCCAACTCGAGCTCGGACCGAGCATAAACCGTCCAAGCTCATATGCTAATTCCCGTAGGCCCATCACACCCTAAACCGAGCTTAATATTCTTCCCACAGCCCAGGTTAAACCGAGCTCACCCCCGCGTTCAGTTAGATTCAATCGTACGTAATATGTATATATACAGAGATAGTGTAGTCGGAAGGGATGGAAACTCGAAAAAACCCTAACCCTAACCAATCGCGCCACCACCCACCCGACGGGCGACCCAGCCACCTGGGCGGCGCACCCTGACGGTCGCGCACTGCCGCGGTGCACCGCCCGACGGCCAGGCGCGCTGATACGCGCGTGCGCACGAGGATCGGAGACGACAGCAGTTGCAGCCGAGTAGGGCTGTTTCGCGAGGCATTTTCGTGGCGCACGGTTGATCATTTGACGATCTACAACTTCAGGTACGCACACAATATATTCGCCTTCAAATCCATTAGATAAGTTCGGATGGAAATAGTAGGAATTGGCCTAGAAATCGGCGTGAAGTTGACTCAAAAACCTGTCCCAAGATAGGGCACAAAACAGTCCATGAACCCTTATTTGAGGATCATTTTCGATCAGTCTGGCCCCATATTAGAAAATCTATTTGAAGAGACTTTTAGACAACATGTAGGGCTTCGATTCCCTTTTTACAAAATTTAATTTCGTCGACTACGTGAAGAGAAATCGGATTGTAAAGTTACCGAAAAACCTGTTTTGAAAATCACAAAATTGCTCCACACGACGTGCGTCACGCCAATCGGGACGACATGGTCGCGAACCGAAAGCATCGAAAGCTGCGTAACGGCTTCGTGGTCGTGTGGGCTTTGACGGAATTCAAATTGGTCGCGTGTGCGCGACGAATTTGATGCGTATCCGTCGAAATTCCCCGTATCGTGCACATTGTACAAACTCCAATTACTTTGTGCACGCTCGTCAGATCGAGACGAAACTTGCGCCAACAGGACCGTATCATTTTTTGGTCCTGTATGCCAAGTTTGGTCCAATTCTGAGATAGTTGAAATTGACGTCGTTTTGCGGGCCCCACGGTTCCACTCAACGGGCGATTTTGTGCACGGCCCGCCGGAATCCAACTTTGGACATACGGTTGGGATTGTATCAAAAAACTGGATCCGTAGACATGTAGTTTGACGACTTTAGAGTCCGTTGACTTTGGCACACTTTTTGGTGCAAAGCGAGTCCAACGGCGGATATCGTTTTTGCTCGAAATTATCGTTTTGCCCCTGTGTCCAGAATTGGACTTAAGGACAGGCAATTCTAGCTAAATTGACTATTCTAAGAACGTTGGTACTATTTATTTCAGCATCCGGAGACTTCTACATGTGTTGACTGATTGTGGCTCATTGAGTGGTATAGTGTTATTGGTTTCTCCAGCTAAGGACCTCAGGAAAGTGCACTTTCTGATTGCTTTCCGATTCATAGTAGTCTTTTCATTTCATGTCTATACATATATCTTGCTGCTTGATGACACGCTCGTCACACGGAGTAGTCGGGAGGGGAAATATCTTAGTAAACATGTGAACTACCCAGAACTTTCCCATGAGTCTATTCTTGAACGATAGCAGCTGCACACGACACGTACAGTGAGCCGTATTTACCCCCTAGCCGTTCACATGTCGAAACAGATATTTCACACCACCTAGATAGATGTCTTTTATTAGTTTTTCCTTGTTTATTTCTCTCTCGTGCTATGTCATCAGTTTTCTTACAGCTTTTATATTCCATATGCTATTTTCATGTCTTGTCAATTCTATTGTGTTTTGCATTGTCGTCAGTTTGTGTACTTGTTTAAATCCTGACTGGATAACCAACATTTTTCAGGTTAGCCGCGATCACTCTTAACACTGGGGAAGGCTTGGGTATGCTGATGACAACCTAGAAATAGAAAGCAGTTGTATCAATTTCATTAATTGTAAAACCTTGTATTTTTTTTAATTATAAATCTTGTAAATGTTGTAATAAATTTAGAATTGTGAATGAGCAACAAATGTTGCATTTTTGAGCATCTATTTCTTGCGGGCTTGACAGCGCTCTACCGCCGACTCTGCGACGTAGGCTGGCTTGGACACGTCTCGTATCCGAAAAGCGGGTGCGGGTCGTGACAGTATACATAAGCTGTATAATACAGTAATCAAAGACAAACTAAATCTCATCCACAATGAAAAGAATAATAATATAAAAAATCAACTTGAATATTTATGGTATAATCGTTGGACGGAGACAAAGTCCACTACCAACTATCTCAATGAAAGAAATGTACATGAATCGAAAATGGCAAGGCAAACCAAGCGCAATCGTCTTCGAAAGAATGGAGAGAATCACGGCCTTAGCTAGAGCACCTGCAGTGAATCATGAAAACACACACCTGGGGAAGAACCAGGTCCTAAGACGGACGTAGCAAGATACAGGAAGAGCAAGCTAATATGAACTGTCAAAAATATAAAATAGTATATAAAAGACTATTCTAGACATAAATATGCAAAGGAGATTCTAACCGCCTAATGTACAATTTAGAGGACAACTTTCATGCGCATGGGTGGAATTTTAGGCTCATGTGTACGTAACTGGCATCCAGTCATCTGTATCCGTCCGTAACGTCCAAAACGTCAGAGGGCATCTGCAAATAAATCGCCACAGTTCCATCTGGAGACTGTGGTTTACCTGTTTGGATTTCCATACGCACTAGCGACTGTCCTCCCCCAATATTTCCCATACTGTTCAAGTCATGTCCATGACCCGCCCAGTTTTGTAAGTGCTCGAGTCTCTATACCTTAGTCATAGCAATTACGATCATCTACCGTCACACGACTTTAGAGATGGCCAATCCATAAGTCATGTCCATAATAAAATGTCTCAAACTGTGTAGTGTAGGTGTCATGGCCAAAGGAGATATAAGAATATCCCCCAACAAGAAGGTAGTCCACTAAAACTAAGTTAACATGCATAAAGTAAAGTAACGACTAATAGAGTCGCTTGCACCCAAGTATGGCTTGGACGCACAATTTATAACAAAGAAAACTAACAATATGAAACAAAATAAATAATACAAAAAATAAATAATATGACAGTAAATTAGCAAGGTATACTTGCCTGGGTCCTGAGCACTGTGGTGGC
The DNA here is from genome assembly GCA_029216955.1 of Iris pallida. Lineage (NCBI taxonomy): Eukaryota > Viridiplantae > Streptophyta > Magnoliopsida > Asparagales > Iridaceae > Iris > Iris pallida. The sequence continues at coordinate 4,812,075 of JANAVB010042618.1, forward strand.
GAAGATCAGACAGGAAAGTAGGTGGAACAACGGCTGCTGAGGAACTAAGGTCCAAACAAACATCTCCGGATGCTGAAAATAGTCTATTATCTAATTATAATTAATACTGTACCTATTAGGTTTATTTAATAAATTCTATAATTAGGATATGGCATAGGTTTTTGTATTAGCTCTCCGAAAAACTAAACGGATCGCATTTTCGTTTCCGGAATCTCCCGAAATCGCAAAAATACTAAAACCCGTTTATTTTTGGGACACTAGATACTCAAACAATTTTTACAGAATGAAATTTGTCAATTAAAATATGTTTTTGGAAAGCTTACCTCGATACGCTTCTTTTAAAAAAACTGGAGGCAAAACGGAGTTTGGAGCTAGGAGATATCGTCGTTGCAAGTTGCTCTTGCTACTAAAAAGCGGGGCTGAATTCTAATGACGAATTTTAGAGTTTCTATTGGACTAAAAATAATTTTGAATTATGGATGATAGAAGGGAGATGTATTGGGTTTATATAGGTATTTATTTCAGATTTATCTCCTAAATTAGATAGGATTTGATTTAAATAAATCGGTGTTTGCTTTGTTAGGATAGGATATAGATAGAGATGTTTTCCAAAAGTAGGATTAGTATTAATTTAAAATGTAGTTTATATTTATCTAAATTATCTATAACATTATTTAAACTTTCTATAGATAATAACTATAGTTAATATTTATTTAAACAACATTCATCTAATCTTATTTATACAAGCTGAAATATCTAATACTAATTTGACATTTATTCTATATTATGTAAATAGTGTACAATATAAGTAACATGTAAAAAGTAATAAAAGTTATGAAATAAATCCTAAAATTTTAAGGAAAAGAAATTATATAATTTAGTTTAGATCCTTAATGTACTAGAAAAATAGCTTTATATATATTTTTATACTAAATTCACCAATGAGCACTATAGTAAATATATGTAAAATAATACAATTTATATAATAAGTCAATAATAGTTATTTAAAAATCCAAAAATTCTACAAATATTTATTTTGAAAAATCAAGGGGTTTACAAAAGTCTTATCTAGATAAGAATTAAGAAGAGTTTTAATTTCCCTTAGATTTTCCACTATTTAATTCAAATTGGTTTGAAAGTAACTCAATCAAATATAATCCAATGTAGATAGAGACTAGGATTTATTTAAACCCAAATAGATAATCCTATTATTAAATTTAAACTAATACATTCATATCTAAATCCAAATCCTATTTAAATATAGATAAATTACACATTTAAATTAAACTATTTAATTTAAATCAATAAATCAAATCACAATTTAATTTATCACAAATATCCAAAATATCTTTTTATAAAATTTATATAATAATTAATTTCGAAAATTCCAATATATATTTTAAATATTAGTAGGAAATATCTTCAAAATACCCTTTAAATAATTTAGGTAAAAATAATTTTGAAAATAAACATAAATATTTACATATTTAAAATACCTTCTTGCTAAATAAATTATTATAAATAATAAAAATAAATTTTAAAAATATACATGAAATAATTGTCATGCGCTTTACACGAGTAGAATATTCACATAATTTAGTTTTTCTAAGTTACCATTTATTAAAATAAGATAGCCTTTTATAAATAACTAAAATAATAAGTTTTGGCAACCTCGATAGATACTTTTCACAACTTTTAATAAAAATAATTATTATATATATAATTTTGAAACCATTACCGATAATAAAATCAAAAACTATTTTTCTAAAAATATGTACCTCGCACATATTCGCACTCGACGAGTAAATACAAAAAAATGTAAATTCCCACGCGATGTACAATACGACTATGCGACGTATAAATACAAAAAAAACAGTACTAAAATATAGTATAAATTTAGGGATTTTACATCCTACCCAACTTACAAGAATTTCGTCCTCGAAATTAAGAATAAGTAGGGGGTAAGAAGGCACAAGGGGTATATTGGTAATGACAATTCGACGAGTCCTTGGGCGAGGCAAGAAACAACATAAACAAGCATTAGAAAATTATGATTTAGATAATAAATCACAGACATGGCTAATAAACGTAAAAGGAAAAGATTAAAAGTTTTAAGTGGATCCATATAAAAAAATTTAGAGACTTAAGATATGGTTTCTTGGGAGTAGGTTGATGGCACGATTAGGAGAACGATTAGATTCACTCCTAATTGAAGTGATTAGAAAGTCGTGATAGAAGGTCGAGGAAGGGACGAGTACTTAAGACAAAGATATAGTCCCATCGAGTGTTAATGGTCACAAGAGATAGGATAGCTAGAGGAAATTCAAGTACAGCACTTTCGTCCTTCTAAAATAGGTGAAGGCGAAAGCAATATAGAGTTCAAAAGACGATATTATCGAATACGAATACGTGGTTCAAAGGCGGCCGAATAATTCAAAAAGAATTGTCAAGGCAATAGTGGATGAGATTCTAAGGGGTAAGTTTAACTATATCTCTACCACGTAGGATAATAGTATAAAAGGCGAACCCAAGTGCACTAGGTTGATCAGACCATCATGCACCGGTTCTGAGTAGACAATATGTTAGTGTGGGCCCCCAATAAAATATATGTCTTTGAACAAGCTTGAATAAAAAGTAAGCTTGCAAAAATTAGGCTATTTAGCAGCATTAGTCACGATGGTAAAAATATAGGCACGAGAGCGTAAGAGTGAAAGAATGTAGAATTAGTTCAGCTTCTTAAGAATCTAAGTCTTGTCATGTGATTGTTCCTATACATTCATCCTACTGTCTTTTATCTAAGGCTTGGTGGGCTAGATAAGTTAGGGTCCTATAAAGGCTATAGTCTAAGTAATCATGTTAATATGGGTCACAAGGAAAATAAATGTTAGGTCGTGAGGTGTTTACCCAACTTATAAGAGTTAAACTAGTAGTGTGATAGAACAATGGGACAAGTCTACCTAGTATGGATTACCTTTCTAACCAACATCAAGCACGAAAGAAGGATAAGAATTAACGGTAGAGGAAATCAAGCAAGATGCAAATCAAGGAATTCAAAATAGAATCGAGAAGGTCAAGTATGTGGATGAGATCCCAGACTCTAATCTTATCAGCAGGCTTGCTTGGTACGGTAAAGTAACCAAACAATTTATCTTGACCTGCATGGGCCACCACAAAAACATATAACGCCCCAGTCCCAAAATACGTAGGACTAGGAACGTAGACATGCCAGCTGTATACATACTAAGTACAGGGGCCTTGTATGTATACATAAGCTGTATAATGCAGTAATCCAAGACAAACTAAATCTCATCCACAATGAAAAGAATAATAATATAAAAAATCAACTTGAATATTTATTGTACAATCGTTGGGCGGAGACAAAGTCCACTACCAACTATCTCAATGAAAGAAATGTACATGAATCGAAAATGTCAAGACGAACCAAGCACAATCGTCCTCGAAAGAATGGAGAGAATCACGGCCTTGGCTAGAGCACCTGCAGTGAATCATGAAAACACACACCTAGGGAAAAACCAGGTCCTCAGACGGACGTAGCAAGATACAGGAAGAACAAGCTAATATGAACTGTCAAAAATATAAAATAGTATATAAAAGACTATTCTAGACATAAATATGCAAAGGAGATTCTAACCGCCTAATGTGCAATTTAGAGGACAACTTTCATGCGCATGGGTGGGATTTTAGGCTCATGTGTACGTAACTGGCATCCAGTCATCTGTATCCGTCTGTAACGTCCAAAACGTCAGAGGGCATCTGCAAATAAATCGTCACAGTTCCATCTGGAGACTGTGGTTTACCAGTTTGGATTCCCATACGCACTAGCGACTGTTCTCCCCCAATATTTCTCATACTGTTCAAGTCATGTCCATGACCCGCCCAGTTTTGTAAGTGCTCGAGTCTCTATACCTTAGTCATAGCAGTTACGATCATCTACCGTCACACGACTTTAGAGATGACCAATCCATAAGTCATGTCCATAACAAAATGTCTCAAACCGTGTAGTGTAGGTGTCATGGCCAAAGGAGATATAAGAATATCCCCCAACAAGAAGGTAGTCCACTAAAACTAAGTTAATATGCATATAGTAAAGTAACGACTAATAGAGTCGCTTGCACCCAAGTATGGCTTGGACGCGTAATTTATAACAAAGGAAACTAACAATATGAAACAAAATAAATAATACAATAAATAAATAATATGATAGTAAATTAGCAAGATATACTTGCCTGGGTCCTGAGCACTGTGGTGGCGAAGATCAGACAGGAAAGTAGGTGGAACAACGGCTGCTGAGGAACTAAGGTCCAAACAAACATCTCCGGATGCTGAAAATAGTCTATTATCTAATTATAATTAATACTGTACCTATTAGGTTTATTTAATAAATTCTATAATTAGGATATGGCATAGGTTTTGTATTAGCTCTCCGAAAAACTAAACGGATCGCATTTTCGTTTCCGGAATCTCCCGAAATCGCAAAAATACTGAAACCCGTTTATTTTTGGGACACTAGATACTCAAACAATTTTGTAGAAATCTACAGAATGAAATTTGTCTATTAAAATATGTTTTTGGAAAGCTTACCTCGATACGCTTCTTTTAAAAAAACTGGAGGCAAAACGGAGTTCGGAGCTAGGAGATATCGTCGTTGCAAGTTGCTCTTGCTACTAAAAAGCGGGGCTGAATTCTAATGACGAATTTTAGAGTTTCTATTGGACTAAAAATAATTTCGAATTATGGATGATAGAAGGGGGATGTATTGGGTTTATATAGGTATTTATTTCAGATTTATCTCCTAAATTATATAGGATTTGATTTAAATAAATCGGTGTTTGCTTTGTTAGGATAGGATATAGATAGAGATGTTTTCCAAAAGTAGGATTAGTATTAATTTAAAATATAGTTTATATTTATCTAAATTATCTATAATATTATTTAAAATTACTATAGATAATAACTATATTTAATATTTATTTAAACAACCTTCATCTAATCTTATTTATACAAGCTGAAATATCTAATACTTATTTGACATTTATTCTATATTATGTAAATAGTGTACAATATAAGTAACATGTAAAAAGTAATAAAAGTTATGAAATAAATCCTAAAATTTTAAGGAAAAGAAATTATATAATTTAGTTTAGATCCTTAATGTACTAGAAAAATAGCTTTATATATATTTTTATACTAAATTCACCAATGAGCACTATACTAAATATATGTAAAATAATACAATTTATATAATAAGTCAATAATAGTTATTTAAAAATCCAAAAATTCTACAAATATTTATTTTGAAAAATCAAGGGGTTTATAAAAGTCTTATCTAGATAAGGATTAAGAAGAGTTTTAATTCTCCTTAGATTTTTCACTATTTAATTCAAATTTGTTTAAAAGTAACTCAATCAAATATAATCCAATGTAGATAGAGACTAGAATTTATTTAAACCCAAATAGATAATCCTATTATTAAATTTAAACCAATACATTCATATCTAAATCCAAATCCTATTTAAATATAGATAAATTACACATTTAAATTAAACTATTTAATTTAAATCAATAAATCAAATCACAATTTAATTTATCACAAATATCCAAAATATCTTTTTATAAAATTTATATAATAATTAATTTCGAAAATTCTAAGTTATATTTTAAATATTATAGGAAATATCTTCAAAATATCCTTTAAATAATTTAGGTAAAAATAATTTTGAAAATAAACATAAATATTTACATATTTAAAATACCTTCTTGCTAAATAAATTATTATAAATAACAAAAATAAATTTTGAAAATATACATGAAATAATTGTCATGCGCTTTACACGAGTAGAATATTCACATAATTTAGTTTTTCTAAATTACCATTTATTAAAATAAGATAGCCTTTTATAAATAACTAAAATAATAAGTTTTGGCAACCTCGATAGATACTTTTCACAACTTTTAATAAAAATAATTATTATATATATAATTTTGAAACCATTACCGATAATAAAATCAAAAACTATTTTTCTAAAAATATGTACCTCGCACATATTCGCACTCGACGAGTAAATACAAAAAAAAACGCAAATTCCCGTGCGACGTACAATACGACTATGCGACGTATAAATACAAAAAAAATCAGTACTAAAATATAGTAGAAATTTAGGGATTTTTACACCCCCGTAAGGCTACCGTGCTAAAACGTATAACACATAGCACATAGGAGTCAGATATGGTCATCTACCATAAACAGATGAAAGCATGTCCGTGGAGGCCAACCCGGCACGTTAGGACGGAACCTGGGGTGGCTATTGTGGCACGATCTCGAGATTCTTCCCGTCCAATGCATCTACCAGATTAGTTGCCTAGTTAACCCTAGGTTAATCTCGAGATTCACATACCGTGGTCACATGCTCATTCGCCTAAATGTTGTACATTGTACGAGTATCCCAAGAAGGGATCCATACTGGCTCAAGGAGTCATACATAAGGATCCCTCCTTAGTGTAATGCAACACGCTACACAAACCACGTCATTACTACCGACCATTCGTTAAGTAAGTGCTGGAGGCATTAGATGTACTGACATATATCGTGTAGGAACACTTCACCCATGAGATAGCACATCGGGGCTCACATAGATTGTACCTCAGTACATGCATTGGACCAGCATACACATAGATAGTTAGATCGGGAATGATGGTCGAGCCACAAGATAAAAGAGAAACTAGAAGACACTGCGCACTTAGGATATGAAGCGCACGCAAGTCATGAAGTGGCATAAATGACGCATTGACAAAAGGCGCATGGCGTAAGGTACAAGACGTACGGGCTGCAAGGTACAAGGTGCGTGAGGTGTACGCGAGGTGTGCGAGGTGCATGAGGTGCACGTGGTGCGCGAGGTGCATGAGGTGCACGATGTGCTCGAGGTACCAGGTGCGCAGACCAAAAAGTGCGCAGACCAAAAGATGCACGAAGTGCGCACGAGGTATACGAGGTACAAGGTGTACAGCCAAAAGGTGGGCGAGGTGTAAGGTACATGGACCAAAATGTGCATGAGGTACAATGTGTGCAGACCAAAAAGTGCGCATGGTACATGGTGCACGGACAAAAGGTGTACGAGGTGCAAGGTTTGCGGACCAAAAGGTGCACGAGATGCAAGGTGCACGGACCAAAAGGTGCGCGAGGTGCAAGATGTGCAGACCAAAAGGTGCGCGAGGTACGCACGAGGTGCACAAAGTGTCGTCCCTACCAGCAAACTTTTGGCCATGGAGTTTTAGAAACTTCCAATGTCCATAACTTGGGCTATATGACTCAAAATTGGGCAAAATAAAGGTCTAAACTAATTGAAATTGAATTCTCTACAACATGGAACAAGTAGTTTTCAAAAAAGTGTAAGTTTGATAGATCAAAACCATAAAAATACATAAATTTTAGTTTTTGGAATATAAATCTACTCAAAACTAGCTATCAAAATCGAAAATACCAACTACTAAACTTGTAGGGGATGATGAGAAGAATAATATAGGCAAATCATATCAAATGAAAATCAAGAAATAAAAAATGCAAGAACCTCTCCATTTGGTGCAAGGTGTACTTGCCTAATGGTGGTGGTGGTTGAGGAAAATGAATGAAGAGTTATGAGGAGAGAGAAAAGAAAGAGAAAATATATAGCAGTGTTGGGTTGGCTTAAGGAAACCCTAATCTTAAGCATGCCCTTAACCATTTCAAATAATGACATAATTTGTGGCTACATGCAACAACTAATAGAAAAATAATTTAAAATGGTGCACATGCACAAAATACCATATGTCATATACAGGAATCAAGAAGGCAAATACGTATATCGGAACGGAGCGTGACAGGTCAGCATTAATGCATTTGGTTCCCACTTGAGATTATTATCTGTGGATTGAGATATAATTGAGTTTTCATCTTAGACCCTATCTTAGACAACTTACGTACATTACTTGAGGGCTCCATTGATTAGATTCACCCTTGAGTATGTACCAGCTGACCGTGTCACATGCTAGTCCCGTGACTTTTGGGACTGGGACGTGACACCTTCCCCCAGGGACCTCATGTCCCTGGTGTCCCTTTCGACTCCGACGACCCACTCGCCCCCTGCCACGCCCCCCTGTCAAATTCCTATTTTGGAAATAGGTATATAAATTTTCGTATTTAGAGTGAATTTAAAATTTCAAAATTATTTAAATTTTATTTATTTTTTAGATCCTGATTTGGCTTTGGTTGTTGAGCTTGACATTTTTAAATTACTGTTGGTATCATTTTATTGGGGTTACATTGTTAGCTTCATTTTAGGATTTTTTTCCTATTATTCCTATTATTATTGTTATTATTATTATATCTATTTTTTTATTTCCTATAAACTACCCAACCCCAAACCTAACCCTAGCCCTAACTCTTATCTCTCCTCTCTCTCCCCTCTCTCAGCTCACAGCCGCCACACCCTCATTCTTTTTCCTCCCCCCTCTCTCTCCTGAAATCACTCTCTCTTCCCCTCCCTTCCTGGAGCACAGCCCCCCTTCTTTACAACTCTCCTTTTCTCAGCTCTCCTCTCCCTCACTCACTCTTCCTCCTTCCCCCGAGCTCACTTTCCTCCCTTTCTCTCTCTCTCTCGATCTCCTCTCTCTCTCTCCGACCTTCGGCCTCCACCACCGTCACCGCCAGTGCCATCGTCTCTACCGCCACCACCAGCACCACTTTCATCACCATCGTCGTCGTCTTCTTTTCCTTCGTCTCTCCCTTGCTGCTGCTGCCTACGCCAGCGCCACCATCATCCTCTTCTCCTCGTCTTCGAGCTCCGGCCGCCACCCCCATGGCCAACACCTCCACCTTTCTTCTTCGACATCCAGCGCCGCCCTAACCTGGTTGTGCCGTCGCTGTATCCTCCTCCGCCATCGAGGTTTCCCCGAGTACCCCTCTTTCCCCTTTCTCGATCTGTGCACCTCGGGACGTGCGCTATTTCGAGCAGCATGCTGCCTCGTGCAATGTACCTGTCTCGAGTAGCGCAACCTCGTTTGGTTCACTTCCTCGTTTCCCGTGCCTTTGTGATACGTGAACCTCGGTATGTGTGTCAATTCTGATTTTCTTGATGCCTCGGTACACATGCTGCCTTGGGCAGCGGGATGCCTCAAGCCTCGCGATGCCTCGAGCAACGTGCTATCTTGGTTTGCGTATTGTCTCAATTTCCGTATCTCGACCTTTGTGCCCATTATGTGGTTCGAGTCGCTCCAATTTGCGTGCATGTACTGATTTACGTGCCGCCTCAGTTTACGTACCACTTTGGACTCTGCACTGTATCGGTTTGTGTGTATATGTCGACTTGTGTGCTGCATCAGTTTGCGTGCTTCCTTGAATCTTGTATCGTATCGATTTGCATGTCGCAATAGTTTACATGCCATCTCGATATTCGTGATTCATCAATCTAGGTGCACGTCTCGATTTGCGTGCACATTGCGGTTCTCGTTCGTCCCGATCTTTGTATTGTCTCGATTCTCGTACATGTCTCAATATAAGTACGTGCCTCGATTTCTATGCCAGATCCTAGTACTGCTTGCGGGACTCATGCGGTATATCATCCTGCCATCTCTTGTGATTACTCCATTATTTATTATTTAATACTAATGATTGTTTATTATGTGTTTCGAGGACATCGATGAACGTGCTAGCTTGGACCATGATCACTGAAGACTTGATTACCTAGCCGAGCCCTCTAGGCAAGTACCCCTTACTCATTGATGGCTCTTGCCCTCTCTCCTGGATTTTATTGTATTTTAGTTAATTGTAATAGTAAATGTATAACCATAAGTAGTGTAGCATAGTAGTAGAATTGCCATAATGATAACTTAGGATAGCTTGGTTCGATACCGGGTTAGGCCATCGGACAACTCGGACGGGTCATCCACACCTCCGAGGACACGAGCACGACTCACGAGTATGGATTGTCCCCATATGCCCCGTTTCTGACTCGCGGTCGGGTAACGGCTTTGGCTAGCTATGTTTATGACTCTGCTTGTGGCTTGGATTATGATTGTGGGTCTATGATGTGCCCTGCGTGGCGATTCTTGTTGCATGTGTTGGCTTGTGTCACGACCCGCACCCTAGAGTTAGGGCATGAGAACGTAACAACGTCCAGCCTACGCCACAGTGTCGGCGGTAGAACGATGTCCTAGGTATCAATGCATCTAACAGTATAAGACTAAACAGTTTATACTCCTCGAATGGGGGTGACATAGCAGAATGTAAACTCAATCATATCTAAGGTAGAGCATAAAGGAAGATAGATAAAACATGAAATCAAAAAGAGATACAACAGATAGAAGTCTAAGTGTCTAAGATATAAACTCAGAATACATCTCAAAACTCAAATACAGTAATCCATAAATACAACTCAAGATGACTGAAAATAAACTATAAGCAAAAACCCTAGCTATCTATGCAACCTCTACTGTCTCCTCTAGGCTAGCAGGCAACCTCCAGGCTATCTGTAAAATTTATCAACGGGTCCAGTCATGACTGGAGCGAGCACAGTACATCTCAACAGATCATAGCAGGTTAGAAAATATAATCATGCAGTAAAGTAAGATACAGGATCTGAAGGAAATATAGTATGTAAACAGATAAAGAGAACTGTAATAGAAATATCTACTATAAGTAGAGAGCTAACAGTGGCTAGTGAGTCAGAGTACAATATAAACATGTGAATGGCATAGGAGATTCTGGGAACTATACTATGGAGTGATTCTGGGAACTGCACTACTTGGATATTATTTACATGTTTACTTCTACTCCTCCGTACCCCCAATCAATACACAAGGATCCAACCAGATTATGTTATGATTCCATGCAAAGGCCCACAACAGGTGATACATGGATAGCCCATAAATGGGTGATTCTGGGAATGCCCACAATGGGGTGATTCTGGGAATGCCCATAAATAGGTGATTCTAGGAAGACTCTGTGATCATGAGAGTACATGTCACAAGTGATCGAAGAACCGTGAAGCATAGTGATACACCATGTAAGTGAAACGCACAGAACATGTAGTATATGATGCTCTCTGAGGGGATAACATCTCAAAAAAGGATCCATATAGTACTAATCCGTGTTACCAACGTGACAGCATCAAGTCTAGTACTCTAAAGCAGGAAAATAATTCTAACAGGATATGAAATGATCAGAGAATGTACTCGCCTGATATCTGAATGTCCAAGGTAAAGATACTATCCGAGAAGAGGTGTCTGGCTCCTAATTAGAACAGCACAAGTCACAACATGTCCAGAAGGGTAATATAAAGCACTACAATGCATTCTACATGAATCTAGGTCAAACTAGGCCAAAGTTAACCCTTGGTCAACTCTGGTCAACTGCACTAGTCAAACTAGGTCATGTCCTAACCCAGCAAGTCTTACTAGGCCTAACCAAGACTATCCTAGCAAGCACACATCAATACAAGGCTATACAAGCCAACATACACCCAACTCTATATAGCATGCAATTATTCAATACTCAAATAGGCAAGAATTCACATTGGATATACTATTACTTTAAGCTATATATGTTTACACATATATACACATGCATATATTGGTATTCAACATTAGGTCTATAATCATGGCATTTCAAATGGTTATATAAACTTATATATTACAACACTATATGCTAACATATATATAATATACATACATAGCTAAGTTAACTATATTCATAAATACTTATTTAAGAGGCTATGTGTGTGTATGTGAACATGGCAAAGGGGCAAGTGAGGGTTAAATGGGCATACATAGTGTATACATATCAAAGAGTGTCAAAGTGTAAGTGAACAAAGTGTCAAGTGTGATAGTGTCAACATAGTGTAAGGGGTACATGAGGTAATATAGGATTTGTGTTAACATAGAACATTACATCTCATTAACTTGTATATTGCATACATTACATCTATTATTATATTACATTCATGCTTGCATTCATTCATCATTCATTTATTCTCTTGTACTACTATATGCACCATACATTACATACTATGGAACCTACATATTCATTACAAGCCATACTTATACATGCTTACATTAGATAGGATACTTACACCTCATATATCATTTATTTAAACATTTACTCATGCTTGCATTCTCTATTTAATTATATAATGTATATATATTAACATGGGTTAAAATCAAATAGAACATTATATTACACACAAGGGTGCACAAAATGCATATGCCGAATAGTAACTCCTACTAATAATCAATACTGTACCATCTCAGCATGAATTAAAATCTAGGATTAAAGTATGTTATAGATCTATGTGTTAGCTTTCCGAAACTTCAAACGGATCGCGTTTTCGTTTTCGAAAACTCCCGGAATCGCGAAAACACCGAGAACGTGTTTTTCTTTCGTACAGCTGACACTCAAATAATTCTCCAGAAAGTTACAGAAAGAATTAGGCCTATTAATACATGTTTTTGGAAAGCTAACTTCAATACGCTTCTTTTAAAGAAACGGGAGATTAAACCGAACTTTGAGCTAGAAGTTATGACATTTCTAAGTTATGGCTGAAATTAAAAACGTGGATAAAAATCATGACGGATTTAGATAGTTTGAGCCAAAAGAATACATAATATATATCCTAATTATCCACAACACTAATGATAATAATAATATGAGGAACCACACTCACAAACTTGATTATATAATCATCATGAACCATTTATTACATATATAAATATAGATACACTCTCATTACAATATATATATATATATATATATATATATATATATATATATATATATATATATATATATATATATATATATATATATATATATATACATACACAAATCTATATATGTTACATGAACACATCTATAAGAGATACATGAATAAAATGTAAAGTACTCAAGAATACATCTCTACATATTCAAATCTGAGATTTAATATGAATTAATTCATTTAATCAATATTTTAAATATAAAGTGTGTCCAAGTTTGGGGGTTTTCCCCATGAACACAAGACACAACAATAATACAATAGAAATCCCTAAAGGACACATAATGGACACAAGAGGACACAAAATAGGGACACAACAATGGGGGTCATTTCTATGGTTAAAACTTTCCTAAATGCAAAATAGAGAAATAAAAGAGAAGGAAATATTACCTAAAGGAGAGAAAATCCAAGGAGAAAGGCTTCTTCCTTGGAAGAGCTTGAGAGCACTTGGGGAAGAAGACTTCTCAAAGAAAGAAAAAGAGATGGGAGTCCTATTAGGGCCGGCCACAATGGTTATCCCCCCCATTGAATATTATAAGTTTGCCCCTCCCTTAGTTACAAGTGTTTAAAATAATTTTGGTTAGGGTTTTGGGGTAAAAGGGTCAAAATAAAAACTCTAAATAGTTAACCTAATAATTAGGATTATGACTAATCTTTCTAACATGACTAATTAAAATGTGGGCCATGGCTAACTAATGCATGGGTCCAACTAGAGTCTAAGTTACCCCGGGTCCCCGTTACAAGTCGGATTGAGATAAAATTCGAACCCGACTCAAATAATCCCAAAACAGTATCATAAATAATAAAATAATATCAAAATAATTCAAAGAGGTCAAATGCAAAAATATCTTTAGGCCAGAAATGACATTAAAATATCATAATTACATGGTTAGGCTGTAGGTCAAACAGTCTCTAGGGTTTCACTAGTAAAACATCAAAACCACAAGTCATTAATTTAAATAATTTTAAAATGATTTAAAATTACCAAAAATCATATCATGAATTAAATATCATTATTAAAATAATTATAAACACAAAATTTCAAAATTACCCTCATTTGGAAAACTGGGTGCTACAGCTTGGTGTCCAGTACGTATCGTAGTGCTACTAGAGGCCGAGACTTAGTGTTCTCGGCTATAGTTTGGTTTCCAGTACGCATTGTAACGCTGTTGGAAGCTGAGACTTAGTGTTCTCAGCCTGTGATTCTGCGACGGGTTGCGCCGAGTGGATTTAGCCCCAATTCGCTGGGTGCTCCCGTCCAGAATATAAAGGAGACTCTGCCGAATATTTTCAGAATTCCCTTTCGGGAATTTGGTTCGAAGATTTAGGCAGAACCATTCCTTTGGTTGTTGAACCAGACTCATGCACGTCTATCATAGTATAGTATTTCCTGATCTCAGTACCTGCTAGGTAGACTCATGACTAGCTTAGTCGCCTATTTACTTGACATGTCTTATCCGTCGGATAGCGTAAGGAGTGCGGTTCCACTTGGGAGACGGTCTATAACCCTGGTCCTTGTTTGGTTTCAGGGTTATGAATCTGCTTCAGAGCGGTTCATGCAATCCTTGCCATTTTCCGACGGCATAATTAATAGACTCTTGTCCCCCCGACCATTCTTTCTAGGAGTTATCCTACTCTAGCCAGCTAGGACTGGTAGTTGTCCTATGTATCGAGATTTGTGATTTTCGGATATATCTGAGGATTGAGTATTATGGAGAGTATGATCTCGAGATATTGATTAATAGACTCACGTGGATTCTTAGATAGTGTTCTTTTGATGATGTTCTAATTTGATCTGATATGACTATGTGGATTCCTGGATTTTGTTGATTGTGCGAATATTTCACGAAATGAGAAGAATATCAAGGGTATGATTATATAATTTTTACTCGACTTTCCAAGCGCCCAGAACCTGGTTTGATTGCTATATCTTGGTAGTTGAGAGACTGATTTTCTAATAGCTTGTGATCATTGATTCAGAGGATTCTTGTGAGCCAGAGGGTCTAACATTGATTCTAGTGATTGGCTTAGTATCTGGTGATTATCCTTCTTGGCACAATATTTTTTTCCATCGTGGATGTTAAAACTATCGATTGATTGATGCGGTGGATGGACCGACTTGATGATTAGAGCTGTAGGCTTCCATGTGTGCTTGAAATGCTATTCTAGTCGAGATTCCAACCATGTACTTGACCTGATATCCATGCCACGATGTGGGCAGATGATTTCATGTGACTGACAGATTTGACCTTGTATCCGACATGACTACTTGTATCCGTGCTATAAGTCCATTTTACCCTCTTGAGGTACTGGCCCTGACTTTGCACTGAGGTGCTCCTTGGCAGCGACACTTTGAGGTGTTATTCCCTTTATTACATGGCACTGAGGTGCTCCTTGGCAGCGGCACTTTGAGGTGCTATCCCCTTGATTATATCTATGATTACATGCATAGGTATCTGGTAGTTGGCCTACAGTCTTAGCGTAGTCAGGATTGCTTGCTTGCTTGTTGCATAACACTAAGGATGGATCATAACTGAGACTATAGGTGCCGAGGTTGATTCTTACTTAGAGTTCTCGTACTGAGGTACGACATCTAGGAGGATGATCATGTGACCACGGCATGTGATTTCGGATAAATGTATGGATAATCTAGGTAACTTAAACTGGTAGAAGCATTGGAAGGGAACGGAATCCCGAGATCATGTAATACTAGCCTTAATACAGACATTAGTCATTATTTATAGGCTGGCCGCGGATATTGTTACTCTTCGCACTAGTGGATGGCAATATCTGGCTACTTTATGTCCTATACATTATATACCTGTGTCATGCCCCAGAACCAAAATACTGGAGAGCGGGGGCAGACATAGCCAGCTACGTATATGAAATAGATTCCATCTCGCTATACGGTCACGGCTGTCTAGATACATGAGGGTTTAACTACAAGCCAACAGTCTCTTAAGGTCATGAACAAGCCTAGTGTCTCAATCACAAGCAAATAAGTAAATGTTACAAGATGTTAGATCACCAAATATACAATAGTAAGGCGTCCCAAATATTACATATTCAGTTGATCATGAAGCTAGTCGTTACAAAATGTTAGGACTAGCAAGAGTTTTAGTCATACATGATCAACCCTAGGATCTGTCAATCATGTTAAAGCCCGTAGGCAGCCAGTAAGTAAGTGCAATCGAGCTAAACAGGTGCTCGTCGGCTAAATGCCTCAAAAGAATATTTTTATAATAAAGTGGGAGATCAAAAAAATAAACCCACTCGTTGCCCTGGTTACGTCTAGTCGCCACAATCGGGCTAGAAGGTCGGAAGATCCTCTGGAGCTGCTCCGAAATTAGGCCATACAAAACCAGCTGGGTCAGATCCCAGAAAGAGCAAGTGCCACAAAGGAAGCTTCACTTAGGAACTAAAACCAGCAATTAGCACAGAAGATAATATTAATAGTAAAACTGGAGAAAATATAACATCACGAGGATATACGGTAAGATAACCATGAGACCATTCAGATAACCAGGTAACAATCCTTAAACCAAACAAGGACCGGGATTGTAACCCTTCATCTGAACCGAACTTGGTTTCTTCCCATTTATCAGCAAGATAATATAAGAAGTCAGAGCATGTAAAAATCTATATAGGATTAAGGCAAGACTAGACTGATAATTCCCCATTCAACAATCACGGCCAAGCAATGAGTACGGCTTGATACTTTAACTAGCTAGGGTTATCATAGGCCTAGTTACTAGCAAGTTGTAGTGAGATTATTCTACAGCCACAAGCCCTGCAGACCATCCAGGTTACCCAGGTCAAAAATTAGGGGTTGAATTCAGGTGGGTACATCGTTCAGGAAACGCATGTACCCTTAGGTAGCTTGAAGGGTGCAACACATGACAGTGTGCTGGAAATGTGCCCTACTCGATGACAGGCTACAGATCCCAGGCGCGCCCAGGTAACGGGATTGCCTGTAGCTGGGAGATCTCTTTATGACTAATGTATTAATCTAGTTATTTAGCCTTAGTCCATTTCAGTAGGTACTCCTGACCGTGGTACTCAGGAGTTCCATCCTAGACATGATGCAATACAGGACTGGATTATTTGTACAAGCACAATCGCCCACGGTGTTTGGATTAATTATACAGGTCATGTCATGTCAGGTAGCCGTCGCAACAGCTTATCAAGATATATCATGTCAGGTTTACTTGTCAGGAGTGCGCCGCGACGGGCCACTATCATGTCATGCTAGTTTCTTGCCACACCATGTCATGTACAATTGTCATTTCAATCATGTCAATCAAATCGTAATTTATCAAGTTCAGGACAAAAGGCATAAGGATATAAAATAGGCATAAAAATATACAATAAAGGTAAAGGTGTACGCCATGGAAACTCAAGTTACACAAGGGAGTTACAAGACATGGGCAAAATAATAATAAAACAACAGTACACAGGGCTATATGAGAGCTATACGGCTCAGGAATATGCGGCCAGGAATGATCTCATGCGGCTGAAAAGAGAACAGTCCTTGTAGCTGAATAGGGTCAGGCGCATGCGACTAAAAAAGGGAAAGGCTTATGCGGTTGAAGGGTATCAGTCATATGCAGCCAGCGGTAAGGAAGGGGCGTATGCGGCTCAGCCAGAACATTCCATGCGGCTAGGAAGATTGGCGCTTAAGCGGCTCACGGGGGAAGGGCTCTCATGCGGCTGGAACGGACTCGGGTTCGTGCGGCCCGCAGAGCAAAAGGCTATGCGGCTGAACCGAGTCGAGTCCCATGCGGCCAAGGGATAAAAGAATTTTTATGCGGCTGGGAATGAACTTCTCATGCGGCTGGACTGGGAAGCTCAGTCGTGTGGTTTAAGTAAAAAGAACTACATGTGGCTGGAAGGAATACTTGTCGCATGAACTTGTCATGCAGTCAAGTCCAGGCAATAGAGCATGCGGCTAGAACAGTAAGCATAAGCGGCTGGAAAGACTTGTCGCATGAATGTTCATGCGGTCAAGTGCTGCCATGCGGCTCGGACTGTGCTTCTTCTCCAAATTTCCGAGAAAAAGTACACCATGAAGCCATGGCTTCCAAGCTGCATAAAACCTTCATCCGGGGGTCCAAATCTGAACTTCCATAGGTCAAAACGGAGCAGAATGAAATGCTCTACAACATGGAACCATCAAAACTTAGAAATAACAAGATTAAGTAGATCAAAACCCAAGAATTCCGAAAATAAGGTAAACTTAGATCTACAAGAATCTAGCCATGGAAAGTAGAAATTCCAAGTACTAAAGTAAGTTAAAATGCTATAAGGGAGAGAATGAAGTAATAAAATTGGAGTTCCTCCATGAGGTAAGTTGTACTTGCCTAGACCTCTCTCTCCCTCTCTCTGCTAGGTGAAGAAGTAATGGAGGAAAGAAGAAGAGTAATGAAGAGAGAGAAGGAAGTGGGATTAATAAATGGTAGTGGTGGTGGTAGGTAGTGGGTTCACCCTTGGTTCATAATGAACCAAAACAAACCGAGCCAAGCCGAACCAACCCAAGAATAAACCAAGCCATGAAGAAACTAAGCAAGGAATCATACAATACAAGATAAAATACGTACACGTATTCCAAAATATGTAATACGAACCACAGGCATTACAACTCTACCCACCTTAAAAGAATTCTATCCTCGAAATTTAATTAAGAGGCTAGAGAGACGAGGACAAGCTATATTAATCACAAGCAAGCTATAACTAGGCAGGCAATCACTCATTCAAGCAAGGAATCGAAGGCATGAGGCATAAGGAAGACATTATACCTCACGAGTCAAACAAGTCGGGATATCATGATCGGATATCATCCTCACGCTCCCACATTGACTCACCCAAAGAGTGATAATCCCAAGCGACTCGGACTAACTTGATAGTCTTGTTCTTGAGTGTCTTCTCTCTCTGGTCCAATATAGACACGGGCCTCTCCTCAAACGAAAGGTTGGTACCAACAACCAATTCCGAATGATCTAGGATGTGGCTCGGGTTCGGGATATACCGTCGTAATTGGGATACATGGAACACGTCATGCACCTCGCTTAGCGACGGTGAAAGAGCGAGACGATAGGATACATCTCCTACTCGCTCCAGAATGACAAATGGCCCTATATACCTAGGACTAAGCTTTTCCCGTGCGCCGAAACGAATGACGCCACGGTTAGGCAAAATCCTCAGGAATACATGGTCACCGACAGAAAACTCGAGAGGGCACTGATGAGAATCGGCCCAATGGCGCTGGCGATCTTGGGCAACTCGAAGATGATCCCTGACTTTTCTGACTACTTCAACTGTCTGGGCAATCATTTTTGGACCGAGCATCTACCTCTCTCCGACACCGTCCCAGGCTAGCGGGGATCTACACTTCCTGCCATACAGTGCCTCGAACGATACCATCTGGATACTGGCCTGAAAACTATTATTTTACGAGAACTCCACCAGGTACAGGTGATCTTCCCATAAACCACCGAAGTCAAGTGTACAAGATCTCAACATATCTTCAAGAGTCTGGATTGTACGCTCCGACTGACCATCTGTCTGCGGATGATATGCTGAACTGAACGGGAGACGAGTTCCTAAACTCCCCTGTAGGCTACGCCAAAAGTGAGACATGAATCTTGAATCTCGGTCCGAAATGACACTGACTAGCACTCTGTGTAACCTGACAATCTTCCTGAGGTACATCTCTGCTAACTGACTTGTCGACTGACCAACTCTAAATGGGAGGAAGTGAGCTACCTTCGTGAGCCTGTCAACTATAACCCAAATAGCATCTCGACCAGCTGGGGATCTAGGCAATCCGATCACAAAATCCATGGTCACATGTTCCCACTTCCATTCTGGAATCGGCAAAGACTGAAGAAGTCCAGCGGGCCTCTGATGTTCAGCCTTAACTTGTTGGCAGACCAAACAACGAGAGACAAATCGGGCTATCTCCCTCTTCATGCCATTCCACCAAAAGTGCTGACGGATATCGCGGTACATCTTCGTACTGCCCGGATGAATGGAATATTGAGAACTGTGAGCCTCCGCCATGATTTCCTATCTGATATCTCCACTGGGTACACACAGACGCTTACCATGCCGAAGTGTACCATCTTCATGAATACATAACTCTGGTCTTCGTCCTGCCTCACACTCTGCTCTGAGTCGCTGAAGCTTGGAATCTGCTGACTGCGCCATCCGGATCCTCTCGACTATAGTGGACTGAACTTGCATGCTGGCTATCAATGCTATACTGGAAGGAAGGACAACTTCAATACCCATCTTCTGAAGATCGGCTAACAGCTCTGGTTGCGCTGTTAGGAAATAAACTCCGGCTCTCCTGCTCAATGCATTTGCAACAATATTGGCCTTCCCGGGGTGATACTACAAGTTGACATCATAATCCACAAGAAGCTCCAGCCACCTCCTCTGACGCATGTTAAGATCCTTCTGGGTGAAAACATACTTCAGGCTCTTATGGTCGGTGAAAATCTCTACCCTATCTCCGTACAAGTAGTGCCTCCACAACTTAAGTACAAACACTACTGCTGCCAGCTCCAAGTTATGGGTTGGGTAATTTCTCTCATGATCACGAAGTTGTCATGATGCATAAGCTATTACCTTTCCATGCTGCATCAGAACACATCCTAAACCTCTGCCCGAAGCATCACAATATACTGAAAATCCTCCAGTTCTATCTGGAAGTGCGAGGATGGGAGCCGTCATCAAGCCTCGCTTCAAACTCTCAAAAGAATCCTGGCACTCTGCTGTCCAAGCAAACTGCACATCCTTGCTGGTCAACTGGGTCAATGGCGCTGAAATTCGAGCAAAGTCTGAAACAAATTGTCGGTAGTAACCGGCCAATCCAAGAAAACTACGGACTTCTACAACGGTACTGGGCACTGGCCATGACTCAATAGCCACAATCTTCTGGGGATCCACTTCTACTCCTCCTCGAGTGATGATGTGACCCAAGTACGAAATGCGAGCAAGCCAGAACTCGCATTTACTGAACTTGGCATACAACTGGTGCTCCCTGAGAATCTGAAGAACCACACGGAGATGCTGCTCATGCTCCTCCTCACTCTTACTGTAGACCAGGATGTCATCCAAGAACACAATCATAGACTGATCCAAGTAAGGCATGAAGATGCGATTCATGAGATCCATGAATACCGTCGGCGCATTGGTTGCTCCAAATGGCATCACAAGGAATTCCCAATGCCCATACCTAGACCTGAAAGCTGTCTTCGGGATGTCCTGCTCTCTGACCCTGATTTGATGATATCCTGAGCGTAAGTCGATTTTCGAGAATACTGCTGCCCCTTTGAGCTGATCAAACAAGTCTTCTATCCTCGGAAGAGAGTATCTGTTCTTAATTGTCACTGATTTCAAGGTACGATAATCAACACATAACCTGGACGTACCATCCTTCTTTTTCACAAGAAGCATCAGGGCTCCCCAAGGCGATCCACTAGCACGAATGAATCCCTTGGTTCGAAGTTCTTCAATCATCTTGTACAAGATCTCCAATTCTGAAGGCGCCATCCTGTAGACTCTCTCTGATATTGGGGCTGTCCCGGGAATCAAGTCTATGGCGAACTCGATCTTCCGTTCCGACGGCATACCTGGAAGCTCTTCTGAGAAAACATCTGGAAACTCTTCGACTATCCGGGGCAACTGTACTGCTGCTACTGCCATCCGCAATACTGAAGGAGAAGGCTCAACCTCGCCCCGGGAGAAAAAAAACTTTGGCTTGTCTGGAATGCTAAAAACAACTCTACCAACATGGCAGTCTATTCTAGCATACTGGTTCCTCAACCAATCCATCCCTAAGACCACATCATAATCGGCCATCGGAAATTCTATCAATCTAGCAAAAAACTCCTTACCGCTAACTACGATCTGACACGAGGAAAATACTCTATCGACTCCCACAAGTCCGTTACCAGTAAGTATATTAAGCCTTACCGATAATGACTCGGGCTCCAATCATATCCGTGTCGCGAATCGTGCAGACATAAAAGAATATGATGCACCAGAATCAAATAAAGCTGAAGCTGGAAAGGAGTTGACGAGAATAGTACATGCCACTACCTCTCTTGGTGCCAATCCTTCCTCTACGGTCATCACCATAGCCTGACCATTCCCTCGGGGTGCTGGTCCCCTCTGCTGAAATCCTTGCTGCCTATTCTGACTCAAGGCTTGGGCCTGAGTATGCTGCTAGGGGTTCTGTTACTGGAATACCTGGGACTGAGGCGGCAAGGGCCTCGGCAATGGATACTGCTGCTGCTAGACCGGAGCTGGTCCTCTCACCGAAGAGCTAGAAAGGTTGGACGATGATGAACCACCCCTATTCGGACAGGATCCTATCCTATGATCTGCTGCTCCACAAGCCAGACATAATCCCTGTGCCCTGCGACACTCTGCCACTACATGGCCTGGCTTCCCATAATGAGAACATCCCACTGCGGAAGACTGCTTCTGCTTCTGCTGCTGAGGGTACGCTGGGGCTGAATGCTGAACCGACGTCACGGAGGCCGCCCGCCTTTGAGCTCCAATAGTCAAAGCCCTGGCTGCCGGGGCTGGGGCTGAAGACTGATTCATCTGGTCGTGGGATCTCTTTCGACCTCCGGCCCTATCCACAATCCTCTGGGAGGTATACTCATGCCTCCTAGCTGCTCTCAAGACTGCATCAAAAGTCTGATGCTCAAACTGCTCAACTGCTAATAGAATCTCCAGGTGAAGCCCCTGCTGGAATCGCTGGGTTCTATCATACTCGGTTGCCACCAAGGTGGGAGCAAACCGACTGAGCCTCAAAAACTCGGACGCATATCCATTGACCGTCCTGCCCATCTGCTTCAGATTGGTGAACCTCGTCTGTAGATCATACCGAGCTACAGCACCAAAATACTTGGTCTGGAATCTCTCTCTGAACACCGTCCAAGCAATGGGTGCTGCTAATCCAACGGCCTGAGCCGTCCACCAGCTGCGGGCAAGATCTAGCAACTGCAGGCGCACTACGGCTACCTTCTCGTTCTCTGGGGTCCTGGCTGCTTCTAGAATCACCTCTGTGTCCGGAAGCCAAGCATCTGCGGCGATCGCATCTTCACTACCGTCGAAGAAGGGAGGGTTCAAGCGCTTGAAGCTGTTGGCCGCACTGTTACCCTGATGACCGCTCCTGGTTAAAGCATCCGTCACTGCCTGGTGCAAGGCATCTCCTCGACGATCTTGGGAAGCTATCAAGGTCCTGACGAGTCCTACCAAAGTGCCATCATCAGGTTCGGCAGGCTGAACTGGTGGCTCTCTGCCAGAAGGCATGACTCTGGAGGCTACTCCGAAATGCTGGGCTTGATCCCCGAGTTGCTGCTGATCCACGGGAAGTGCTCCGTCTTGCTGATCGGCAGGTCCAGGAATGATGTCGCTGAAGAAGACGACATGGAGAACAATAAGGAAGGACCAGGACAGGCCAACGATACAAGCATATGATCAGGACAAGAATCCAGGGATTCAGAAGATACGAGCAGAGATCAAGGGTGAATACTGATCGAGACATCTATTCGGTAAACCCTCACATATCTTGATTTACAAGACCTGTATGGGCCACCACTTAAACCATGTCACGCCCCAGAACCAGAATACTGGAGAGCGGGGGCAGACATAGCTAGCTACGTATATAAAATGGATTTCATCTCGCTATACGGTCATGGCTGTCTAGATACATGAGGGTTTAACTACAAGCCAACAGTCTCTTAAGGTCATGAACAAGCCTAGTGTCTCAATCAAAAACAAGTAAATAAATGTTACAAGATGTTAGATCACCAAATATACAATAGTAAGGCGTCCCAAACATTACATATTCAGTTGATCATGAAGCTAGTCGTTACAAAATATTAGGACTAGCAAGAGTTTTAGTCATACATGATCAACCCTAGGATATGTCAATCATGTTACAGCCCGTAGGCAGACATTAAGTAAGTGCAATCGAGCTAAACAGGTGCTCGTCGGCTAAACGCCTCAAAATGAATATTTTTACAATAAAGTGGAAGATCAAAAAAATAAACCCACTCGTTGCCGTAGTTACGTCTAGTCACCACCATCGGGCTGGAAGGTCGGTAGATCCTCTAGAGCTGCTCCAAAATCTGGCCATACAAAACCAGCTGGGTCAGATCCCAAAAAGAGCAAGGCCACAAAGGAAGCTTCACTTAGGAACTAAAACCAGCAATTAGCACAGAAGATAATATTAATAGTAAAACTGAAGAAAATATAACATCACGAGGATATACGGTAAGATAACCATGAGACCATTCAGATAACCAGGTTACAATCCTTAAACCAAACAAGGACCGGGATTGTAATCCTTCATCTGAACTGAACTTGGTTTCTCCCCATTTATCAGCAAGATAATATAAGAAGTCAGAACATGTAAAAATCTATACAGGATCAAGGCAAGACTAGACTGATAATTCCCCATTCAACAATCATGGCCAAGCAATGAGTACGGCTTGATACTTTAACTAGCTAGGGTTATCATAGGCCTAGTTACTAGTAAGATGCAGTGAGATTATTCCACAGCCACAAGCCCTGCAGACCATCCAGGTTATCCAGGGCAAAAATTAGGGGTTGAATTCAGGTGGATACATCGTCCAGGAAATACATGTACCCTTAGGTATCTTGAAGGGTGCAACACATGACAGTGTGCTGGAAATGTGCCCTACTCGACGGCAGGCTACAGATCCCAGACACGCCCAGGTAACGGGATTACCTGTAGTTGGGAGATCTCTTTATGACTAATGTATTAATCTAGTTATTTAGCCTTAGTCCATTTCAGTAGGTACTCCTGGCCGTGGTAATCATGAGTCCCATCCTAGACATGATGCAATACAGGACTAGATTATTTGTACATGCATAATCGCCTACGGTGTCAGGGTCAATTATACAGGTTATGTCATGTCAGGTAGCCGTCGCAACAGCTTATCAAGATATATCATATCAGGTTTACTTGTCAGGAGTGCGCCGCGACGGGCCACTATCATGTCATGCTAGTTCCTTGCCATACCATGTCATGTACAATTGTCATTTCAATCATGTCAATCAAATCATGATTTATCAAGTTCAGGACAAAAGGCATAAGGATATAAAATGGGCGTAAAAATATACAATAAAGGTAAAGGTGTACGCCATGGGAACTCAAGTTACACAAGGGAGTTACAAGACATGGGCAAAATAATAATAAAACAACAGTACACAGGGCTATAGGAGAGCTATGCGGCTCAGGCATATGCGGCCAGGAATGATCTCATGCGACTGGGAAGAGAACAGTCCATGCGGCTGAATAGGGTCAGGCGCATGTGGCTAAAAAAGGGAAAGGCTTATGCGGTTGAAGGGTATCAGTCATATGCGGCCAGCGGTAAGGGAGGGGCGTATGCGGCTCAGGCAGAACATTCCATGCGGCTAGGAAGATTGGTGCTTAAGCGGCTCACGGGGGAAGGGCTCTCATGCGGCTGGAACGGACTCGGGTTCATGCGGCCCGCAGAGCAAAAGGCTATACGGCTGAACCGAGTCGAGTCCCATGCGGCCAGGGGATAAAAGAATTTTTATGCGGCTGGGAATGAACTTCTCATGCGACTGGACTGGAAAGCTCAGTCATGCGGTTTAAGTAAAAATGACTACATGCGGCTGGAAGGATTACTTGTCGCATGAACTTGTCATGCGGTCAAGTCCAGGCAATAAAGCATGCAGCTAGAACAGTGAGCATAAGCGGCTGGAAAGACTTGCCGCATGAATGTTCATGCGGTCAAGTGCTGCCATGCGGCTCGGACTGTGCTTCTTCTCCAAATTTCCGAGAAGAAGTACACCATGAAGCCATGGCTTCCAAGCTGCATAAAACCTTCATCCGGGGTCCAAATCTGAACTTCCATAGGTCAAAACGGGGCAGAATGAAATGCTCTACAACATGGAACCATCAAAACTTAGAAATAACAAGATTAAGTAGATCAAAACCCAAGAATTCCAAAAATAAGGTAAACTTAGATCTACAAGAATCTAGCCATGGAAAGTGGAAATGCCAAGTACTAAAGTAAGTTAAAATATTGTAAGGGAGAGAATGAAGTAATAAAATTGGAGTTCCTCTATGAAGCAAGTTGTATTTGCCTAGACCTCTCTCTCCCTCTCTCTGGTAGGTGAAGAAGTAATGGAGGAAAGAAGAAGAGTAATGAAGAGAGAGAAGGAAGTAAGGTTAATAAATGGTAGTGGTGGTGGTAGGTAAGGGGTTCACCCTTGGTTCATAATGAACCAAAGCAAACCGAGCCAAGCCGAACCAACCCAAGAATAAACCAAGCCATAAAAAAAACTAAGCAATGAATCATACAATACAAGAAAAAATACGTACACGTATTCCAAAATACGTAATACGAACCACAGGCATTACAACCTGGCATGCTCAGCATGGTGGCCTTACGAGGGACCGGTGATGATATGCATAGCCCGGTGGTCTTACGAGAGACCGGTGCTTATCCAGTACCAGTTATACTTGGCCCCACTAACCCTGCTAAGACGACACGATCTGAGGGTTTCCTATACTTGCATTGTTGGGGTAACCCAACCTCCACCTAGACAGCCGTAGACATTTGAGTGGCCGCGTATTCATATAAATTGTATGGCTTGTTGCCTGCTAAGCTGGCTGGCCCATAATTCTGTCCTGGCACAGTAATTCATTCTCTTGTTCTTGTTTGATATAGGGGTGGATTATTGTTCCGATGACAGACTAGGAGTTCCGGTTGGCGATGCATGTATTATTGGATGTTAGGGAGATTATGTTAATTATTGGTTATTTAGCTACATTAGTTGTTGATTGTTATCGTGCGTTGGTACCGCACGATCCTTACCCTCTTTTACTGTTCATATATGCTATTCCTGTCATATTCTATCCTGCTGGCTTTTATTCGCCCATCCTTAAGCCTTCCTTTTTGGTACTTGCTACGGTTGGCCTGACCAACCATAGATTGTTCCCAGATTGCCTGATCGACCATGTGGATCTTCCATACTTGACTTGGGGGATGTGCTTCAGTTTTCGACCATGCTAGGAACTGTGGAAAGGTATACTCGTCTACAATATTATCCGGGACTGTAGATTTTCTGATTATCATATGAGTACTTTCTGCTTTCCATGTGATTCTCTCTTGCTATTATTTCATAGTGATTGTATGTAGATATGAGATCAGATTTAGGCTATATATTGATTGCATACTAGGATACCCAGCAAGATTGACAATCGTCATCGCCATATAATGTCTTCGTACCTTATACGGTGTAGCTGGCCGACGTCTATCACCATATTTCGGTACTGGGGCCTGACACCCCCTCGGCCCCTCTCGACTCCGGCGACCCCCCTCGGCCCCTGCCCCGATGTCCCTCGGTCCCGACGACTCGCCTCGACCCCCCTCGCCCCTCCCCCTCGACCCCCTCGGTCAGGTAACCCAAATCCTCACCCTATCTCCCTCATGCTGACATGACACAAACACGAATATTGACATACACACACAGACACAGATACTGACATACACACACTGACATGGACACTAACACGGACATGTTGTGTAATATGTGAAATAGAGTATAGTTTATGTGAATTTTTATTTTCTACGATGTTTTTTTAGATACTACAATCTTGATACATAAATATGTGAAATAGTGTATGGATTACATTCTTTCACACTAATTTTCTTGTTAATGAGTTTGTATGTATGTATGTGCATGGATTGCATTCTAAATTTTTCATAAGTTTAATTAATATTAAAATGATATTATATATAGGGCACAACATAGATACATAAATGAGTTAGTATGGATACATGTTAGTATGGTATCGTGAGATGACTATAGGTGTATTTTACTAGTTTATGGTGTGGATATAGGCTTGTGTCGCGTATACCAATGTCTATACAAAAATTAAAACATGTTATAACATATCTAAAATGGATAAGTTGTAACTGACACACTTTTTGGAACTAGTTTTATGATAATCTAAGGAAGGTTATATGTGTATGACGAATCCTAAATTTAGGCTATCCAAGGAAGGTTGTATCCTAGATATATTTTGATATCTAAGATACGAAATATACATATCCATCTAAGTATATATGCATTTATATTTATATTTTGATACCAAGATATTAAAGAGTATCATAGTACGTAGAATATATAAAGTGAGTATCCTAGAAGTATATAAGATAATTTAATAATTGGATAATTGTCAAGGTAAGTTTTGGATTTATATGAAAGTATCTAGAGTGTATAGAGTGAGTATCCTATAAAATATGGTATGGTGTCAAATGTAGGTATGATTGGTATAGTATCAAGATACAAGTAAGTATCTTGAGTATATGAGTGTCTACGTGTTCCTTGTGAGTCATATCTCTTAAAGAAAAAATTATTTTTGCAAGCCTTTTGAGGCTATTACAGTTTCTATTGGAAATGGATAAGAACAAAATTACTTAAATATCTAGAAATACTTGTCGTGAGAAAAACCTCTTAATCTTAGTTTTTTTGGGTATAACTCTAATAGTCTCAAAAGACTAGTAGAAGTAGAATTTCTTTTTAGGGAATGGTTCAAAAGGGACGACACCTATATCCTCAAATCAGAGTTTTTCATATGTCTACTAGGTTTAGAGATAGATATATACGTATATAAGGGTATAAAAATATACAGTTATAGAAGTATGTATAAATATTTATTGAGTGTCAAGAGTGAGTGGCCTAGAGTGTATATTGGTACAAAGATACCAAGTGTCAAGTATGTTGGTACCAAGATACCAAATACCTAGAGAAGGTGTCAACAATATGTTTATATTGGAGTCGAGAGGGTCAAGTGTTATCAACACCTGTGTTTATATTGGACAGTCCGAGGTCAAATGTTCCTCGTGGGCTCACAAGCGACACATGACGACAGAGATATCATTATCTCTTATGTTAAGTGTCCGTATCGGCCCAAAATCAAGTGTCCATGTTAGCCCTTTTCTGAAAAAGTAAATTCACATATGTAAGCCTTTTGAGACTTTTTGAGTTATACCACTTTCTGAAAAATAGAAGAAAATATAAAGTACAAAAGGGAGAAAAAAATGTATAAAAATAAAATAAAGGACGAAAAATTCTAAAAAAGAAAAATTATAATACTTGACCTTTTCTAGTATTTCTTGAAAATTCGGTATAACTCTGAAAATCTTAAAAGGCTTACAGAAGTAAATTTTCTTTAAATAGAATGGCATACATTGAACACGCGATGACACTTATTTAATAGGATTTAAAATCGGAGTTGTCCACATGTCTACTAGTTTTTGGATAGTCACGAATTATAAAACAGATACTCATGAATCATGATATGGATACTCACGTATCACGACTCGGATAATTACGCATCAATAAGAGTTGTTACTTTAATGAATAATGTGTATCCATCTTTATAGAATTATCTTCAAATGGATATTAATTACTATATGTGTCATCGTTCGTGGATGTATAATCATCATCCAGAAGATATATGCGGTGTGCGGGATAAATTTATACATGAGATAGAACAGTTCCTGCAGTTCGCCAAGGCGTTGTCTCAATATATGGATGGTCCCAAAATTATAAGTGTCCATATGTGAGATGTCACAACTTGAAATATTATCCAGAAATGGACGTGATATATCATTTGTACTCAAAGAATTTCACGTCGAATTACTATCAATGGACCTCACATGAAGAACTTGTGTCTTTAGCAGCGAAGCCGGAGCCTTATGTGAAGTCGTATATGAATGTTCATGACCACGCTGATTACGATGATGGGTGAGTGAATATGGCTTTCGACACTGTGGGACCTAGTTTCGATCCAAACAATCATGATGCAGATGAGGAGGCACCGATTGTCGATGCTACAAAGTTCATGGAGTTACTAAAGAATGCTATGAATTTATTATATCCTGGCTGTGAGGATCATTCAACGTTGAAGGTGGTTACAAGACAGTTGAGCATAAAGTCCAATTTTAACATGCCATAAAAATGCTACAACCGACTGATAGAGTTAATTATAGAGATCTTTTCGGCGTGTGCTAAGTTACCTAAATAATTCTACCGGTCTAAGTAGACTGCGGTGAGGGCAAGATTCAATGATGCTTGGTACAAGGATCGTTCTGAGAAGGTGAAGGAGGCTAGGATGAGGGCAGAAAAGTAGTGTGGTAGATCGATTCCTATGACAGATCATTTTCGTCGTCTGATATGTATTTTATTGAATATTAATTATTTTAAAGAAAGTAGGATAAAATATTTTATTTTAATAACAAATAAAATATTATTTAGCAGGTACAGAGGGATGAGGATGCAAACATGGTGACTGTCTTCCTGGCCACCCATCGGAAGGGCAGAAACCTCATCGATGGGAGGGTCACGCAGAGCTATGTAATTATTACTTTACGTTTTGTTAACTTTAATATAACTTAGAAATATGCAAATAGATATCCATATAGTTAGTAATAAGTATGTTAAACAGTAGAAACTATAACGGTTAAATAGTAAAAAGTATGCTTATAGAGATGTGTACTTTTCCAGGATATGTATCTTAGGCTACGTGAATGAACGAGTGCTAGTGCACCTACAGAGGGGGCTAGTACTTCCTTGCAGCCCTCTCCAGCTTCGTCGATGGACGAGCTCTGGATGACCGTAAATGATGGTCTTCAGAGGGGTACGTACTATGATACGATATCTTACGATGCCTTTGTTGCGATGCACTCATCCGGGACGCCCTCTGCCAGTTGTGTTCCCTACAGCCCTCACAGGAGTTAGCCCGAGTCGATCGAGGAGAGTATTGTCCAACAGGTTGCTGAACTGCATAACGAGAAGCTGACGAGGATTACGAAGCAGCCCAAGTTTCAGTCGCAGATGGACGATGCCACATTCACCGCATGATTTCATACATTCAAGCGCGCCATCATAGAACAGGGCGAGAGGACATATCGTAGTGTTACAACATTGCAAGGGACGTAGATGGCCATAGGCGATCAGCTTTTGAGGCTACAGGATGTGATGGCTCACAACAGTACGATTGTGGCATATGCCTTTAATATATACAATGCTAGACTTGACACATTGGAGCAAACACGTCCTCCCGGTCCGCCAGCATCGAAAATGAGTCCATCGATTATACTGCCTCCTTTGTCGTCATCGGTAACGCTTACACATAAGCAGTATGAGTTCAAGTTATCCCAGATGCGCGGTGGTGCTCCTCCTCATGATCTGTCGTAGTTCATCGTTGGACAATTTGTGTTTGTTTGTTTGTGTGTCGGCCCATTCTTGGGTCTTATTTATTTAGTTTAGAGTTTTAGTTACAATAATTGATTGATGTACTTGATGTGATGTGTTTGCCCATTATTGGGTCTTTAATGTACAATATTTGACGTGTAGTGTTGAGTGTTCCATTCTTGGGTCTTATGTATTTACATTCTATTCTATTTATATAATGTAGTGCAAATTTATGGATTTTTACGGATTCCCTTTATATGTTTTTCTGCTATTAAGTGTTTCACCGAAGGGGCCGGCAAATCCAGGGAATACAACGGAGGGGTTGCTCCGGGTCTAATGTTTATAAACTATAATTTAATAAATACAAAAGATTTTGGACAGAAAACAAACTGTTTTCTATTTTTTCTAATTTTTTGTAGTTTAGCAACGTTTAGCGATCATCAGCGACGTCCAACGACAATTTTTTACATCGCTTAATGTGTATCCGAACGTCGATAAGCTGTATCGACACCGTCGGTACACGTTGCTACCTTGCTGACATGGCATAGTCTTGCCACATTAGCATTGTCATAGCGAGACGTCGCTAATTATGTCGTGCAACCTTGCTATGTGGATGACATGGAAATGCTTGCCAAGTCAGCATTGTCGTAGCAAAATATCGCTAAACTTTGTCGCTAAATCGACGACGTTTAGCAACAATGTTTGATGTCGTTGATTAGCAATGACATGTCGGTACGAGTCGCTAAATCTGCAACGTTACTTCGTTGCTGAGGGACGCCGCTACAGCGACGAATAACTACGTTTTTGTGCCAATGGCCGTCAATTATGCGACATCACCAATTCGTCGGTAAAAAATGCCGCCAATATTTTTTTAGCGAAATATTTTTTTTGCATACGACGTTTCTCGGCATCGCTAATCTGACTTATTCTGGTAGTGAGTCTTTTCCTCTCTTCTATCAAGAATTTGATGGCGCATGACCATGCACTATTGAATGACAGACTACAACTTAAGCTTAATCTCATATAATTAAGCTAAGACCTGAAAGAACCATGAGAAAATTAATTTAATGTCACATAAGTCCAATCGAACCACATTTATATATGTAATGAGATGTCAGGAAGATAAAAAAATCGAAGACGCGAAGGGTGAAGGGTTCTACCGTCGAATATGAGCTGGTGGCTAGAGGTGAGCGCTGATGTTGCATGGAAACTAGAAGAGGGAGAGGGGAGCAACCATGGTGGTGACAACGATGAAGACCGTACATTGGAGAGGAGAGAGGAGGGGAGGGGGAAAACGTTGGAGGGAAATCGAAAATTTTCGGTTTTAAGTTGAGAGAGAGAGAGAGAGAGGGTGTTTTATGTTTTTTAATTTTTCCATGATTGAAGTTTAGCAACACAATTGTTTTTAGCGACGCCTAACGACGTATAATGACATAACTTAAATTCTAATGCTGACATGATAAATAAATAGTTTGAGAGGCATCAACAATGCAATTTGCAATGAAATTGCACGTCAACGAATTAGCGACGTATGTAACAACGTTCGGACACGTCGTTAATGTGTAGTTGTATCGAATTATTATGAATTTGTTGCTCTGGAGTCGCTATTGTGTCGCCATCATCGATGTTATTGGCGTTGCTAAATATGTCGCAGATAGTGACATCTTTATTTGAATTCACTAAAGTCGTCGTTATTCTAGTTTATTTTGATAGTACTGGAAAGTATTTTACGTAGAAACTAATCTATTTACATAGTATTTTTTTTCTTTCCCTTTCCTACCCTTCGTATAAACCAAGCACAGTCACAGGTCCTATAAAAATGAATAGAAAAAACGGCCTCTAATTAAAAAAAATGAGTGAAAAAATGGAATGAGATCCCAATATCTATCTAATTCAAACTCTATCCTAAGTAAACAATATCTCATTATATATTGAAAAAAAAAAAAATTCTTTCTTTGCCATTACTTTCCACCAAAGTAAACGGTTTTATCCAATGTCCTTTCTGACATTCTAATGATCCTATTTAACTACTAAAAAAAATTAGTGACATTAAGAACCATATTACCATAGTTTCTAAAAAAAATAGAGATGTCTAAATCTAAAAATAGAAATTTCAGGAGGTGTAACTCTAAACATAGAAATTTTACTATAGTAATATAAGGAAATCAAAAAAATTGGAAGACTTTCCATGTTTGGAATCTTGTACAATTGTACAACATGTACATGCTCAAAAATGGTTCTGATTTTATCTTAGACTCAATTCTTCAGCACATTACTATTGATATAATGTTTATAATGACAAGTCCAGTTGCTCTTGTTCATAACATTAGTCTAACTATATTTTGGATGTATGACTCGTTCAACTTTGACAATACATAATAAATATTAAATCTTAGTTGTATTTGGTTTGGAGGAAAATTAAAAAGAGAAGTCAAAAGTCATTTATATAGGATTATGCTTCCATTTTTTTCCACGGATCTTTTGGAATCACCCAAGCCATCTCAACCAAACATAGCAATATAATAACAATAGACATCCTAAGCCCCTGTTTGGTTTACGAAATTGGAGTCTTGAAAAAGTAAAGTGATTCATTTCTTTGTTTGAAAGCCAAAGAAAATGGGAGAGAAAATGACACTGTCGAACTTTAGATTTTGAGATCTGAGATGAACTCTAAAAGTGGTGTCCTTAAAACTTAATGTTCATATTATATATTTTTTTCATTGATTAGGATACAATAATATTTTTCAACCCAAACTTTAAGAAATTAAATAATAAACAAAATTTGATATCCAAAAAAATAGAACTCCCGGTCGACAATATATTAGAATAGAAAAAAAAAGAAATAGAACTTCCAGCCGGGAACAAACGAGCCCCTTTTTTTTAAAAAAAAAAATTCTAAAAATACATTTCTTGTCTAAAAGAACTTGATGAATCCAGCTGCTCAGCAGTTGGTATAAGCAAAACTCAACCAGACCGTGCTATATATTCTAAGAAAAAGAATATTTTGTGCCCCTTAAAATTTTGGGGCTGAGGCCACTGCCTCGTGGACCTCGTATTAAGTTCGGCTATGGGAAATGAATTTGATTACCAAGAGAAAGAAAAATATAAGAGAAATGATTCCTTCCATCAATCCAAGGATTTATTTCTTCCCTCTAAGGATACAACTTCCGTCCTAATTATTTTAATTTTTTCAAACACCGAAAAAAATGATTGAAATTATAATTTACAAAAGGAAAATATGAAAGAACCAATTTTCTTTCCGCGAACCAAATGAGGCATAAGTGTCATTAAATTTTGATGATATTATTGGGGCTATAAGCTAATAAACTAAAACTCTATTTTTGTTACCGAGGCTAGATTATCGGGTCGGGTCGGGTCGGGTCGGGTCGGGTCGGATCGGATGGAAGTTGTAGTGGATCTGGATATGTAACAACTACATATCCGATTTTTGAATCCAAATTTAATCCGCATAAAATAAACTAGTCCGATTCATGTCAAGTCCTACGTACATAGAGATTATACGTTACATATTTGATGTGCGATTCAAAAGTCAAATCTGGATCCAATTTTAATGTTCCAAAACAATTGGTATAAAAGTTCAAATATATTGTAATTCATATACTTTATCTTAATATGCGTACGTCACACAACAAGATCCACGACACATAAAATGTATGCGTATATGAACCATGATTATTATTAGCACGGGTTGTTTTTGACATTTCAAAGATCATGTATACATGATTCTCTCTCAAAAAAAGGATCATGTATAAATATTAAAAAAAGGATAAATTGTAAAAAAAATCTCGTTACATCTACGCCTTTTGCGTAGAAAGATCTATTAGAAAAATTTAGCAGTTTGTCCCTCCTTAGATTTTTCGCGCGAGCAAAAAGTCCTCTACCGTCTGTTGACTGTTAGAAATGACCGTTAAGTCCATTTTTTTTAAATAAAAAAAATACCTAAACAACATCCATTTTTCCACCAGCCTCCTCTCCTCCTTCCTTTCCTAACCTCCCCTACCGTCCGCCAGCACCCCTCCTCCTACCGGCCAGCCCCCCCTCCTCCCCGCACCCCTTCCTCCGCCGGCCTGCCCCCCTCCTCCCCGTCGTCCTCCTCCTCACCGCCCCGTACTCCTCACTGCAGGCCAGCCCCCCTCCTCACCGCCCCCTCCCTCCTTTTCCCCGCCAGCCTCCTCCTCCTCCCCAGGCCAGCTCCCCTCCTCCCCGCCCCCCCTCCTTCTCGCGGCTAGCCCCCCTCCTCCTCCTCCCCGCACCGGGGGGGGGGGGGAGGAGAGGGAGAGTGAGAGAGGGGTAAAATGGTCATTACATATCCCACTTAACACCAGTTAACGGAAAGGAGACAAAATGAACATATTTTATAGTTTTAGAAATGTTAAGAGCATGGGATCTTTTAGTGCAAAAAGCCAAAATTTAACGAGAATTTTTTTTGCACTTTACCCTTAAAAAAACCACTCTAAACGAAAATTGATATTTTATGTATTGTAAAGATCATGTTACAACAGTTACCAAAAATAATTAAGATATTTTAAATCTTTATATATATATATATATATATATATATATATATATATATATATATATATATATATGAGAGACATTCCAAATATATATCTGTGCTCACACATATTATCAAAATGGGAGATATATATGTGGAACGTCTTCCATTTTGATAATATGTGTGAGTAAACTTTTTGGATATGTTCAGAAATATTTCCGACTTTTGGTGTCAAATCCTAGGTGACCAAAGTGTGGTCTACATTTGGTAAAGATGGGTCGGGTCTCCAAATTGTAAACCCTACTTGAAAGGAGTAAAATTATCACAATTACTTTGGTGAAGAACACCAAACCACAACATAATTATGGGTGGCAAAGATGGGGTGTCCCTTCCTCCATAGTTGCCACAATGAACATCATCATGTCCCCTAATAGAAAACAAATTCATGAGAGTTACACACGAGTACATCACATCACATGTTCTCTTCTCTTCCTTCACTTGGTTGGTCTAAAGTCTCCGGCCGGTCCGGTCTTCTCCTAACCCGTTCTCAAGAAAAACCGGCCCGATGTTGACTCCCCTCCTTGTCTTATTTTGAGGAACGAAAACTAATTAATTACGTCAAGACGAAAGGACCTATTTGCCCCCAGAAAAATTTGAAATTTTGGACCAAGGGAATAGGTGACTCGAGGGCATTATAGTCATTACGTGGTCAGAATCTTCGGTTTCCTTGGTCACGCTCTTTTTCAAAATTTCGAAGATATTCGGATCTTAGCGGGAAACCCAAAATAAGGTCATTTTTGTAATTATCTAGACTTTATATAGTATTTTATTTTAACACAAAAACTAACTGTATTTTTTTTTTGGTTTATAGACCTTAAATTTACAATATAAATCCCAAGCCACGTAATTCCAAATAGACATCATTCTATTTTGAATTTACAATACTGTCCGTATCATATATGTTTTAAGGTAAAATCGGAGGTACGATACAAATGTATCCAACCCAACTTTAGCTTGCCTCCAAATTCCTATTTTTTCTCCATTTGACTTAAAAACAAATATTTCTTAACACTTCATCATTATCATATATTTATGGACAATGCTAAAGAACACCAATATTTGACTATATTTATCGACCGTATAATGTGACAGTCTATGTGTTAATTATATGAGTAATGCTATATGTACCTCCAAAATATACCTCTTTCATGTCCCTCCGCCACATGGCACCGCCTTATTGGCCCAAGCAAATAGGGGAGGAGTTGGAGGGAAGACATGAGCCAATAGAAGAGAGCCACGTGACGGAGTGACATGAAAGAGGTACATTTTGGAGGTACATAAAGCAATTTTCTAATTATATGTGAGACCACCGCATGTTATCAACCCATATACTGACACATTATATAATCCGCAAAATATGATCATATTTTGATGTCCCCTTAATATTACTTTCCGCTTATTCCTAGGTGGAACTAGAGGTGGAGGCAAAATGAGAATTATAAGCCGTTCTGCAGATCTCCAACGACAATAGAACTAACAAAATTAGAGCTTAAGGCGGATGGAGAGGAAACTATCCTTGACATGAACGGTGAAGGATGTTTCAACCCTTAAGTTATTTGATAAAGTTGTTATAGGTTTCGATCAACCAATATTGGTGTTGGCTATGGCTCAGACTCATTATTTCTAGGAAGCAGGAATGGATCCAAGGATGGCGTGGGGTGGGCTGGAGCCCACCCAAAAAAAAAATTTACATTTTTTTTATATAAATATTTTTTTTATTTTTTTATATGGATTTATCTACTTTCAGTCCATCCAAATTTTTCGTAGTCCATCCCAGTTATAGTTTGTGGATCCGCCCTTGTTAGGAAGCCCAAAGTTTTTGACCAAAACTTATTATCTACCTACATAAGTTTTGGATTGACTTCCGAATCCTTTACATGTATATGTTCATCATAAAATCAAATTTGCATGTAGATGAAGATTAATATTCGATTGAAATATTTATAAAATAATTTTTCGTAAATTTCATATATCAATTAAAGATCTAGTCTGAATTTCACTATTTTATAAATGCAAATAACTAAAATATTATAATCAATATTTCTTACAGGGTTGTTATGTAGACCAAAAATATACAGATTCCAACTTGGACATCTGACCTAATTTTTATCGATCTAAACTTAATCCAACCACGATCCAAAATTTATTTTTGTTAATAGGGTATCTATCTAGTAGAGTAACACTACCATGACGGTCCCACCCGATTCCCAACTTCGTAGAATAGTTATTAGGGTGAGCTTTTTTTCGGTTTTAAACCAAAGCCGATTTGATTAGTATCAGTGTTTCGGTTCAGTTTTCTACATTTGTTTTGATTTTTGGTTTTAGGTTTTTGGTTTGGAGTTCGTATTTGAAATTTGGGATCTGAACGAACCGTAACTCAAAATCTAGATATTTGAAATTAATTTCTACAGAAAATTTACTGTAGGGTAATATATTTTAACAAAATTGCGTGTAGGATACCATGTTTGGGAAAATTGCAAAAAGGAAAACGATCCGCCAGAGCGTCTGGCAGAAATTTGGCGCGCCCAATTTCTGCCAGACAGTATGTCGAAAATTGAGCGCGGTGGCGCGGTGGTTTATTTGCAGAGAGGGGCGGGGCCCTATGCCTATTTGTTTGTTTGTTTGTTTGCGGGGGGGGGGGGCTATGCCTATTTGTTTGCAGGGGGGGTTAGGTTCGCAGACGGGGGGAGGGGGTTTGCAGGTTTTCTTTGTGGGAAGCATGCTGGTGGCTTTTGTTTGTGGGAAGCATGCCCAGCATTGGAGACCCCCAAACTTGTTTGTATATGTTGAATGAGTGTTTGAATGAAGGAGTGCAGCTTTATAGCACATTGAAAAATGGGATGAAAGAGATGGAACAGAAGAGTTATGTTATAAATGATACTCGTTCCTTCTCCAGAAACAAATACAAAAGAAGGGAAAGAAGAAGAGAAGAGAAGAGAAGAGAAGAGAGGAGAAGAAGCAGAGAAGAGGAGGAGCAGAGAGACTAACATACATTTAGAGAGGTAAAAATATTTCAAAAAATGTAATTTTAATTTATTTTATTTGTGTTTAGTATCTTAGAATTTGGTATTAATAACAGATGGATCGTTGAAATGACGGACTTATTCCGGGAGGACCCACCACAGACGAGATTATCCAGCAACTTTTGAGTCATATCTCAAAATTAGTATTTTCTGGAAAGGTATACTTAATTTTAAATGAAAGTTATTATTTTGTATATTTTTGTTATTTTGTAGTAATAATGATCATTTTGTAGT
This sequence comes from Iris pallida, assembly GCA_029216955.1. Taxonomy (NCBI): domain Eukaryota; kingdom Viridiplantae; phylum Streptophyta; class Magnoliopsida; order Asparagales; family Iridaceae; genus Iris; species Iris pallida. The sequence continues at coordinate 4,850,996 of JANAVB010042618.1, forward strand.
AACTCAATTATTTCTATAGTTATATGATTATCCTGGCGATATTCGAATGCGAGAGCATGGGACATGGCGGTATGAACAGAACGTTGGGTGTTGGAATTTAACTAGCGAACAATATGCTATGTTGGTCATATTCGGATTTAAATACATTGATGAGATACAGTTTTTACGTCATGATAGAGATTTAATTTTAAGCTTAGTGGAACGTTGGTGGCCTGGCTGAAATACATTTCAATTACCAGTTGGTGAAATGACAATTACTTTAGCAGATGTAGCAAATATTATAGGATTACCTATTACGGGTGAACCTATAATATTTAATGAGTCATTTTCAGCTGATACTGCAATTATGGAGTATCTAGGTGTGGAGCCACCAAAATTAAAAGGAAAAAGCTTAGTCACATTTTCCTGGCTCCGTCGCAATTTCATGCATCTAGATCATATTGATGATGACGAAGAGGTATCTGTTGATGAAAATCGGGTATGTATCACCGATAAATATTAATATTTATGTAGTATCGCTGCTACTAGTTTAGCACGTATTAATTTTTGCCATATTTTCGCTATATGTTTAGGTAATTTCTTGCACAAGGGCCTACTTACTCGGCTTAATAAGTGCGCTTGTCTTTCCCGACTCATCAGATATGGTGAACTTACGTTATCTACCATTCTTGGAAGATTTGACCGCACATACAGGTAACGCATGGGGAGCATCAATGTTGGCATATTTATACGCCTCCATGTCAGATTTTGTACGCGTGCTGGGAGATAATAAAATTATGAAAAATTTAAATGGATGCATGACTTTAATACAGGTATAAAAATTATTACTCATTTTATTTAAAGTTATAAATTGTAGAATTGTATAAAGTTATTCTTTTGTTTAATAGGTCTGGTCCTACGAACATTTTCATATCGGGAGACCAGTTACCGGTATTGATTCCAATGTTGGTAAATTTTCGGTAGCTTTATGATGGATTACAGATGTAGTAGATCCAGCTCATTGTGTTCACTCGAGCGCCCCCCTATATCGGGGGCAGTTTGATACTCTAAAGCATACGGAGGTAAAATACGTTAATTAGTCATTAAATTTTTCAACATTTTTAATCTATTACTTATTCTTTTTCCGACATCAAATAGGTTATATGGCTACCTTATGTGCATGAGCAGTATCAATATGTTCCAGAAATACAAAGAACAGCTTATACCATGAGTCTTCATAGATATTATATAATATATCATGGAGACATCATGTTTCATCCCGCCGATCATGTTCTGCGACAGTTTGGGATGAAACAGATTATTCCAGATGATCCACCATGTTTGACTCGTGGTAGAGCCAGTGCAGCTGTAAGAGCTAGAAAAATGATTCCCGGATGGAATTCTAGATTTGAGACACATGGTGTGGCAGAACTATCTGAGCCGATGTTAGATTTAGAAGATGGTTAGTTTTCATCTCCTATTTGATTAAAATTATTATTGTTAGATATATGCTCATATTTGTTGAATTGGTGCAGCACTTGGGAGTAATGCATATAGAACTTGGTGGGGAGCCCCTCGTATAAGTAACAAATTATACTATCATGAGGAGCCTCGATTCCAACCACGAGCTCTAGACGATTCTAGTCTGCGTGAATTTTATCTCCATATGATTGGGATGGTACGTATTGCTTATAGACTATCAAATCTTATAGTCAGCACGTTTATAGGACTTACTTATGGACTATCAAATCTTATATTTCAGGCACCAAGTATTAAGCAAGCAATCGATAATCCAAATCCTGAAACATGGAGAACAAAACTTATTGAAATTTGGAATTATATGCAAGCAGATCTGACTCCCTCGAACCCTTCCATACTTATCCCTGATGACTATCCTGTAGGAGAGGTTGGCATTGTTAGACAGCGACATGCACGTCACCGACGGGATAGACACAATGTCACGTAACCTGAAGACCTCCCTGATAGTCCACCTCGACATGCTTACAAGGTCCCGCATCAACAGTCCGAGGAGAGCTCGGCTCAATGGGGGGGCCAAGGGACTTCTCAATGGGGTGGCCCAGGGACATCTCAATGGGGTGGCCAAGGGACATCTCAATGGGCCGACGTAGGGTCTTCTCAATGGGGTGGTCAGGGGACTTCTCAATGGGGTGGTCAAGGGACTTCTCAATGGGGTGGCATGGAGACTTCTCAGTTATTTGCTCAAGGGACTTCTCAATGGGGACCAGAACCTACCTCTCAATGGGGTGCAGAACCGACTTCTGAATGGGAAAACATATTTGCCCCTCCAAGTCTTAATTACACACAGATCATGACCACTCCATCAACACCAATGCCTACTCAACCTGATGATACACAGGAAGAAGGACGTGATGTACCTCCGGAGAATACGGCTGATAGGATTTAGCGTAAGTCCACATAAGCAAGTATGTCGATTTTCTAACGTAGTAATAACAAATGTCTTGCTATTACCAATAGATTTAGCGTATACCCTCCAATTACAACTTGATTCGTTACATTTATATATAATCTTGTGAGCATTATTCAAAGTAGTCGAACAAACAAAATTATGCTTAATTGCTATGTCACTAATTAAATTTCTAAATTGAATACGATTTTCAAATTGTCTTCCAACAAATAGTTCAGGAGTATCTACATTATCATCAATATTATCAAATACATCATCTACATTTTTAACTAAATCATCACTACTAGAATCATTGTCGTTACCTTCATCTACTGTATTTCCTTCTTCAGAGGCAAAAATAACTTGATGAGAAGAACTAGGACCCGGACCCAAATTAGTAGTTTCATTATTAGGAGCACGTCTACTACTTATATGAGGGGGTGCTGGAGTAACAAAAATACTAATATACGGTGATGATACATTAATTTGAAGAATAAATGCCCATGCATGATCACTATTTAAATTTATAACATTAGAAGCAAAAATATTCACTAATATAAATTTATCAAAATCAATAGAAAATTGTTCAGTCAATAAATTAAGTAAACTACTAAACGTAATATTTCTATCCACTATAACAACTTCAGTTAAACCCCCTTCATAAGCTAACCCATTTAGGACGCCTCCAAGCGAACATAGAAGAGTTATACTTTGACTCATGTTGGTAGGAAAAGAGCCTTCTACTTCTTCCGAAAGAAATGGAAAATGAAGAGGAAGATGGCAGCCTTCTACTTCTGAAAGAAATGAGAGATGAAAAGGAAGGTGAAAAAATTGATAGGAAGACGATCAATTTATAAGAGTAGGAGCGAGTAAGTGCCGTTGTAGATATAACCGTTGGAGAAGATTTTATAGCCGTTAAAGTAAAATTATAGCCGTTATCCTAGCCGTTGGGTGGAAAAAAAAAAGAAAAAAACAAAAACCAAAAAACGAATCTGGCGCTCAATTTCTAGCCAAAAAATGAATCCTAGCCGTTATCCTAGCCGCTACGTTGTGCCACGCGTCCAGCGCGCAATTTTCGACATACTATCTGGCGAAAATTGGGCGTGCCCAATTTCCGCCAGATGCTCTGTCGGATCGTTTTCCTTTTTGCAATTCTTCCAAACATGGTATTCTACACGCAATTTTGTTAAAATATATTACCCTACAGTAAATTTTCTGTAATTTCTATGCCTATTTTTTTAACTTTTCTTATTTGATGATCTTTTTCTTCCCTATTTTTGTAAATATATGATATATCCTCTCATTCATCAAGATGATTAGTTATGGTAAAAGTCCAGCCCATTTAAAAAAAATCAAACTCAACCGAAATAATCGAATCGGACCGAAGTTAATATTATTCAGACCGATTCGATTTGGGGTAAAAAAATTGGTTCAGTTATGTTGATTTTGAAATAAGTTCGGTTCTATTTGGTTCGAGTTTTCTATCATTTTTTGCGATGTCCGACGTGAACGTATGAAACTTTGTGCACACTGTGTTGCATGTTATTTGAGTCCACTGATCTCAAATTTTTCACACACATATGTCTACATTTTTTTTTCTGTGGTTCGACTCCGAAACCGTAAACCTAACCAAAAAATTATATCTTTTATTACTGACCACAAGAGGGAGTTGAGTACGATAGTTGGTAGGGGTGAGCATCGGTTCGGTTCGGTGCAGACCGAACCGTTACAGGTAAAACCGAACCGACAAATTGTAAAACCGAACCGAACCTAATTTCAGGATAACCGAACCGAACCTAAATCGAACCAAATCGGTTCGGTTGATCGGTTTATTCGGTTATGAGCCTTGGTTATGGGCCGACCTATTTCAAAAAATTATTGGTCTGATTTCTGAATAATTCTCAGAAACATTGTAATATCAATGATTCCAGTGCTGCATACAACATTTTCTGAATATACAGCAGTAATAATTATCAGAAACAGCAATATCAAATTTATAAATTCAATTAAAACCAGAGAAACAGTGCTACAAGTCCGATTTCTGAACCAACATATCAATTACAAGTTTATGTCACGTCCTGACTCGCCGAATCGGTCGCCATCGCCTTGACTCGATATAAATCGATCCCCGCGGGTCGGGACGTGATGCCGTACAAGTCTTTATTGGACTTGCACAAGGCAAGGATGTGCAATTAGAGATTTCTTTTGCCTTGACGTATTGAAATTAAACAGTACAGAGAGTTGAAAATATAGCATAGAAAGAAATTTAGCTTTTCATTCATAAACTTGCAAAGTATGTGCAAGGTCATTTTTACATTACATATGCCGTTGCGGCTACATCTTAAAACACACAAAAGAAAAACTCTCGACAAGCTTGCCCTGAAATAATCCTTGTCGTTCCATACATTTACGCCCCTTTATACATTTGAACAAAGCCATCGATCTGAGTTGGACTTCAAAATACTTTAAAATAGGAGAGCTTCGTGCCGCCTCCCGTTCTTCAGCTTTAGGTCTAGTCTCGAGCTCCCGCAGCACGCTCGTTACCTGGGGAGTTGGGGGTTAGCACACTTGCTAGTGGATGGGACGAACCCACTCGTCTAAACCGATACTGCTTATTAAGGATTCTAGCATACGAAGTGATCTTTCTATTAAGAACTATATGAATTGCAATTCATTTCGAAGGCACATTTTATAAGATAACGCATAACAAATTTCCATGCATTCTCACCACGGTCATGCTCCTTTCCTGCACAAGATATACATGATACTTACCACCTGCACAAGACAATAGGTGAGCATGCAATCTATCCTATATGCGGTCATTGGTGATATCGACATCATGAAGGACGATTACGTAGTCTTGCGACGCGCCCTTCAGTCCACGTAGCGAGCCTAATTGGAGGTCTCGCAATGCCTCGAGCCGAAGCACAATTTCTATAATTTTCTTCTAGGCCGATTCGGTCCCAGGCCCCGGGTACCGTCTCGAGAAAAGCTCACCTTGTGCACAAGTCGTCCTTGACCATGCGAATGTATGAACAGTTTAATATGTATGAAGTAAATTACATAGCATAACCATTATCAAATCACATAATCATTCCTACTCGTGCAAGGGTCCTTTCCCCCGAAACCGTACGTTCTGATTTAGCATCCCGTAGGCACCAAATTCTCCGAGGCATGATGTACCGCCACCAAGGTTTTCATAGTTGTGTTTTGCATGGCATGAAATATATTCTATCTTTTTCTTAGAACTTTATCTTTTCTCTACTTAGTGTAAACCTATCGATTCAGAGTTATCTTCTTTAGGTTGATATATTATCCCGAGCTCTTGATCTTAGTGGCAAGCATACATCCCGTTAGCATCATCGATTTGAACGTTGAACTATAAAAATTTAGTTGGCGGGAAGGAGTAGAAAAGAAGGGGCCGAAGAACCACCCACCTAAGGAGATTGTGCCGAGAGTAGAAGAACGCTTCACGATGGTCAAGCGTCAGTTACACGAACTCCTGCAATGGCACGAGCATCGAATTAGAACCCTTCCTTCAATCCATCCTTCGAAATTCCCAAAGACACAATCAGAAATCGACGCGAAAGCACACTATCAAATCCCCGCAATAATTCGTTCAGAAAGCCAAGAAAACCAATAAAACCAACGGCAGACGGGTTGCGTCGCTCTCTTTAGAGTTCCTTCGCCAAGACGCCGCCTACTGCATCTAGGACTTATTCCAACAGTAGTCGATCCATTAGTTGGAACGGTACTCATATCACTCATCCAAATCGATTTTATTGATGCCATGGTTTTTGTATATCAAACTCGTCGCCGAGTCAGACCAGCCATCTATGTTCCTGACCATGTATAACTTGGCACGAGCCTATTACATAGTGCTTCGCCCCAACGGGAGCGGGGCACTACATAATATACCACTAAGAAAAAGTTTCGTCCCAAAACTTAAGAACAAGGGTCTGACCTTCGTCAGCGAAACGTGAAGGGTACTTCTCCTTCATTTCTACCTCTAGTTCCCACGTCGACTCCTCGACGGAATGGTTGCGCCAGAGTACGCGAACCAAGGACATCGATCGGCTCCGCAGGATCTTTTTTTTACGGTCCAAAATTTGTACGGTATGATAGATCAGCGCATAGCTCCAACTGATCGAAACTAACCACATGACTTGGGTCATGCACGTACTTCCGAAGTTGGAAGACATGGAAGACGTCGTGCACTTCGGCCAGGACAGGAGGTAGCGCGATCCGATAAGCAACGGTCGCCACTCTTTCGAGGATCTCGAAGGGCCCTACGAATCTCGGACTCAGCTTACCTTTTACCCCGAATCGCATGACGTCCCGCATCGGCGTCACCTTCAGAAATACATGGTCCCCAACCAAGAACTCTAACGTTCGTCGACGAGTATCTGCATAACTCTTTTGTCGACTCTGAGCAATGCGGAGCCTATCTCGAATCATGCGGACCTTCTTGACGGCTTGTTCGACTAGTTCTGGCCCGAGCACCTGTCGCTCTCCGACTTCGTCCCAGCAAATCGGAAATCGGTACTTCCTCCCATAAAGTGCCTCGTAGGGAGCCATTTGGATGCTCGATTGATAACTGTTGTTGTATGCGAACTCCGCGAGCGGCAAGTGCGTGTCCCAACTAGTCTTCAAATCTATCGCGCACAGACGTAGCATATCCTCCAGGATCTGATTCACTCTTTCTGTTTGGCCATCGGTTTACGGGTGGTACGCGGAGCTAAGGTTCAACTTAGTGCCCAGCGTCGCCTGTAGACTCGTCCAGAAACGTGATAAGAATCGCCCGTCTCTGTCCGAAATAATTATGGCAGGTACTCCGTGCAGTCTGACGATCTCGTCGAGATAAATCTGGGCTAACCGATCGACGTTCCATGATGCTTTAATAGCGATGAAATGAGCGGATTTGGTCAAACGATCGACAATGACCCAAATTGCATCATTCCCCCGCGACGTCTTCGGAAGGCCCATGATGAAATCCATAGAGATGTCGTTCCACTTCCATACTGGAATGTCGAGGTTCTGTAGCTCCCCGCCTGGTCTTTGATGCTCGGCCTTCACCCGTTGACAAGCCATGCACTGTGAAACGAACGTTGCCACGTCTTTCTTCATTCCGTGCCACCAAAAGGTCGTGCGCAGGTCCTTACACATTTTGGTACTCCCGGGGTGCAATGAGTACTTCGCATAATGGGCCTCCGTCAGAATCTTCTTTCTAAGTTCAGCATGGTCTGGCACGCATATCCTTCCCTTCATCCGCGTCATTCCGCCCTCGTCCACCACAAAATCGGTCGTCTTTCCCGTCGAAATCAGCTCGCGCATCTTCTTCAGGAATGGGTCGTCCTCCTGTGCGGTCTTTATCTTGTTGTGCAAGCTCGACTCAAGGTGCAATTGAGCCAATCGTGCTCCACGGTAACGGATTCGGAGTTCGATACCCATCTCTGCTAAGTCTCGCTGTATGTTGCGGTTGATAGACAAGCACCCAGCGAATATTCTACTCAGGGCGTCCGCTACGACATTTTCCTTACCTGGCGTGTACTCGATAGTCAGATCGTAGTCTTTAATGAGTTCGAGCCAACGCCGTTGCCGTAAGTTCATGTCCCGTTGAGTGAAGATGTATTTGAGGCTCTTGTGGTCCATATAGATGCGACAAGCTACACCATAAAGATAGTGCCACCATAGCTTCAATGCGAACACAATGGCCGCTAACTCAAGGTCATGCGTAGGATAATTCTTCTCGTGTTGCTTCAGTTGTCTCGAAGCAAACGAAATCACCTTATCCCTTTGCATAAGCACGCATCCCAAACCCGTCCGCGATGTATCGCTAAATATTTGAAATCCTTCAGGCCTGCCTGGAAGTACAAGGATCGGCGCTGAGATGAGTCGTTTCTTCAACTCTTGGAAGCTCGATTCGCAGGCGTCGTTCCACTCGAGTGCGACTCCCTTCTGGGTGAGGCGAGTCAGAGGCGACGCAATTTTGGCAAAATCTTTCACGAATCTACGGTAGTAGCCCGCTAAGCCGAGGAAACTTCGGATGTCGCCTGCTGAGGTAGGCCGCTTCCATTCGACTATTGCTTCGATCTTCTTTGGGTCCACCGTGACGCCTTCAGCTGAGACAACGTGCCCAAGGAACATCACGATGTTCATCCAGAACTCGCACTTGCTTAGCTTGGCATAGAGTTGATGTTCGCGCAGAGTCTGTAGCACCGTCTTCAAGTGTTCCACGTGCTCGTCCTTGCTCTTCGAATATATAAGGATGTCATCGATGAATACGACGACTAATTTGTCTATGAACGGTCGGAACACCCGGTTCATTAGATCCATGAACGTGGCAGGAGCGTTGGTCAAGCCGAAGGGCATGACCAGAAATTTGTAGTGACCATATCGAGTTCGAAAGGCGAACTTCGGCACGTCCTCGGACTTGATCTTCAATTGATGATAGCCTGAGCAAAGATCAATCTTGGAAAATACCGTCGCCCCTTGCATCTGGTCAAACAAATCGTCTATCCTCTGTAACGGCTACTTGTTTCGTACCGTGGCTTTGTTGAGTTCCCGATAATCGATGCACAGCCGCATTGATCCATCCTTCTTCCTCACAAACAACACTGGGGCACCCCACGGGGAGACACTAGGGTGAATATATCCGCGATCTGGTAACTCTTGTAATTGTGCTTTCAGTTCCATCAGCTCTGCCGGCGCCATTCGATAAGGTGCTTTAGATATCGTCGGGTGTCCGGGAAAGTATCGATGCTGAATTCTATCTCTCGGTCCGGCGACATTCCTGGCAACTCGTTTGGGAACACATCAAAAAATTCTGCCACGACTTCAGTCTGGGCCGTGCTTGCAATCTCCGTTCTCGTGTCTCGAACTGATGCTAGGTACCCGCTGCACCCAGAATGCAACATACGCCTTGTCGAAATTGCCGATATCATCATGGCCGACTTTGATGCTGCTCCGCACGAATAGGAGAACTCAGTTTCGCCGGGAAGGCGGAACACAACTCTCTTCTCCGCGCACTCGATCGTTGCATGGCATGCACCCAACCAATCCATGCCGAGGATTATATCGTACTCCTTGACGTCGAGGACGATAACTTGCAAGGATAGATTCCTCACTCCGATGCATATGTAACCATCCCTACAAATTTGAGTGGCAGACATATCTACTCCCAATGGAGTGCTAACGCTAAGATTCATATCTAAAAGTTGCATAGGTAGTTGATTCTCTTTTACAAAGTCGGCAGATATGAAACTATGCGTAGCACCCGAATCGAACAATACTCTAGCAGGCATATTTTTATAGAGTAGTATACCTGTCACGACAGTGTCGGACGCATAGGCTTCATCCCGAGTCAGTGCGTAGACTCAGCCTTGCGTCCCTTGGCAATTTTATGGGTTCACGGGCACCGCGTTTGCGCCATGGGCGGGAGGCGCCCTGTTCTGGTTCTGGACGTCCCTTGGTGGATGTTGGTTCTCCCTTCCCATGCGACAATCTACTGCCTTGTGACCTAGCTGGCCACACTTGAAGCAACCCCCTCGGCAATCGACCGCCAGATGTCCCATCTTGCCGCAGCGATGGCACCGTACGCCTGGGTGAGGCCCCCGATACTCAGACGTGTTCTGGCGCTTTGGCGCACCAGATCCTCCCGCGTCGTGAGGATGCTTGTTGAAGTTGTTGCGGATGCTTGATCCGTCCTTCTGCGATGCTCGACCTAAGATCCGCTCACTATCAAGGGCGGCATTATATGATTCCCTTTATGTCTGGCATCTCTGGTTCATGATGTCCCGATGCAAATCCTCATTCAGGCCTTGCTGGAAGCGCTCGCACCACGCCTCCGCGTTCGGCAGAAAGGCCCCGGCAAACTTCGCAAGCTTCGCGAACTTCGCATCGTAGTCTTCAAAGGACAAGTTTTCTTGCTTTAAGGACATGAATTCCTCTTCCTTTTTGTAACACCCAGTTTTTCAGATGAGGGTAATTTTGAAATTTTGTAGTTATAATTATTATTGATTGATAATTATTTTATATTATGATTTTTGGTGTTTTTTAATCATATTTAAAATTATGACTTGTGATTTTGACATTTTACTATTGTTTAGTTTTAATTTCGAGGAATTTGTCACCCCCCAGTTTTCAGGAACAGAGGTATTTTTGTTATTTTGTATTTTCGAAATATTTTTGAAATTTATTTTATTATTTATGATATTGTTTTGGGGTTATTTGAGTCGGGTTCGAATTTCAGCTCAATCCGACTTGAAACGGGGACCCGGGGGTAGTGTTGACTTTAGTGGACCCACACATTAGTTAGCCATGGCCCACATGATAGAAATATTTTAGTTAGAGGTTAGACTAATTATTATGGATAAGGTTAGTGTGATTAGAGACTTTAGAATGACTAATTTAGTCCCAACCAATTAGCCATTTCCTAATACTAATAGAATAGGTTAGTGGAGGCATTTTGGACCTTACCATAATAGGACAAATAGCCCCATATGGCCAGCCACTTTGGGAGAGGATAGGCTCAAGTTCATTTCATTATTCTCATCCACACTCTATCTCTTGTTCTTCCCCAAATTTCTAAAGAGCAATCCCTAGCAATTTCTCCACCAAATCCTTCCATTTCGCCACCAAATCTTCTTCTTTCCTTCTCCATTCTAGCCAAGGAGGAAGCTACCCAAGTTTGGGAGGATTCGGAGCTCGTTCGTGTCCTTTTGGAATCTCTACGTGTCGGTATCGCTCCGGGAAGGCTTTTCTTCGATTCGATCTACCGGGAGGTATAAATCCCTTCTCCTTTTTATTTCCTCATGCATATAGGTCTATTTTGAACCCATAGAAATGACCATCATGGTTGTATCTCCATTTGTGTCCATTTCGTGTCCATTTGGAGGTCATAGGAGTGTCCTTTGTGTTGTGGTTGTGTCCATGTAGGAAAACTTCAAAATTGGACACACTATGTGTTGTTGTTATGTATGAATGAATTATTACATGTTTAATCTCATATTTTTGTATTGGAGATGTGTTCTATAGTGTCTCATATATATATATATATATATATTAGTGTAGAGAGTGAGTTCTTGATATATTATGTTATATACTTGTGTTCTTTTGTCTCAAACTACCTAAATTCGTCATAATTTTTATCCATGTTTTTAGTAGCAATAGCAACTTAGAAATATCATAACTTTTAGCTTAAAATTCTGATTTATCTTCCATTTTTTTTAAAGAACCGTATCGAAGTTAGCTTTCCAAATATATATTTTAATAGGCCAAGTTCTTTCTGTAACTTTCTGTAGAATTATTTGAGTGTCAGCTCTACGAAAGATAAACGTGTTTCGGTATTTTCGCGATTTCGGGAGCTTTCGGACATGAAAATGCGATCCGTTTGAAGTTTCGGAAAGCTAACATGAAGTACTACAACATACTTTAATCTTCGAATTTAGTGAATGCCCAATTGGTATAGTATTGGTTTTAAGTAAAAGAGTGACTATACGATATATGCATTTTGTGTAACCTATGAGCCTATGTAGTATGGATATTAAATGAATATAGAGTATATAATGCATGATATGTTAGATGAATGAAATGATATATATATGATATATATCCTCTTTACATTAATGTATATATATGGTTGAATGCAAGCATGTAGGAATGCAATTAATGTAATATATATAAGCAATGCATGCATGAAAGTATATAATGAATGCTAGATATAAATGCAAGGTATATATGTAATTATAGATATGAATGCATAATGTATAAATATTATAAATACAATATCAGATTTTATATGTAGACATTGAACCAATGCATAGCTGATATTTAGATTGAATGTTAGTCCATTTTAGGTTGTTCGAACACTGAACTGTCCATGTAAGCATATATACCTTCATTTTTCTATTGCCAAGCCAATTTCAGTTTTCAATATAGTGGAATGTCTATGAATGTAATGTTAACCTTCAACCCCTTAATTCGAAATGTTAGTTAATTTCAGTATTAGACAATGCATAAGCTGTATGCATATGGGATGTTGGCTTAATGGCAGATTTCAGATAACATGGTTTATTTTATGTGGTTAGTTACACTAGTTTATGGGATAGCTCACTTTAGTTTATATGTAAATGTGGAACTAAACTGAGAATGAACTTCACCCTCTGCACAAGGACACCCCACTCTATATCAACCACCATGCCATGTAACCCTTCTCTAAATGATTGCTATAATATATATATAGATTTATGTAAAGTATAGATGCATGTTAGTTATAACTTAAATAGTCTCTACTCTAATGCATATAGATGTATACTTGTAGCCATGCATGTTAAGTATAATACATGTGTAATGTAGATGGGTTAGCTTTGTGCCATGTGTAGTGTAAACTCATAACTAGTGTTGATTTCTCTTTTCATGTACACCTCCATGTTCACACACACACATAGCTTTACATGTTAGTTCCTTTCTTATATATATATATATATATATATATATATATATATATATATATATATATATATATATATTATAATATCGAATATGCATGAATATATATATATATATATATATATATATATATATATATATATATATATATATAATATCGAATATGCATGATAGTGATGTATCTTGATGTGTGACTTGTGTTGGCTTGTATAGCCTTGTGATTGGTGTGTGACTGCTAGCCTAGGCTTGGTTAGGCCTAGTGAGACTTATTAGACTTGTTTGGGCTAGGACTTGACCTAGTTGACTAGTGTGGTTGGCTAGAGTTGACCAAGTGTTGACTTTAGTCTAGTTTGACCTAGACAGCATGCAGATGCATTATAGATTACTATTATCATCCCTTGTATACATCTTGACTTGTGTTGCTCTAACTAGGAGTCAGGTACCTCATCTCGGACAGTACATTTACTTCAGACATTCAGATACAAGGCGAGTACATTCTCTGACCGTTTCATACTTGTCTGGATTTACATTCTTGCTCTAGATTACTGTACTTGATGCTGACACGTTGTTATCACGGATTGGTACTATACGGATCTTCTTCTGAGATGTTATCTCCTTGTATTCACTAAATACATATTATAATGTGCGTTTCACTTACATATTGTATTTATTGAATACCCTTATCATTGTATACTCATTGTGCATATTGTACTCTCATTATCACATTGAGCCATTGTACAAGCCATTGTACAAGCCATTGTATAAGGTAACGTAACTGAATTGGATCCTTGTGTATTGATTGGAGAGGGAGAGTAAAAATGGTTATGTGATCAATCATATTGTATAAGAAATTGTATATGTCCATTGTACACCCACGTACAAAGGAGTCCCATTTTATTGTATAACCTAACCCGTTTACATAACCATATTGTGCTCTAAATCACATGTTACTTACAGTTCTTACTTATCATATATAGATATTTTCCATTATCAAATCTCTGCTGTTTTCATATACATTCTTCTTTCAGCGTTTCATGTACCTTACTTTATTGTATGCTTTATATTTCCTAACATGATATGAACTGCGTGAGATGTTTTGTGCTCGCTCCCGTCCTGACTGGACCTGTTAAAATTTTTACAGAGGATGATGAGGAACCCTGCACCCTTTCTTGGAGTTTGCCTAGTTGACACTCGCGACCTGGACCCCTGGGGAGGTTCAGGCAGCTGCTCAGGATGATACTTTGTATAGTGTAGATAGCTTAGACTGTCATTTCTTTTCATGTTTAGCTGTTGTCATATTTTCAGAGTTGTATAGTTTAGAGATGTTGAGACTTTGTTATTTCTTTCTGCTGTACCTCAGTTGAGGATTTCTTATCTATTTCCATCATGCTACATTCTACCTTAGATTGTGATTGAGTTGTACCTCTGTGTTGGCCTCCTTATGAAGAGTATTCATATTATGTAGTTATAGTTCATGACCTAGAACAGCGTTCTACCGTCGACACTGCGGCGTAGGCTGGGTGTTGTTACGTTCTCGTGCCCTTACTCTAGGGTGCGGGTCGTGACACTTTTGTCGACGAAGGGCACGAGGGATGTATTGCTCGAGGAAGGCCAGTTTGAACGTCTCCTATGAGATCTTGGCATTGGGTTTGGCCTCCTTGAGTTCCTGTTTCTTCGCCTCCCACCAGTCGTAGGCCCTCAAGTTGAGCTGCAACGCTGCGCACCCGACTTTTTTGGACCCCTTGATGTTGAGGAGAGTAAACAAACTCTCAAGCTTCACTAGCCACCCCCTGACTTCGTCAGGCTCTGCTCGACCGTTGATTCAGGCGGGTTCATTTTCTTGAACTTGGTCATCTTGAGCAGGGAGGAGGAAGACACATGTTTTGTCTTTACGGGTTGTACTTCTTCCTCGAACGTGATGGTCGTCGAGTTCTGTTGCGTCGCTATGGTGCTCACGATCCGGGTCAGGGCCTCCATTTACTTTTATTGGACGCTGACTTGGGCCTGGATCTGTTCCTGCAGCTGTCGTAGCTGCGTCTCTGACTGGCGTTGTTGGAGTTCCATGAGGCATAGTAGTCGCTCCATGGCAGATTCGCTAGGCGTCGTACCTTCGGTACTATCTGTGCTCATCAATATGGCGTTGATAGCAGGGACACCCAGTCTTTCCGTCATTCCTACAAAATTGAGCAAACCCGTTAGTATTCTCAAAATATCTACGGGCTTATATGTATGGAACGATTATTTCAGGCCGCATATGTCGAAAAGCATAGTTTTTGAAAAATTTGCTATGACATCATCTAAAGAAAGTATTTTTGAAAGGTCTAAGGTGTGAACCGTGCTTTGATACCAACTTGTCACGCCCTGACTCACCGAATCGGTTGCCTTTGCCTTGAATCGATATAAATCTATCCCCGCGGGTCGGGACGTGATGCCGTGCAAGTCTTTATTGGACTTGCACAAGGCAAGGATGTGCAATTAGAGATTTCTTTTGCCTTGACGCGTTGAAATTAAATAGTACAGAGAGTTGAAAACATAGCATAGGAAGAAATTCAGCTTTTCATTCATAAACTTGCAAAGTATGTGCAAGGTCATTTTTATATTATATATGACCTTGCGGCTACATCTTGAAACACACAAAAGAAAAAGTCTCGACAAGCTTGCCCTGAAATAATCCTTGTCGTCCCATACATTCACGCCCCTTTATACATTTGAACAAAGCCTTCGATCTGAGTTGGGCTTCAAAATACTTCAAAATAGGAGAGCTTCGTGCCGCCTCCCGTTCTTCAGCTTTAGGTCTAGTCTCGAGCTCCCGCAGCACGCTCGTTACCTGAAAAGTTGGGGGTTAGCACACTTGCTAGTGGATGGGACAAACCCACTCGTCTAAACCAACACTGCTTATTAAGGATTCTAGCATACAAAGTGATCTTTCTATTTAGAACTATATGAATTGCAATTCATTTCGAAGGCACATTTTATAAGATAACGCATAACAAATTTCCATGCATTCTTACCACGGTCGTGCTCCTTTCCGGCACAAGATATACATGATACTTACCACCTGCACAAGACAATAGGTGAGCATGCAATCTATCCTATATGCGGTCATTGGTGATATCGACACCATGAAGGATGATTACGTAGCCTTGCGACGCGCCCTCCAGTCCAGGTAGCGAGCCTAACTGGAGGTCTCGCAATGCCTCGCGCTGAAGCACGATTTCCATAATTTCCTCCTAGGCCGATTCGGTCCCAGGACCCCGGGTACCGTCTCGAGGAAAGCTTACCTTGTGCACAAGTCGTCCTTGACTATGCGAATGTATGAACAGTTTAATATGTATGAAGTAAATTGCATAGCGTAACCATTATCAAATCACATAATCATTCCTACTCGTGCAAGGGTCCTTTCCTCCGAAACCATACGTTCTGATTTAGCATCCCGTAGGCACCGAATTCTTCGAGACATGATGTACCGCCACCAAGGTTTTCATAGTTATGTTTTGCATGGCATGAAATATATTCTTTCTCTTTCTTAGAACTTTATCTTTTCTCTACTTAGTGTAAACCTATCGATTCAGAGTTAACTTCTCTAGGTTGATATATTATCCCGAGCTCTTGATCTTAGTGGCAAGCATACATCCCGTTAGCATCATCGATTTGAACGTTGAACTTTAAGAATTTAGTTGGCGGGAAGGAGTAGAAAAGAAGGGGCCGAAGAACCACCCACCTAAGGAGATTGTGCCGAGAGTAGGAGAACGCTTCACGACGGTCAAGCGTCAGTTACACGAACTCCTGCAATGGCACGAGCATCGAATTAGAACCCTTCCTTCAATCCTTCCTTCGAAATTCCCAAAGACGCATTCAAAAATCGACGCGAAAGCACACTATCAAATCCCCGCAACAATTCGTTCAGAAAGCCAAGAAAACCAATAAAACCAATGGCAGACGGGTTGCGTCGCTTTCTTTAGAGTTCCTTTGCCAAGACGCCACCTACCGCATCTAGGACTTATTCCAACAGTAGTCGATCCATTAGTTGGAACGGTACCCATATCACTCATCCAAATCGATTTTATTGATGCTATGGTTTTTGTATATCAAACTCGTCGCCGAGTCAGACCAGCCATCTATGTTCCCGACCATGTCTAACTTGGCACGAGCCTATTACATAGTGCTTTGCCCCAACGGGAGCAGGGCACTACAGTTTACAACCAACCAAAATATCAAATAACTCACACTTACATAGTAATAAAAGTATCAATAATACTAACAAAGGTTACAAAGCCATGTAACATCAATGATTCCAGTCTCCAGACGTTGTTAAGCATATACAACTTAATTAGAACCAAAAAAAGGTATATTACAAATTTCAGAAGCTAACAAAAAAAAGAAGGAAAAGAAGTAGCAGCATCATGTAACCCATTTCAGAAGCTAACAAATTTCAGAAGCTGACAAATTTCAGAAGCTAACAAAAAACTCCATTGTTGCAACGACTCCATTCTCATATAACCCGGTTCCAAGTTCCAACAGCACGTCAACACCTACATTTTGCAAAGAAAAGAAGGAAAAAAAAAGTATAATAATATGGCTCAGATGGCTATTTTTGCACCATAGTATGATGCCATGTAGTATCAGTTACTCCATTCTCAAGCCGTATATCATCATTGCCATTTTCTCGTTTAATATGTTAGTAAACTGTCCAAAAAAAGATAATAAATGAACTAGTAAAATGTATCCAGTAGCAGCATCATACCAGGCTGCTTCAAGCACCTACAGGAACAAGAAGCAGGCTGCTTCAAGCCTTTAAGCACCATTCTCATGTAACCCGGTTCCAACAACACCTATATTTTGCGCAAAAAAGAAGGAAAAAAAAAGTATAATATAGCTCAGATGGCTATTTTTGCACCATAGTATGATGCCATGTAGTATCAGTTACTCCATTCTCAAGCCGTAATCATCATTGCCATTTTCTCGTTTAATATGTTAGTAAACTGTCCAAGAAAAGATAATAAATGAACTAGTAAAATGTATCCAGTAGCAGCATCATACCAGCATATATGAGTATCACAAAAAAGTTCAATATCAGAAACCATGGAGAGCTCAGAGAGCATCATACCAGCATCCATATTCCAGCATTAGAATGTAAAATAGGAGTATCACAAAAAAGATTACAGCACTAGCAGTCTAGCAGATGCCAGTATACACTAGAGAGCTCAGGAGCATCCAGATTCCAGCAATTACATAGGAATATCAGAAACCATAGATAGCTCAGAGAGCTCAGGAGCATCCAGATTCCAGATGCCAGTATACACTAGAGAGCTCAGGAGCATCCAGATGCCAGTATACACTAGCAGTATCATACAACTATACCAGTATATAGGACTATAGCCTATAGGAGTATCACCAAAAAGATTATCCAGCATAATCTAAAATGTATCCAGCAGAATTCACCAACAGGCAGCAGCAATATTACATTGATTGTTTCAAAAGTAGAACTTCAAAGAGTGATAGTAATCAAAGTCAAACTTCGTTTGTTGATGTTGATCCCACAGTTAACTTAGCCAAATCTAGTTAATAAGAAATAAGAAAAAAGCTCCAATTTAGAGTAAATTAGAACAAAACTGTTATAAAACTGAAAGAATATAATAAAAATTATAAAACGTGTAAAATATCCATTTCAAGTTTGTAGATGTCCTCAAAATCCTCTTCAATAGTGGATACAATGGGTCGATCGGAAGGCACCCTAAACCAATCTTGACAACATATGAGTGCTTGAGCAATTTTTGGAGTCAAAGAGCTCCTATAAGCATCAAGAACACGACCACCCGTACTAAAAGCCGACTCCGAAGCCACGGTAGATATAGGAACGGCCAAAACATCCCTAGCCATCCTTGATAGAATCGAAAAACGAGGTGAATTAAGCTTCCACCATTCTAAAATACTAAAATCGTCACTTTCCTCGTCATCATCTACGATACTCTCCTCTAGATAACGATCAAGCTCCGATTTAGTGTCACCCCTACCCAATTCCATCTTATGCTTCTTGAATTGTGCCTTCATAAACTTTTTCAATTGCAAGGTGTGTCCCGGTTGATTTTCACTATAAGATTGAAGTCTATCACTAGTAGTAATAGTAGTACTAGTGCCACAAATTTGAGAAGTGTTGATGTTTTTGTACTTATTGAACATTGAGTACGCAACACTCTTCACCTTCTTCTTCATGGAATCACTCTTCTCCATACCATATAGTTGATCAAGAGCATATTCCACATACTCCAACTTATGTCGTGGATCAAGAATTGGTGCAATAAAGATGACCATATTCATCTTCTCTATATTCCCCCAATACTTATCATATTTTTCTCTCATTTTATCGGTCATTAGACCCAAATCAAAGTCACTACTCTCTTTTGAAGCACGCAATAGAATGTCAATTGATGTGATTTCATCAAAAAAGTTATTACAAGTGACATACAAGAAACCTGAGATACGCATTGTGAGGTCATAGAAGTGCTCTAGAAAAGTGCACAATCTTCTTGCCTTAGTCCAATCTTCTTCACTAGGATACCCATCATTCTCCGCTAGCTCTACTTTGAACCACGGATCAATAGATGAGAATCTCTCAAAGGCACTTTCAAACCTTTGAGCCGTGTCCAACATCAAGAAGGTAGAATTCCATCGGGTGCTCACATCAAGACACAATAACTTCTTGCTTTGTATCTTTTCGGCTTCAACACACTCCTTAAATTTTTGGAATCTACTAGGAGAGTGTCTAACATATCTTATTGTATTTCTAGCACGAGAAACTGATGGAGACATCAATTTTAAACCATCAACCACAACGAGATTGATGATGTGTGCGATGCATCTCATGTGTAAATACTTGCAATTAAGAATGCTATTTCTCCAATTTTGGATCTTTTTGCTCAAATAAGAGATAGCAACATCATTAGAACTAGTATTGTCAACTGTTATTGTGAATATTCTATCAATTCCCCAATCAAGCAAACATTTTTCGACTTCTTTTCCGATGGCCTCCCCTTTGTGACTAGAAATTGGGCAAAAATTAATAATTTTTTTCTTTAGTTCCCAATTTTCATTTATGTAATGTACCGTAAGACACATGTAATTTATCTTCTGTAATGATGTCCATGAATCCGTTGTTAGGCAAACCATTTGCTTCGACTCTTTCAAATATGCTTTGAACTTACTCTTTTCATGAGAGTAAAGTTCGTAACAATCTCGTGCCATTGTCCATCTTGATGGAATGCGAAAGATGGGACACGCAACACTCATAAATTGTCGAAAGCCGTCACATTCCAAAAATCGAAATGGAAGTTCATCGACAATCACCATACGTGTCAAAGCTTTCCTCACATCATCTTAATTAAATCTCCAACTAGTGAGTACTTTATCATTGCCACTTGAGCTCGGTTGCAAGTTGAGAATTGTTTGACTAGATTCATGATTTTTGGGATTGGATGGACATGCATTCCAATGATTTCTCACACTAGTTGTCCCATTTAATTTGCTATGACAATGATATTCTCTTTTACAGTGTTTGCAACTAGCTTTTTGACGCCCTTCCGCATCCACAAATCTATTAAAATAAGTCCAAAATGCAGCCCATTTTTTCATAGGTTTTTTAGTAACCCGAAGACTTGAATTAGGATTGGAAATGGGCTCATTTGTGGCTTCAGAACTAGTTGGTGGTTGAGGTGGAGCACCTTCATGCGACATCTAAAAAATAAACGTGTTTTTTAATATATGAATTATGAATATGAAACTTCAATAAAAATAAAGAAATACGCACATTGCATGAATATGAAGTAGTTGCCATTGATTGTTGCTACCTAATGAACATCATATAAGTTGGTGAGTAACCTTACCTAAGCTAAGTAGCTAACTAACACTTACCTAACCCTTAATTAAATTTATCTTTTCAATAAAAAATAGAATACTGAATATAAAGAGATAGCTAACAGCCTAACAGCCCTACTAATTTACTGTTAACAAAAAGAGATAGCTAACAGCCCTACAAATTAACTGAACATAAAGAGAACAAATTAACAAAAAGAGTGATAGCTAACAACCCTACTAATTTACTGAACATAAAGAGAACAAATAAAAAAAACAGAATACTTGCATTTGTGCAGAAAAAAGATAGCTAACTGGCCAGCAAGGCAACATTTGTGCAAAAACAGAATACTTGCATAATTCACAAAAACAAATGATCAGTCTTTTGGCAAACTGGCCGGCAACGCAGCATTTGTGCAACTAGCACTATAACATTATTTGCCCTGCAAACACATTCCAAATTCCAATTTCCAGACACAATAGATTATATATATATATATATATATATATATATATATATTTTATATATATATATATATATATATATATATATATATATATATATATATATATATATATATATATATATATATAGAGAGAGAGAGAGAGAGAGAGAGAGAGAGAGAGATTATTACAGCGATAAGCGATCCAATACAAATCCAAGCAGAAGATCCAATCCCAGGTTCCCAAATATGAAATACCTGCATAAGTAAAAACCAAAATTAACAAAAATTACATTGGATACACTAAAAAAAAAACAGAATTAAATTGGATACACTCAAAAGAATTATTATAAGAAATAGATTAACAAAAACAGAATTATTATACACTGACACTGTCACTGACATGATCAACACATAATTAGATTCCCAAATTAACAAAAATTAAATTGGATACACTCAAAAATAAAATTGGATACACTCAAATTAAATTGGATACTCTCAAATTATCTAGATCTGAGCATCTGACATGATCGAGCATATGCATACACCAAAATAATAACCTAAAACGAAATTTAGATCTGACAGGAATTTAGATCTGAGCATCTGACATGATCCGAGAGTAATCGAGCATGCATAAATTTAGATCTGACAGTAATCGAGCATGCATAAATTTAGATCTGATATAAATAATAACCTAAAACGAAATAAATAACAGAGATCAATTTAGACATTCAGCATGCATACACTAAAACGAAATAAATAACAGAGATTTAGATCTGATAGAAATAATAACCTAAAAAGAAATAAATAACAGAGATCAATTTAGACATTCAGCATGCATACACTAAAACGAAATAAATAACAGAGATTTGGATTAAAATGAGATATTTAGAAAAAAATTACTTAGGGTTAGGGCCTTACAGCGGTGAGAGAGCTAGAGTTAGGGGCTTAGGGCCTTACAGCGGTGAGAGACCTAGGTTTAGGGCTTACAGCGGTAAGAGACCGAGAGAGACTTTGAGAGACTGTCGCTACCGGCAGATCTGATGGCGGTGAGGAGGAGAAAGCTCGAGAGGGGAGGAATAGGGAGGAGACTGGAGAGAGAGGGGAGGAATACGCGGAGAAAGCTCGAGAGCGAGCGCCGTTCTCTCTCTCTCCATGTGAAAAAAAAATAAGAACGAGAGTCTGGAGAGAGAGAGAACATGATCTTTTAAAGTTAGGGTTAGGTATAAGGGGTAAACTAGTAATTTTACCCACTTTAATTCGGTTTCGGTTTAAAACCGAACCCGAAACCCAATAACCTTAAACCGACCCGTTAAACCGAATTAATGGGTTTTGGGCACCGAACCCGACCCGAAATTTAAAAAAAAACGAACCTAATTGCCAAATCGGTTCAGTTCGGTCCGGTTTTCGGTTTTAAACCGACAAATGCTCACCCCTAATAGTTGGTTCGATTTCACCTCCAACCAAACGCTATCCGTTTTGAGGACCGAATCAACTTTTAAGATATCACCCTATCCGTGTCCGTGATAAAACCGGGTCTGGGTCCGTGAACAGTACCTGGTACTGTTCTTCAAATATGATGATGCAGATCTAGGGGCATTTAATCAGGAGCTCTCTCCTGGCAATGTAGGGAAGAAAAAAAAAGGGGCGCAACCTACGTCAGCAGAAAGCCTTCAAACACTCCATGGCTCCGAGCCATCAGCGGACACGTGCTAGCAAGGAAAGGACGCAGACCGACCGTAACTTTGTTTTTGTTTAAATAAATTTTCTGCCATTTGTGGATGCTGTAACGTTCACCTCTCATGGTGGCCATACGGGAAATATATCTATTCCATACACTTCTGAAGCATTAGGAAAATGAGTAATTTTTTCAAATTTTGCTTCACATCCATCATTCACCCACTTTGGAAACAGAGATATATAGAAGAGGGAGTGTGTGCTGTGAAAAAAGCAGAGCTGCTGCTTCTTCTTTCTTCTTCAACCCACAGCAAAAGAATAGACAGAAACTTTTGAGATTGTGAGAGAGCAAAGTCTCTTGCTTCTCTGCAGCTAGAGTAGCTTCTGCTTCTGCTGCTGCTGTCCTTTGAGCAACAGTTCATCTTCTCTTCACTTACACAGAAAAAAGGTATGTGGTGAAGATACTGGGAAGCCCGTGAGTTGGTTTTCTTTCCTTTTTCTTCTACTCAACAAATCCACAGCTGCCATGCCATTGACTCTGCTCTTGATTTTTCTTCCCCCTGCTTTTTCTAGCTGGGCTCCGCTGTACCACCACTAATTTGATTTTATTTTCCATTTTCTGTTTGCACCCAAGTAGAGAATTATCACTTAATAAAAATAGTTATAACGAATTTATATATGAATTTTTTGAAGAGGAGGAGAATATTTGGAAAAGTGTGATTAGTGTAGGAAGAAGAAGAAGAACAGATACTCTTACTCTTGTGTTGAATTTAAAAGGTTTAATTTTTTTTTTCTTCCTTTTTTTTTTTCGAATTTACGTGATGTATGCTTATATATTCACTTTCACTCTCTACACATTTTCGTTTTAATGGTTTTCTATCTGTTTCTTTCTGGGACATCGTTTTGTCTTGTATTGCTCTCCTTCACGAGGGCTTGCCAGAAAGAAATTTTGTTTATTATTTTTCAAAAAGATCCCCCCGCTTTTACTTGCTCTTCTTTTAATTATCGCTCACTTTCTTCTTTCTTCTTTCTTCTTTCTTGCTACACAACAGTGAAAGTTTAAGCCGAGGCGTTTGGAATTTGAGAGGATGGGTCGAACCACGCGCTGGCTGAGGAGCCTCCTCGGCGGGAAGAAGGAGAGCAGAGCGGCCAAGGAGAGGGACTCCGGCGAGGAGAGGAGAGAAAAGAGGAGGTGGAGCTTCAAGAGGGATTCGTCGGACACGAACGGCGCCAACCAGGCTCCGACGGCCCCGGCGGCGCGGGACAGCGCGGCGTGGCTCCGCACCGTCTATTCGGAGAGCGAGAGGGAGCAGAACAAGCACGCGATCGCGGTCGCCGCGGCAACCGCGGCCGCGGCTGACGCCGCCGTCGCGGCGGCGCAGGCCGCTGTCGCGGTCGTGCGCCTCACGAGCCACGGCGGCAGGGGCGTCGGCTTCGGCGGCGCTATGGCCGCGTTCGGTGCCGCAGTAAAGATACAGACGGTCTTCAGGGGATATTTGGTAAGACTTCCTCCATTCATTCAAGATTTGTTTTCTGTTTTGTGTTGTATCGGCAATGTACTTATTTGCGTGGTCGTCGTCGTCGTCGTCGTTGTTGATGCAGGCCAAGAAGGCTCTCCGAGCGCTGAAGTCGCTGGTGAAGCTGCAGGCTCTGGTCCGAGGCTATCTTGTCCGGAAGCAAGCCGCGGCGACGCTCCAAAGTATGCAGGCCCTCGTCCGAGCCCAAGCTACCATAAGGGCGCAGAAATGTCGACCTCTCCTTTCCAACGACCGACGGAAATCTCATGTATGGTCGCTTGCTTTGTCTACATTCTATGTTTCATCAAATTGGGAAGAGACAAATTTATGACTCTATTCATCATGAATGAATGGTTTCAGGAAAGGTTCGAGGAGGCGAAGAGTGAACACTTGGCTCCGGCTCACAGCCGGAGGCTGTCCGCGAACCTCGACACGACAAGCAACGGCTTCGACCGGAGCCCGAAGATCGTCGAGATCGACACCTGTCGCCCGAAGTCGAGGTCCTCCCGAAGCCGAACCAGCCCGTCTTTGCTGGACTCCGGAGAGGACACGACCCTCAACTCGGCCTCCTCCCCTCTCCTGTGCCAGATTCCGACCCGAATCTCCGTTCCCGAATGCAACAACTTCCAGGACTACTACTGGTGCCACCCCGGCGGCGACAAGTGCCGGTACTCCTGCACGGCGCAGAGCACCCCCCGGTACATGAACCCCACGGGCATGGGCGTTGCCCCTGCCACGCCCGCAAAGAGCGTCAGCGCGGCGGACGGGGCATTCAGGCGGTTCTTCAACTGCCCGAACTACATGTCCAACACCCAGTCGTTCGAGGCGAAGGTGAGGTCGCAGAGCGCGCCCAAGCAGAGGCCGGAGCCTGTGGTCGTGCCGGGGCCGAGGAAGAGGCTGCCGCTGAGCGAAGTACTGCTCGAGTCGAGGGCTAGCTTGAGCGGAGTTGGGATGCAGAGGTCGTGCAATCGAGTGCAGGAGCAATTCGACTTCAAGAGGGCGGTGGTGGGCAGGATCGACAGGTCTCTCGAACTGGCCAGGGAAACCGAGCAGGAATTCTACTTGCAGAGGAAATGGTGAAACCATAAAGGGGACTTTGTTATTGTTGTTCTCTTAAATTTGTTTCATCCTCTGCTATAAAAACTTCTCCAAATTGTTGTCACGAAGAGAAGTTTTGTGTAAATTTCGCAGTTCCTCGATTGAAATTGCAGAGAATCCAAGTGTTTGATTTGAAAATAAATTTTGTTGATTGAATTATCTGGAGCTACAGCTTTTCCTTCAGCAATGGAAGGAGCTTAATGTGATTGGTTGGTACTAGATCTCCTGGGCATCTTTTTATCCCGCTAGTACCTACAAGTAAGCAAATGCGCCATCATTGGATGGGTGGCTTTAAACAGTATGTTCAATTCTTACTGTATGAAGCAGGAGAAATTATTCTATGTGTCGGACTCATAGTTCATCTAATATAAAGGTTGATATAGGTGCAAGATGAGTGCGGCGCAAAAATAATTTTTAGTGTAGTAGGAATTAAGTGGGATGAAAGTCAAAAAATCCCAATATTTTTTTAGTATCTCTATGGAAATATATGGTGTGCTTGATTTATTTACACATTTATAATCAACCATTAGCATAGAAATAGTGAGTATACCAAAGTGACATTTGGTTTGCAGAATAAGAATATTAGGAAAGAAATATTATTCATTTAATGTATTTAAATTTAAATGCTAAAAAAGAACAAAAAGAAAGAAAATTGGTTAAAAAAAGAAAAAAAATAGTTCCGCCACCATCCCAAACATTTACTTTTTTCTTTTATTTTTTTAAAAATTATTACAAAACATTTGGACTGAATTATTCTTGTTCGAAGATATATTTTCTTGTCATTTCCAGACACTTGAAAGACAAATTGATAAAAATTGAAAATTTGTGCCTATGAAAAACAGTAAAGAAGATATAATTTTCTTTCCTTTCCTTCCTTGAATCAAATGAGGCCTAGAATTTGTAAAGATGCAAAGTCATGGACACCTTGATGAGAGCAAACAACAGCAACATGCAAGATTCATTAGCCTCCAGTTTCTCCTTATCATTGAGATCTTTCTTTCGGATCTATTTACACTCTAAACATTTATCCAAAAGGTTCTCTACACTGTGCAATTCTCTCTACTATAACCAGTTATACACACGGAAAAAGAGAGTTCATTATAATGAGAATTCTTTCCTGATAATGAAGTATACCATGCTATGGCAGTGACTATTTGCTTTGAAGCTAGAATAGTTAACACCCCAAATATATCATATTATAAGGCTAATTTGTAACTAATTATCAACTTAACACTCGAATATATCGTATTATACTAGTTAATAAGGAGTTCACTTTTTCGTCCTCACAAATAAAATAATTTTTTTTGCAAAATAACCTTGATATATTAAAAACTCCAACTATGTTTTGCTAAGGTGGATATGATGTAAAGTCCTAGGATTAAATTCAACTATGTAACTCGGTCTTCAGCAAATACTATTACATAAGTAATAAGATTCTCTAAATTCGAATTGCAAATCGTATTCCGAATTAAATCCTAGCAACGTTCTAAATTCTATCAACCTTATCCTAGCCACATACCAAATTCAATATAATGGAGTACTAGCTAAATAACTTACCTAAATCAACTATTCCATCCTAATCCCTTTCATAAATAACCCTACTTGCACCCTAATTAGAGTTTGTGTATGTTCTGGACATTAACTTTCCACTGCTCGATTTTAGCAATCAAACTTCATAAATTAATCTTTTGAAACATCATTCGTCAATTTTGAAGTACAAGGAGACCACTTCAAAAGTATATCTTGTAGTATAAAAGCACAACTTAAATATTTTATTGTTAAATATTCTTTTGAAATGGTCTCGATAGGTTTCAAATTTGATGAAAGATGCTTTAGAAGAACAATTTATCAAGTTGGGTGTCAGAGTCGAGCAGTAGATGCCACAAATATTCGAACACAATAATTGGGATGCCATTACGATAGTTTAGCCTAATAACTAAACCCAAATCAAGAATTCAAAGCATTCACTCAAATCCCTCCTTCACTCTAGCATCCCGCTCGAGCGTTCATCTCGCTCGAGCCACCCGTCTCCAGTACCCCCGCCCTTGATCAAGGCCCTTAGTGCTGCACGTACGTCCCGTTGGTCAGCGTTGACACGAAGTAGCACTGCGAGCCAACCACGCCCTCGTGAACGTCGATTGTTGCTACAACAACCAGTGGCGCCTCGCTCGTCCAGCGCACTCCAGAGGTAGCGCCGACCGCACACGACAACCCCCACTCGTCCCCTGAAATCCGAAGACCCTCTCATGACCCTGGCGACCATCCACGACCCACTGATGATCGTTCACGATGGGGATCCAACCAAGAAAATGGTATAGTACCCCTGATTTCCTATAATTCCTCCCCTTCACCGTGTAATCCCATTAGTTTGGCCCTCCGAACTCATCGTCTGTCATTCGCATCGAAGCACACGTAACAATCCAATTTTGATGTGTACGAATTGCCGGAATCGAATTTGGTCGAACGGTCGCGGAGAAATTGATCCGCACCAGTCGAGATTTATCGGTTTTGTCGTACGGACACGGGCTCAGAACTTCTCGTACGATCATCTGTTGGTAGAAAGACCTGCTACATTGGATTCACAATGTTGAACATCCCCTAAGGTGAAAGCCTCGTTAGAATTCTAAGAACGTTTTGTGAGACTACTTTGTGGGTACCATAGTGGCGCAAACATATCGTTTCGATAGTCACGCTGCTGTTCAGTGTTGGATTGTATCTCATTTCTAGATGAACGCTCTATGGGAATGATTATGGAGTTGGTAATTTAGTCTCACATTGGACAAGAGGTAGGATTATGAGTTGTAGATAATCGAAATTGGGTCAAATCTTACATGAGAATTTTCTTTTAAGGCATATGGGCCCAGTCCAATATCGGAGCTCATGGGCCAACTCCGGTTCGGATCATATTGTGTTCCCAACAAGTAGCATATGTTAGTGTCCTGTCTGGATGTACAAGACCGAACTCGGTAAGAGTTCGGTCCTAGCCAAGTTCGGTCTGAACTCGGAGAATTTGTAGTAGAACTTAGGGGCAAGGACTAAAGCAAACTCGGTCCGTGTTATATTATGTCGGGGCTGAACAAGTTCTGCATTTAATCTGTACCGTTGGATGCTTGCGGACGACCATATTAATGGTGGACTATTTTAGGATTTCTTATGACCTAAAATAGGCTTTCTCAACCTATTTAGATGTGTTGAAGGTGAAGCTATATGAATAACTAGGGGTGTGCATATTTGGAACAAACCGACCAAATTGAACCAAACCAAACCGAATCGGTTGGTTTTAACTGAACCGATGGTCCGGTCGGATTGGTTCGACTGGATCATTTAAAAAATCGACCGATTTAGTTCGGTTCACGGTTTGGTCATTCCAAAACCGTTTAAATCGAACCAAATCGAACCCAGTTATTAATAGTGTAAAGTTAGGTTTAGATCTGATCCAACTTATCCATCTCACGGTTTGGAGTCCTTGGACTTTGGAATATGGCGGCGGTTGCTCATATTCTAAAATTTTCATCTCTCTCTTTCTCCCTAACAGTGTAAACATATGTTACCTAGAGTGACTGCTCCAGGTTTCTGCCGGCCACTCCAGGTAACATATGTTTATTTTCCATGTTCAATTCATAAATCTATTGGTATTAGGGTTTATTCTCGAGAATTATTTTGGATTTATGGAAGAAATTTATTATACAACTGATTTAATTAGATGATTACTGTCCACTTTGGTATCTCATACAAACATCTTCCAGACAAGAGATGATTAGGGTTTATTTTTTTGAATTTTTTTTGAAACACTTTTATATACTTGAAATTTTTTGTCTGATCAAAATCGTCATCTGAATCGTCCCAAACTGAAGCAAGTCGGCCAGTTTTCAAAACCGAACCGACCAATTGATTGGTTTGGTTCGGTTATGATTATTTTCAAACCGATTAACTTTGGTTCGATTCGGTTATGACCAAATAGGTCGACCAACGATCGATGCGCACCCCTATGAATAACATAACACGGGAGATTGGGGATGTTCGTGTTAGCCTAATGATCTAACTATATTTTTTATTGTGGTTATTTGATTAAGTTTAACATTATGATATCACTAATACTTATGCTATCTCTATAGCATTGATACTTAAACCTTGCATAGTCCTAATGTGCTTTATCTTATCATACTTGCTATATGTATATTGCTTTGTTCGTCTAACATGTACATGCAGAAAAATAATTAGCAAGATCAAATATAAACATATGCAATGAAGAAACCATGGTGGGCTAAAGACGATGGTATTCCACAAAGATTTCTTTGAACCTCCCGACGACATCTTCGGAGCCACGCACCCGGGGGTTCCGCTGCCCGGTCAACGGAAGGGGGTCGAGGGGGCAGCGCCTGTAAACCCCATAATTTATTAATTTATTTAATGTTAGTTTTGTGTAAATTTTTGCTAAAATACATGTATGCATAATATTAGGAGTGTAATGCATAGTAAGGGTGTAAGTTTATATGATATATTTATATAAATGTGTGTGTTTATGTGTTGATTTATTAAGGTGTATGTATTTATATATACATATATGTGAGAATATATGCGTATATAAATATATCTAATTATTGTATTATTGAAAATAGTTTTTAATTAAAAATAATAAATAAAATATAATTTAGTTATTAAATATAGTAATAATAGAAAATAGAAATTAGTTTTAAAAAAGAATTTTTAATAAATAAAATGAAAAAGAATGAAAAAGAAAAAGAAAGGAAAAGAAAAGAAAAGAAAGAAATGAAAAAGAATAAGAAAAAGAAAAGAAAAGAAAAGAAAAGAAAAAATCAAAAGCACCCACCCACTTAAAGTGGGCGGATCCCTCCTCTCCCTCCATAGCTGCTTAGCAGCATCCCAACGTGAGGCAACCCGTGAGAACCCAACATATAGATTATTAGAAGCCTATTAGAATTAGGTTTTCACAAAACTTGTTATATATATATATCTTCCTCCACAGACCTCAAAATCCTAGACTCCTAAAACAAAAATTGCGGCAGAACATAACCTCTTCGCCTACGAGTTCGTTTCACCAGCGACGGAGTTGTGTGCGCGACGAACGGAGCATCGAAAGCCAGCCCCTCGTCATCCACGAAGCAGTTTTCCCACTCAAGGTACCCTAATTCACGATGACGTAACTTTTTACTCGTAACATCAATTTTCGATCCGTAAGATTTTCTGGAAAGTAGACTTGACCCTCTTCGAGACCCTCTAGATGGATTTTAACATAACCATCTAACTGGTTTGAAAATCGAACTGAAGTTAGCAAAAAATCTATTTTTTTGGACTGTTAAAATAAATTCTAAACGACAACTTGTCGGCCAATTTTCTTGCTGTGCATTAAAAACTTGTAGAAACTAATTGAAAACAGTAAAAGACAACATAACCGAGATCACAACACATCTTCTGGATCGTCGTTTCGATTAACGTGTAAAAAGTAAATTGATGTTGAAGTTGGAGGAAAAACTGTTTTGAACTTATATAAAATTCTGAAATTTTCTTGATACGGCGTACGCCCCGACGAACCGGGCGACGTGGTCGCACGTTATACACATCAAAATGTGCGTATGGATGTTGCTGACGTGTGGGAACTGATGGAACTCAGTTTCATCGCGTATGCGCGACAAAATCAGTCTGCATCCGTCAAGATACCCCCATATCGCTAATTTGCAAAGTTTGCCCTAACTTCGTGTACAGTACCAAATCGAGATGAAACTTGCGCCAACAGGTTCGAATCAAAATTTTGGTCTTGTGTGCCAAGTTTGGTTCGATTCTGAGAAAGGTCGATCGGAATCCCTTTTTGGCGGGTCCGCGACTCACTCAAACGGGCGATCTTGTACGCGGCTCATCGGAATCCAAAACTGGACATACCTTTGAGTTCCTCTCCCCAAAATAAATTTGTAGACATGTAGTTTGACGACTTTAGAGACCATAGAGTTTGGCAAGCATTTCAGTACAAAGCGGGTCCAAGGGCGGACATTTTTTGACCCGAAATTACGATTTTGCCCCTGTTCCAGAATTAGACTTTTGGACATGCATTTCCTAAATATATTTTTTACACCGAGTATATTTTTGCTGTTTGTTTCAACAACATGAGTTGTTTGGAGATTGTGACGTTTCTTGGCTGACATTATGATTTCCTGGACTTGCCACTTTGTACCATCAGACAAGATACCTTGCCACCTTACTCTGTGATTTACATATTCTTATTTTTAGCATTTCTTATTTGTTATTATAAAATTGTGCGTCCAAGTCACACTTGGGCGCAAGCGACTCTATCGGTTGTTTTCTTGCTTTTATTTATCTCTCTTGCATCGACTTAGCCTAGTGACCACCCATTATTGATGATGTATTGGTATATCTCATACGGCCTTGACACTTACTTTACCATGTATTGTGAGTCACATATAGGATACGTACTTGCGTAGTCGGCCGGCCACCGATACGTATAAGGCGTACGACGGTTAGAAGTAACTGCCAATAGAATTGTATGCAAGTGGACTTGGTAGTTACTAGAGGGTCATATGAGTCATGGATGTGACTCCACTAGGCATGGGGTGGGAAGAACAGTTCCTTGATGTATGGGTCACATACTAATTGCTATTGTACCTGAAGCTCCGTTGGAGACGTTGGTTCACCCTATTGTACTGATTCCCTCTGACGTCCATGGAACGTTATGAACGTTTTCTTATTGATTCCCTCTGACGTTCACCGAACGTTATGGACAAATTGTACTGATTTCCGATGAGAGGGACGATGCCACTGCTATACAGCCCGAGTGCCCATATGTGAAGGATTGTTCTTTATTGCATATTCACTATAGTACGGTTAGGTACCCTATTGCATGCATCCCTTATTTTCTATTATATATCACAGTTTATATGGCATGGTGTTTTCTTATATCTTGTTACGTCCCTCTGAGGACCTGGTTATCTCTCCAGGATTAGACGATTTCCCACAGGAGTACGAAGCGGCATTGGATCCATCTTTTGTAGGCGACGAGGCATTTCCCGTTGACATTTAGCTCTATTCTTATCTTCGAGGATTATTGAGACTATGTAGTGGACATCTTATGTTCTTTTATTTACTTTCTATTTTGCGGAGGTTGGACTCCGATCTTTGTTACTATTTTACATAGCTGTTTGAAGTGAGCATGTTCATCCGGCTATCTTTAGATGCATTATTTATTGGACTCTCGTTTGACTCTCCTTTCTTCTGTGTTGAGCTGTGACGAGATTAGATACTTATATTCTGGCCTGTGATTTTATTATATATATACAACTTATGTATGTATACGAGGATTTCATATATTGGAGTATTCTTCGTATATGTGCAGCTGACATGTTGCATACTTGGTCCTAAGTATTTGGGACTGGGGCATTACATGTTTTTGTGGTGGCCCATGCAGGTCGACGAAAATATTGTTGGGTTACACGACTGTGCCCAACAAGCCTGCATATAGGAATAGGAATAGTATCTCATCCAGAACTACTACTTCCCTTGACTTACAATCTTTTCAAAATCCTTTGATTACTTGAATTACCTCATATCTAACTTCTCCTAATATCGTCATATTCTTCCTCGTGCCAACAGTATGAATCTAAGAAGCGGACGTACTTCTGCCTTGGCCCTCACATATGGTGAAGAGGCTACTCAGGAGGGACATAATCCTCCAATGACTCCAGTGATACCATACCAGCCCGGACAGTTGTAGCCTACTACGACACCGACAACGGTACACCCAGAGATCACAGCACCCTCAGTCAGCCCAGCTGGGCAGACCACTACCATGCCATCGGAAGGGAATGTACCACTGGCTCCACCACCACCATTCTCTCAGTAGTTTCTGTCACGCCCCGATTCATAGAGTCATTTATTCACATATTTTATCTCTTGGAATCGATCGTCCTCGCTTGGGCGTGATGCCGTACAAGTCTGGTATTGCACTTGTACAAGGCAAAGATGGTACATAATCGATTATTCTTCAAATAGGAATACATCGCAGCGGCAGAAGCAGATAAATTGAATTTAATGAGGACAATCTTTCTTATTGAATAGAAGTACATCACTTCTTTATAGCAGCGGAGAAAAGAGTAACTTGAAGCCACACAGAGATATGTAGAACTTTATTCTCTTTATTGATAATTGAAGAAGAGTACAAGACTTGTATTGAAGTACAATAATTATAGCACATCTTGTGCAAGGAGAGCTTCTGTATGCCCAACAAATCTTCGATGCCGCGGAACCAATCCAGCTAAACTCCGTGTGTAGAACATTCCAAGCATAAGCACCTGCCCACAAAACGTGGGTCAGCACATCATCTATGTACTGGCGAGCAGAATCCAACCCACTCGCATAAACCAACATTTTAGTGATCATTTAAGCATGCATTTATTAGAGTGATCTTTCTATTTGGGGCCTAGCATCAGTTTACAGTTCATGGGCAATAATCAGAGTGAAGCATGTAAACATATTCTTAGTAGCAATCATGTGGACATATCATTTATCATTCTTGGTATTATCATGCAAAGGCATCATTGATGCATACTAGGTGTTATCATGAAAAGGCATCATTGAGGCATCGTTAACATTAACATTTTAAGCATGTTATAACAGTTCTTACTTCAAGCATCACTTAGCATGTCTGTTGTGTTTGAGCAATGATTAGAGCAAGGCATCTTTCTAGCATACTAAATGGAACATGTTAAGCAGGCAAGTTAAACCAACTTATACAATATCACAATTATGTGATTTCTTACCGATAGCCGACTCCTCGTACCTGTATCAATTACAGGTTATCTGATATACTTACTCTGCCTGCACAAAACATTCATTAGCATGCATCCTGACTACATGGTCACTGGTGTTGTTAAACCATATGGACTCTTTTCATTTTATTTCATTTTAAGATAATGCGGTCAGCATAGTAGGTGGCGAGCCTCTATGCCACCCCGCCTTATCCGTGCTCCCATAGCACTCATCATTATTTCCTCCTAGGCCGAATCGGTCCCCAGGGCCCTAGGAACCGTTCGAGGAAATTATTACTCAAACCTTGTATACAAGTTGTCCATGACCATGCGAATGCGTGTCCGACTCGATTGTGAACAAAATCGCATGGTAAAATATATTAAGGAAAGTAAAGGCAACAGTGCATCATTAGTCATATTCAATGACTTATTCATTTCATCATTACCATCATTTCATTTGGTGATCTCAACGATCCCAGCTTTATCATTTCTCATTCATTGCTTCATTGCAACGTATCTCATATCATTCCTTTCTTAAGGGGAACTTAACATTCATTCATTTCTTATAAGGGACAGGCAACATTTCATATTCTTGCAACAGATATACAGAGAGTACATGATTCTAGTGTTTCATTCAGTTCATTGATTCGATAGCATAGCCAGTTCATTTCTTATTCTATCATTCATAAGGCATCTCATTATTCAAGTGTCTACTTGTTCCAGCAGTGTTAAGCATAAGGGGCAATGTTATCAATTCATTCTCAGGCAGCAAATCATATTAACAGTTCAATGTGTTGTACATTTCAATAATTCTCAACAAAAGCATCTCTATTACTCAGCAACTAACATAAGGGACATTTAGGGGCAGTTTATAGCATTTCAATACTTCATCTATTAAGCATGAAGGAGTAAGGAGGAGGAAGGACAGTTCCACTCACCCAAAATTCCACTAAGCGTAGCTCCACCAGCGAGCCACGTTCCAATATCCATTCCATCTAGCCAGCTAAGAGAGACTACATCAGTCTCAATTCTCCTGATTCCCAACATAAGTCACGGTCCAATATTCTGATCCCATCCAATAAGCCAACCAAATGCCTCGTGCGGAGCGGGGCATTACATAATATACCACTCAGAAAAAGTTTCGTCCTCGAAACTTAAGGAAACAAGTCTTCTACAAGATTCACTTAATCACCATGAGTTTACTCATTCAGCTTTAAATCAATATTCATTTCAGCCCACTCGGTCATTTCAAAATATCTATCCAACTGTGCCATTTAAATCCATCAACGATTCGATCTGTCTATCTCTTTTTCAATTACTTGTAACTTCTCATTGATTCGCCAACATTTTCCTTACATTTCTATTTCAGTCGCAACATATCACTTCGTTTGGATCCATACACATATTTTAGGCGTCCCCAAAACATATGTATTTCAGCCAAAGTCCGTGCTAGTACGATAAATTCTTTCCATAATGTTATCTCGGTCACAACCAATCACTTCTGCTGGATCCATACACATGTTTTAGGCGTCCCCAAAACATATGTACTTCAGCCAACTTCCATGTTAGTGCGATTCGATCAGCCACAATATAACTCTCTTTTCTAAATCCAACTTAGCATCCTTTCAATTGACTTATTGCTTTATTCACTTTGCCACAATCACTATCTTCCAGGCCACCACTTAATATCAAGGACAATCTCCATCCAAGCATAACATTTCTAACATTCGATCAAGGGTCTAACTTAGAGCCAACCATATCAAGAGTTCACAACATGCAATCATTTTCCTTCCCAAATCCAACAACATTTTTTTCACCGAGACAATTCATCTTTTCTAAAAGATACAATCCGAAGTCACCCACTATCGATTACCCGAATCAGGGTATAATTCTATGCAACAGTCAAGGTTAACTTAGCTACCCGACTATAGGTACACTCAAGCCTTACCTTACGATTGCAATTCCCACTTATGGCCGACATATAATCCTCAATGGTCAAACATCTCTTCAGGCTCAAGTTGAAGCATACATTCCCTTAGGTCAATACTCATTAGCACCATCCCTCATTCAATGCCACAAGGTTATTCTATGGGTCTCCAATGGTCACCTATTATTCAATCAATCTCTAAGGTTAGCTACACTGACAGCTAAACTTAATCATTCAGGTGACTCCCCTAGAGTGGACGGCTACTAGGGTTATACTAGTTTCTTATTCTTAAGGCCAACAAGCAACCAACAGTTTTTAAGGAACTCTACCCAAACCTATGGGTATCAATTCAGTATGAATAATGAATCGCCAATTGGGCTAAGCCAGCAATTGGTAATTCATCAACTGGTCGCTAGGGTCAAGTCTATCTATTCAGGGTCTTCCTCAAGGAAATAATTCCCACAGAGGCTCATTCTAGACTTACCCAACAATCGACTAAAATTGATCTATCAACATTACGGTCAATTCCAAATCCGACATACGATCTTCATCGTTCTAATAATACATCAAGTAAATTTCCAATGATTCAATTTCTGGTCCAATTCCTTCGTACCCACATAAACCCATAAGCCAATGCTAACTATTCAAGGGTCATCGATTCTGATAATCTTAATATAATTATGGAATCATACTATTCGGTCCGTATGACAGAGTTAAACCACTAAGTCATAAGCCAACAATCTATATCCCAACCAACAGTCACCTATACCGACATTATCCAACATGTTTGCAATTTCTCGTTTCCATTTGTTTCTCAATCATCAACTCTCTTACGGGCATTCTTAAATTTCGTTCCTTTTCCAGCCGTCAAAATCTTATATGGACATTCTTAAAATTCTCTACCTCAAGGGTCGAGTAGTTCATTCCATTCAATCTGATAATTCATGTATCAATTAACCATCCTCTAGGCAACAACAGTATTCTGAGTCACTACTTGTTATTGTTCTAGTACAATTCAATTCTTCAGCATCATGCATCTATGCAATGACTATCCTTTGGTGATCAAGATGGATTGACATCTATTACACCTTAGGGTCAAGGCACAGATTTCTAATATCCCTTTGATTCACCGATAATATTTTTAAACTTTCAGCTTAGCAACCAACTTTGTATTAGCCACATTTTGATTTGCATCCAACCAATCGAAGTCAACATTCAGATGTTCTAAGCCACAATATTCTCTAGCCAAGTCTTATTTACCCGTAGCATACTAACTATCTTACTAGCTCGAGTCATCACTCGACTAAACAATTTCTAACCAAGCCACTGGTTATAATTTCTTCCAATCTCGCTACTCAATATAACATCACCGTCAAGGGACACTCGAGCAATCTAGCAACAATATATGACTTCCGGCTAAGTCTCGGCACTACCCAGTACCCACAAATAGTCTCATTGCTATTATATGGAAAGGTCAACATACATCTCGTTCTGAGGTGATAGAGGCAATATACCACTCAGAAACGAAGCCATCCTTAAACAATACCAACTCAATCTATTCCGGACATTCATGATCTTATAATGATCATAATACTTAACCAACATCTCGGGGTCTCAATATCACAAGCCAACATTCTTAGGGTCTAGAAAGCAGTAGCCAGCACGCATGAGTCAATTCACCAATTCTGTTGAACTCATCCATCAATTATTTCATTCCCAACTCTTTCTGCATCACATACAATTCTCAACTTGTTACAGCATACCCAGCCACTTTTCTATATTCCCACATTTCAAAAAAGCATTCACAATATAGCATACTATGGCATCGAGTCATTGTTGGGTTATTTGTGTCCAAACCAACAATAATCATTCATTTAGGGGCATCACAATGTATATAGACTTATTGTATGGAACATCCAGTGAGCAGCCAAGAGGGTCAACGATCTTTCAGACACGAACAACATAGGATGATTACAGAACAACAACAACATAATCGCGGAAGCAATCTTTGATTTAATCGCGGAAGCAACGTTGAGTGATCGCGGAAGCAACTTTGGTTAATCGTCGATGCAACTTTGATTTGAAACGAATCAAAGAAGAGACCAAGGACGTAAAGCCGTGCTCTGATACCAATTTGTCACGCCCCGATTCATAGAGTCATTTATTCACATATTTTATCTCTTGGAATCGATCGTCCTCGCTTGGGCGTGATGCCGTACAAGTCTGGTATTGCACTTGTACAAGGCAAAGATGGTACATAATCGATTATTCTTCAAATAGGAATACATCGCAGCGGCAGAAGCAGATAAATTGAATTTAATGAGGACAATCTTTCTTATTGAATAGAAGTACATCACTTCTTTATAGCAGCGGAGAAAAGAGTAACTTGAAGCCACACAGAGATATGTAGAACTTTATTCTCTTTATTGATAATTGAAGAAGAGTACAAGACTTGTATTGAAGTACAATAATTATAGCACATCTTGTGCAAGGAGAGCTTCTGTATGCCCAACAAATCTTCGATGCCGCGGAACCAATCCAGCTAAACTCCGTGTGTAGAACATTCCAAGCATAAGCACCTGCCCACAAAACGTGGGTCAGCACATCATCTATGTACTGGCGAGCAGAATCCAACCCACTCGCATAAACCAACATTTTAGTGATCATTTAAGCATGCATTTATTAGAGTGATCTTTCTATTTGGGGCCTAGCATCAGTTTACAGTTCATGGGCAATAATCAGAGTGAAGCATGTAAACATATTCTTAGTAGCAATCATGTGGACATATCATTTATCATTCTTGGTATTATCATGCAAAGGCATCATTGATGCATACTAGGTGTTATCATGAAAAGGCATCATTGAGGCATCGTTAACATTAACATTTTAAGCATGTTATAACAGTTCTCACTTCAAGCATCACTTAGCATGTCTGTTGTGTTTGAGCAATGATTAGAGCAAGGCATCTTTCTAGCATACTAAATGGAACATGTTAAGCAGGCAAGTTAAACCAACTTATACAATATCACAATTATGTGATTTCTTACCGATAGCCGACTCCTCGTACCTGTATCAATTACAGGTTATCTGATATACTTACTCTGCCTGCACAAAACATTCATTAGCATGCATCCTGACTACATGGTCACTGGTGTTGTTAAACCATATGGACTCTTTTCATTTTATTTCATTTTAAGATAATGCGGTCAGCATAGTAGGTGGCGAGCCTCTATGCCACCCCGCCTTATCCGTGCTCCCATAGCACTCATCATTATTTCCTCCTAGGCCGAATCGGTCCCCAGGGCCCTAGGAACCGTTCGAGGAAATTATTACTCAAACCTTGTATACAAGTTGTCCATGACCATGCAAATGCGTGTCCGACTCGATTGTGAACAAAATCGCATGGTAAAATATATTAAGGAAAGTAAAGGCAACAGTGCATCATTAGTCATATTCAATGACTTATTCATTTCATCATTACCATCATTTCATTTGGTGATCTCAACGATCCCAGCTTTATCATTTCTCATTCATTGCTTCATTGCAACGTATCTCATATCATTCCTTTCTTAAGGGGAACTTAACATTCATTCATTTCTTATAAGGGACAGGCAACATTTCATATTCTTGCAACAGATATACAGAGAGTACATGATTCTAGTGTTTCATTCAGTTCATTGATTCGATAGCATAGCCAGTTCATTTCTTATTCTATCATTCATAAGGCATCTCATTATTCAAGTGTCTACTTGTTCCAGCAGTGTTAAGCATAAGGGGCAATGTTATCAATTCATTCTCAGGCAGCAAATCACATTAACAGTTCAATGTGTTGTACATTTCAATAATTCTCAACAAAAGCATCTCTATTACTCAGCAACTAACATAAGGGACATTTAGGGGCAGTTTATAGCATTTCAATACTTCATCTATTAAGCATGAAGGAGTAAGGAGGAGGAAGGACAGTTCCACTCACCCAAAATTCCACTAAGCGTAGCTCCACCAGCGAGCCACGTTCCAATATCCATTCCATCTAGCCAGCTAAGAGAGACTACATCAGTCTCAATTCTCCTGATTCCCAACATA
The DNA here is from genome assembly GCA_029216955.1 of Iris pallida. Taxonomy (NCBI): domain Eukaryota; kingdom Viridiplantae; phylum Streptophyta; class Magnoliopsida; order Asparagales; family Iridaceae; genus Iris; species Iris pallida. Next base: position 4,891,216 of record JANAVB010042618.1, read on the forward strand.
AGTCACGGTCCAATATTCTGATCCCATCCAATAAGCCAACCAAATGCCTCGTGCGGAGCGGGGCATTACAGTTTCTACCACAGTCGGGACCTCAGATGCCTCCACCACCGACTGATGGGAGCCCTACTTCCCAGTTTATGTATGCCATGATGCAGGATCAGTGGCAGCAGACTGAGCTGATGAGACAGACAATGATGGCGTTATTGGCTAGACCTCCACCACCACCTCCAGTACCAGTACCAGTACCGGCTCTGCATCCTTATGAAGGCACTATCAAGAATTTTACAGATATGAACCCCAAGGCCTTTAGAGAAACGAAAAAGCTACTAGAGGTGTCACAATGGCTTATTAGTACAAAGAAGCTACTGAAGGCATCCCAGTTGCCAACTCGAGATTGGATGACAGCAGTGGACCTACTGTTAGAAGATAATGCTCACCACTGGTGGAAGGCAGAAGAGAGACGACTAGGTACTGGGATCACTTGGAAGCAGTTCTATGATCTTTTCTATGAAAGATTCTTCTCCATTCATGTTCGAGACGGTCTCTACGATCAGTTCCTTCATCTGAAGCAAGAAAACATGTCAGTTGATGAGTAAGAATCAGAGTTCAATCGCTAGAGTAGATTTGGTGCGGGACTGATTCCGACAGAGATAGAGAAGGCGAGGAGATTCCATCAGGGGCTTGCACCAGAGCTCAAGTCTTATACGACTACCCAGTCTCGAGTCTCCCATTTAGCTGTCTTGGAAGAAGCTCGTGCCCAAGAGATTCTTCGCAAGGAGCAGCAGCAGACATCGAGATGTCATACACTAGCAGTCGTACCGGCTAGAGCTACATAGGGTGGACCTATCAGGAGGCCCACAGGACAGTACCCGTAGAGGCCCACACCATATCAGAAGCCCGTTTGCCATTACTATGGGAAGGAAGGACATGTCCAGAGAGACTGTCGGATCTGTCATGGGTGGTGCTTGAGGTGTGGATCCAGCCAACATATGGTCAAGGATTGTCCAGAGCAGCAGGCGATAGTATATGCTCGACTGACCCCGAGGCCGACAGCTCCTACACTCCCAGCACCCCGACCAGGACAACAAGTATCTGGGCTTATAGTACCAACAGTAGGAGCTCCTCGCCCACCATTACCACCCCAGCCAGTGCAGCACGACATGACTAGAGTTCAGGACCCCGGCCGGAATTACGGACATGCCTTCTTGTTAGTAGTGGAGAATGTGGAAACAGAAGGAGAAGTCGTAGTAGGTATGATTTTAATTTTCATATTCCCTGTTATCATCATAAGTTTAGCCAAGGCCAGAAAAAGTCAGACAATAGGACAATTGTATAAGCACGAACACTGGACACGACTTAGATTCTTGAACCTTGAACTACTTGTGTTTTTTATTCAATCATAAATCTTGCGTACTAATAATTGGACTAGTCTGACTAAACACCGCTATTATAGCCTAGATTTTGCAAGCTTATCCTTATCAAGCTTGTTCACGACATGTGTATATTGGGGACGTCTACTAACATATTGTCTAATCAGAATCAGTGTATGATGGTCTGATCAACCTTCGTACAGTTGGTTCACTTTTATTTGCTTATCCTACGTGGATTGAGATATAGATGGCTCTAGGATCTCATCCGCAACTGCCTTGAAAACTCTATTTGAAATGCCTCTAGAATCCCATATTCGTATTCGATCCTCTCTCCCTGGAATACTGATTGTTTTTGCCTTTACAGATTTCGGAAAGTCAGATGCTCGTATTGAGGGAAGATAGACCCGTAATATCCTTCTTAGTTCATCATACCATCTATAGGCAGGAAAAATATATTCATAGAATCATTGACATCTGTTGGAATCAAAGTACGGTCTTCAAAACTTGACTCATATCTATCACATCTCGTATCCTAGTACATCGTGTAATATTCTTCCATAAATTGAGGTATGACCTTCCAACTCGAACCTTTCTAACTCCACTAAACCATAGAACGGTGTCTTTGTTAACTTTTAGAAATGAATTACTGTAGGATATAGATCGTAGAGCCCTAGTAGAATTTAGAATGTACTATGATTGCCTATTGATTAGAATAAGTGGTTTCTATTAGAACGATAATTAGTGCCTCATGAACTCCCACTTTCTATTTAGAACATTTTTGGGTCCCTGACCGTGGCATTTAGATTTGGAGCACAAGACCAGCTGCTATCTTCCAACAAATTTCATCTGCAAGACCTATAGGAGTCCACCTTCATGTAGACATATCATGTCCCACTAAAATATGTCCTCTTGTACTCTATTTTTATGATACGAATTTTTGAGCAAAAAAGGGCTAATTATAAACCTTACCGTAATACCGACGAACCTTTTGGCTTCAAATTGAGAACAAAACTCAACTCAAAACTTTTGACCCGATATATGGTTGTGATCTACTCAAAGCCCAATATGCACCTGCCTTAGTGCGATACTTAATTGAGACACTATCTGCCACTTGTACACAAAAGCCATGGGAGGCATATTTTGACTTACGACACCTATCTAACCAATCCGATTCGGAACTAGCCCAATCTCTCGAGTTAGGACTTGTTCTCGACAACCATAGCCTAGCAGAGATGGTATAAGTTGATCTTACGAGATATTGCCCCACCAATATAGTTTAAATTCGAGATGGATTCATTCAATATGAAACCCCTACACCTTTTAGCCCCTCTCAGAAGGCTCGTAACGACGTTTATCATGGATAGCCAAGTTCTATAAGTGGGGTAGATCCTTGAACCAAGAACACTTACCCTATAGAAACTAAGCCAATAAGGTTCCTTGTACAACTACCCTCATTTGTTCGAAAACCAAGGGACGACTTTCATGCGTTAGCCCCTTAAATTTTTTGCATTTGCATGAGACCCCCTTACCGTAGTTTTAATTTCGAGGACGAATTTTTTTAAGTTGGGTAGGATGTAAACCCCCTAATTTATTAATTTATTTAATGTTAGTTTTTTGTAAATTTTTGCTAAAATACATGTATGCATAATATTAGGAGTGTAATGCATAGTATGGGTGTAAGTTTATATGATATTTTTATATATATGTATATATGTGTGTGTATGTGTTGATTTATTAAGGTGTATATATTTATATATGCATATATTTGGGAATATATGCATATATAAATATATCTAATTATTGTATTATTGAAAATAGTTTTTAATTAGAAATAATAAATAAAATAGAATTTAGTTATTAAATATAGTAATAATAGAAAATAGAAACTAGTTTTAAAAAAAGAATTTTTAATAAATAAAATGAAAAAGAATGAAAAAGAAAAAGAAAGGAAAAGAAAATAAAAGAAAGAAATAAAAAAGAATAAGAAAAAGAAAAGAAAAGAAAAAAAAAGGAAAAAAAAATCAAAAGCACCCACCCACTTAAAGTGGGCGGGCCCCTCCTCTCCCTCCATAGCTGCTTAGCAGCATCCCAACATGAGGCAACCCGTGAGAACCCAACATATAGATTATTAGAAGCCTATTAGAATTAGGTTTTTACAAAACTTGATATATATATATATATCCTCCTCCACAGACCTCAAAATCCTAGACTCCCAAAACGAAAATTGTGGTAGAACATACCCTCTTCGCCTACGAGTTTGTTTCACCTATGACGGAGTTGTGTGCGTGACGAACGGAGCATCGAAAGTCAGTCCATCGTCATCCACGTAGCAGATTTTCCACTCAAGGTACCCTATTTTCCGACGACGTAACTTTTTACTCGTAACACCGATTTTCGATCCGTAAGATTTTCTGGAAAGTAGACTTGACCCTCTTCGAGATCCTCCAGATGGATTTCGATATAAACATTTAACTAGTTCAAAAAATCGAACTGAAGTTAGCAAAAAATCTATTTTTTGGACTGTTAAAACAAATTCTAAACGACAACTTGTCGGCCAATTTTCTTGCTGTGCATTAAAACTTGTAGAAACTAATTAAAAAAGTAAAAGACAACATAACCGAGATCACAACGCATCTTCTGGATCGTCGTTTCGATTAACGTGTAAAAAGTAAATTGATGTTGAAGTTGGAGGAAAAACTGTTTTGAACTTATATAAAATTCTGAAATTTTCTCGATACGGCGTGCGTCCCGACGAACCGGGCGACGTGGTCGCACGTTATACACACCTAAAGGCGCGTATGGTCGTTGCTGACGTGTGGGAACTGACAGAACTCAGTTTTGTCGCGTGTGCGTGACGAAATCAGTCCGTATTCGTCAAGATACTCCCGTAACGCCAATTTGCAAACTTTGCCCTAACTTTGTGTACAGTCGTCAAATCGAGACGAAACTTACGCCAACAGGTCCGAATTGAAATTTTGGTCCTGTGTGCCAAGTTTGGTTCGATTCTGAGAAAGGTGGATCGGAACCCCTTTTGGCGGGCCCGTGACCCACTCAAACGGGCGATTTTGTACGCGGCTCATCGGAATCCAAAACTGGACATGCCGTTGAGTTCTTCTCCCCAAAATAAATTCGTAGACATGTTGTTTAACGACTTTAGAGACCATAGACTTTGGCACGTATTTCGGTACAAAACGGGTCCAACGACGGACATTGTTTTGACCCAAAATTGTGGTTTTTCCCCTGTTCCAGAATTAGACTTTTGGACAAGCATTTATTAGGTATATCTTTTACACCGAGTATGTTTTGATGTTTGTTTCAGCAACCGGAGTTGTTTGAAGATTGTGACGTTTCTTGGCTGACATTGTGATTTCCTGGACTTGCCACTTTATACCATTAGGCAAGATACCTTGCCACCTTACTCTGTGATTTACATATTCTTATTTTCAGTTCTTATTTTCAGTATTTCTTATTTGTTATTATAAAATTGTGCGTCCAAGTCACACTTGGGTGCAAGCGACTCTATCGGTCGTTTTCTTGCTTTTATTTATCTCTCTTGCATCGACTTAGCCTAGTGACCACCCATTGTTGATGATGTATTGGTATGTCTCATACAACCTTGACACTTACTTTACCACGTATTATGAGTCACATATAGGACACGTACTCGCGTAGCCGGCCGGCCACCGATACGTATGAGGCATGCGATGGTTAGCAGTAACTACCAATAGAATTGCATGCTAGTGGACTTGGCAGTTACTAGAGGGTCATATTAGTCATGGATGTGTCTCTACTAGGCATGGGGTGGGAAGAACAGTTCCTTGATGTATGGGTCACATATTAATTGCTATTGTACCTGAAGCTCCGTTGGAGACACAGGTTCACCCTATTGTACTGATTCCCTCTGACGTTCATGTAACGTTATGGATGTTTTTTTATTGATTCCCTCTGACGTCCGTCGAACGTTATGGATGGATTGTATTGATTCACGTTGAGAGGGACGATGCCACTGCTATACAGCCCGAGTGCCCATATGTGAAGGATTGTTCTTTATTGTATATTCACTATAGTACGGTTAGGTACCCTATTGCATGCATCCCTTATTTTCTATTATATATCACAGTTTATATGGCATGGTATTTTCTTGTATCTTGTTACGTCCCTCTGAGGACCTGGTTATCTCTCTAGGATTTGATGATTTCCCACAGGAGTGCGGAGCGACATTGGATCCATCTTTTGTAGGCGACGAGGTATTTCCCGTTGACATTTAGCTCTATTCTTATCTTTAAGGATTATTGAGACTATGTAGTGGACATCTTATGTTCTTTCATTTATTTTCTATTTTGCGAAGGTTGGACTCCGATCTTTGTGGCTATTTTACATAGCTATTTGGAGTGAGCATGTTCACCCGGCTATCTTTTGATGCATTATTTATTGGACTCTCGTTTGACTCTCGTTTCTTCTGTATTGAGCTGTGATGAGATTAGATACTTATATTCTGGCCTGTGATTTTATTTTATATATACAGCTTATGTACGTATACGAGGATTTCATATATTAGAGTATTTTTCGTATATGTGCAGCTGGCATGTTGCGTACTTGGTCCTAAGTTTTTGGGACTGGGGCGTTACAGCGCCCCCCGTCGGGGGTTCGGGGGCGAAGCCCCCGAAGGGTATTCAGTTTTCATAAACTGAGTATCTTTGGACTCTTGCCGCCAAGAGAAAAAGCCAGCACCTATCAAAGGAAGATGCCAAGCCATGCCATCATCATTTCAAGACTCTGATGAAGCCTGCACCTGTCTAAGTATATCTGGAGTCAGTAATGAGTCTTAGGAATATTGGTAAACCCAAGAAATGAATGGCAAAATTGAAAGCTATGGTAGAAAATAACCCAGGACAATCTTCGAAATCATGACGGATGATCCGACGGATCTCCGCGAAAATCCGACGGAATATCCGAATGGACTCACAGAGTACCTTCTGTTTTTGTTTGAATTATCTGACAGAAAACTGCAGAATTTTGACGAATTTTCCGTCCTGTTACTGTTTGCATTCCAACGGTCAAATTTTGTCGAAGATTGATCCCAACGGCTATATTTATAGTCGTTAGACTGTGCCAGCGGATAATCCGGCAGACTTTCGCAGAAATTCGACGGATTATCCGTCAGCCTGATGAAAGTTGCATTAATTGCACTTTCCAATACTTTGGTTATAAATAACCTTGAACCCCTTCATTCAAGGTTGATGCTTTGAGCTTGAAAATTTCTAAACCACTCAAGGTTATCCAAAAACAACTCTACAAAGTTTTTATTTACCATCCACAAATTGTGTTAGAGTTATTGAGTTAAAAAGTGAGATCTTCATCTTGTTGTATAAGGAGATCAAAACCTATTATGAAAGGTTGAAGTTGGAGAGTCTTCGGATCCAAACTCTCGGTTGAAGTTGGAGAGTTTCGGGACTGGAGTGCCCCTTGGAAGGATACCAGGATACATCGGGTGTCGATATTGCTTTGCTTCTTCTCTTGCACTCTTATTTCTAAATTGCCTATTAGCTTGTGCTAAGTGCTTGATTAGTTAGCTTGACCCTATTTACCCCCTAGGTTACTTCAGTTCATCCATAGAAAAGCTAATAGAAAGTTTATACTTTCATCTGAAGGCTCACCGTTAGAAATAGCAGAAAAATGAGATCTATTCGGGGAGTCGTCTACCTCGTTCACAGAGATTGATACGGGGAGTGATGAATGATTTCAGTTGTAATGTCTCTATTCCTTTTTGAGTTTGTTTGCCATAAAAAAATCAAAGACAGGTATTATAGAAATACTGAAATTGATTGCAAACTCGCTTGTACAAAGAAAAGCCTAGAAAGAAATCCTAGGAAACAATTTAAGTACAATTGTTTAGTTTTGATTCTGGGGGGTAATGGTAGAGGCTCGGGAAAGTGTTATCAACTCTGCCTTACTCCTTGGACTATCTGACGCAGTCCTTAGCTCTTGAAGAAATTGCTTTTCGAAGGTTGCTAGCCTTTTGCAGGGGTGTGGCACGCTGCTCTTTATAGTGGTATGTATGTTGAGCCGCATAGATGACCTGTGGCCACGTGGCAAATTAGCACGTAAAGACCCGCTCTTTGGCCGTCATCTGTCGATTTATTGGGATTTTGTTGCAGCAAATCTGGGTAGTTAAGACTTGGTCAGCCAGCCACGTTTCCTGTCGCATGAATCATTTTAAGCCGCATGAGTCTCTCAATTTTCGACCATGTGGGGCCGTATGAGACTCATGCGGCTTAAGTCACAAATTTCTTAGCCCACATATAGCTTAAGGATTTAAGCCGCATATAGATTTTGTACTTTGGCCGCATAAAGCTCATGTGGCTTGGGTCACAGTCACCCTTGGCCGCATGAAGTTCGGAGACTTTGGGGCCGTATATGTTTGAGCCGCATAAGGTTCATGCAGTTTAGGTGACACTCTTTCTGGCCATATGAAAACGTATGAACCCTGCTTTTGGTGACGTCTCACGTCTTATCTTTTTGTCAAAGTGTCAGAGCTGTTATTTTTGTTAGTTTTTTTGACAGAACTTGTCAGCTTTATTAGACGAACTGATCCTCTTGGCCGCATATCTTTCTTCTGCAGCTGGTTGTCGACGGGCTGCATAAGGTATTGAATCTGTCATACGGCTTTCCTTTATGCGGACCTGTTTGGCCCAAGGTACATATGCGGCAATTTGTGATCCGCATGAACCCCATATTTTCTATGCTTCTACAAGACCCCCTTCAAAGTTTTCAAATTGCAAATTTAGAATACTTTGAATAAGAAGCATAGAGATATGTCAAGCCGCAGGGTGTCTTCAAGTCGTAGGAAATTTTTAAGCCACAGAGAGATCTCGAGCTGCAGGGAAATCTTGAGCCGCAGGGAGACCCCATCAGCCTGCCAGCTGTCACTGCTGCATTTTATTTTCTTGATTCGGTTGTGGATCTCTTTCGAGATAAAGCCGACGGTTACTAGGGATAAAGTCCCCAAACGTCAATATTATCTTTTAATGATCTCGAGAATCGAAGAGGTATTTTTCAGCAAGTCTATAAATAGAGGTCATTCGGAGAGAGATTTTTCTCTTTCACCTTCTTCTCCTTCGACTTTATTATACTTTATGCTATGGCTCCAAAGGCTTCCAAGTCGACTGGTGCGGCGGTCAAAAGGAGGGGACTTGCCTCTCTGTCGAGAGCGGCAGACGCTCCTTCCATTCATCCCGACGTGCAACCCCCTCTCAAGAGTAAGGACGATGGAAAGATGACGACTGAAATTTTGAATGGCCATGTCGCATATTTCATGCGCGGGCTTGTCATATATTGCCTCTGTGCTTTAAGCCTGGTCGATGCATGCCCTATCTCATTTGGATCGCATGTGTTCTGTATGATAGGGCCGCATGGGCTGAGCCGCATAATCGCTGCTCATTTCGAACTTGAACCGCATAAGTGCCTCAAGATTGATCCACATATACACTTCATGACCGAGCCGCATAAGTGCCTCATGATTGAGCCGCATGAGCACTTTATGATCGAGCCGCATGAATACTGTATGACTGGTCCGCATAATTGTCTTATGACGGAGCCGCATGAGTACGTTATGACTGGGTCGTATGAATATTTCATGACTGAGCCGCATAGATGCTCCATAATTGAGCAACATGAATACTTCGTGACTGAGCCGCATAAGTGCTTCACGACTTGAGCTGCATGAGTACTTTATGAAGCCGGCCTCATGACTTTGGGCCGCATGAGTTCTGTTTTGGCTAGGCCGCATAACTGGCTAGGCCGCATAACTAAAAAAAAATAGAGTTCTTTGTTTTCTTTTTGGTGCTAAGTTCCATTTTTTCCATGTTTTATAGGGATCTGGCTAGCAAACTTCTCCAGGACCGGTGTCGGCGATAGAGTAAAAATACACCATTCTGACACATATATCAGACAACTCAAAACTCCTCATGCTTTGGAAGAGTTCTCCCCGCGCCATTTTAGCATACACATCAAACAACTCAGGACTCTTTATGCTTCGGAAGAGTTTTTTCCAGGTGGTAGGAAGGGCCTTTATACCTCGGAGAGTTGGACGGTGGTCAGGCGTCGTTATGAATGTCCTGCCTTCACGGCTCTCCAAGTAGGCGAAACCACCATCAGGGATGATGTTTTGAAGGTATGGTCCTTCGAGGGAGCGGGGCTAAGGCATCCGCAATACGGAGGGGAGGATACCATGCTATATTTGCCCTCCTCCAGGTAGCTCCTTGGGGATTCAACAGCCTTGTTTGCTTCTCAGCAGTAAAACATGACTTCTTTCGAGGGCCACGAAACTGCTTTTTGATGAAGACAAAGTGCTGTCAAACTAACCAAACTATGTATTGCCAGATTTTTCTTTCTTTGTTTTCTGCTGTCGATGTAGTCCTATGAATATAACTAATTTTGAATAAGCGGAGTATGTTTACTCCATTTTTGTGGTGCCTGTACTAGAGGGCCTAATACAGCATTTGTGTTTGATAACGGTCACCCCACTGGGGGATTTTGTGGACCTATTGCCTTTTGTGCATCTGGAAATGCGAGCAAATAGATTTGAATGATATTTTGTGGGCCTACTACTCTTTGGTACACCGATGGTGCAAGTAATAGATTAGGATAATTTTTATGGACTTATTACCCTTTTTGTATACTAGCGATGCGAGTACTGATAATAAGTGGAGAGAAAATCGACATATTTACTCAGAGTAATGAGGACGTGGTAAATATGGGTTTAAAGTAGAGCCTTCCTACTCAGAGGTAATGAGGACATGGTAGGAGTGGGCCAAATGGGGATACACATAACAACTCAGAGGTACTATCAACGTGGAAGTTCTATGTATTTGGGTGATTTGTTTGTGATGGACGGGAAAACAACTCAGAGCCAATATGGACATGGTTGTTTTTTTTTCCGTTGGGGAATTTCGTAGACCTATTACCCTTTTTGTGTACTGATGGTGCGAGTAATAGATTAGGATAAGTTTTATGGACCTATTACCCTTCTGCGCACTGGTGGTGCGGATAATAGATTTAAAGGAAAACTCTTGGTGGAGAAAAGCATCTAATGTGGAAGTTCATAGATATGACCAGGAGATGAGATATGAATCCATTTGGAGCAGTCAAAGAGCAAGTTCAGTGGTACCTGAGGGTATATAACTCAACAATCTGGGAGATTTGAGGTCAGAGTGTAAGTTCAGCGATACCAGAGGATACATAACTCACAATCTGAGAGATAGTTGGAAGATGTCGTTCAAACATAATATTTCTTGAGGAACTTGCTGTTGATGGGCATCATGAGCAAGTCTCCATTTTGTTTTACGAGACGGTACCCGTCGTTGGAGAATACGGTCTCGATGATGAACGGACCTTCCCATTTAGGCTGGAATTTGTCGGGGGTCTTGTGAGTCATGACCATTGGTCTGCGAATGGCCAAGACAAGATTGCCGACTTGGAATATTATCTGTTTGACTTTCTTGTTGAAATCCCGAGAGATGCGCGCTTGGTAGAGCTCTATGCTTTGTTGAGCTTGTAAACGCTTCTCATCTAATGCTTTCAACTCTTATAACCGTCGACGGTAGCTATCGTCCGACGTTAACCGGTACGTAAGGGCCACTCGAAGTGAGGGGATCTGAGTCTCCAATGGGAGGACTGTCTCGCTCCCGTAAACCAAGGAGAACGATGTATTTCCTGTAGTCGTCCGAATTATGGTACGATACGCCCATAAGCACTCGCCAAGCTTTTCATTCTAGTCACGTTTGTTTGAAGACACGAACTTTTTGAGGAGCTTGATTATGGTTTTATTGAAAGCTTTAGCCAGACAGTTAGCCGATGGGTTATATGCTGTCGAGACCATGTTTTGAATTCGATTCTTGTCATAAAATCAATAGAAAGCGTGGCTTGCGAACTGTGGACCATTGTCGTGAATAATCCTCTGTGGTAGTCAAAACGGTAGATGATGTGATATTTTATGAAGCTAATCACGTTCGATGTCTTAACCTCTGCCAGTGGAACAGCTTCGCCCATTTGGAGAAGTAATCGGTGATTGCAAGTATGAACCGATGCCCTCTAGACGACGGTATGGTGATTAGCCCAATGATGTCCATTCCCCATGCTTCAAATGGCCAAGAGGCTACTGTCGGGTGCAAGAATTCAGATGGCAAATGTATGAAATCTGTATGGATCTGGCAAGCTTTGCACTTTTTTGCATAATCAACTGCATCTGCTACCATTGTGGGCCAGTAGTAACCCATCCGGTAGAGACGATCTTGCAATTTTGGGCCAAGTTGGTGAGCCCCACAAGTGCCGTTATGAGCTTTGCGTAAAGCTTCTTTGGCTTCTGCATCTGACATGCATCTTAATAGTAGCCCATCGTAGGATCGTCGATATAACATTTTCGTCTCCGAATCATAGAAGAATCTGAGGGAGCATCTTCTGATTGAAGTTGCTTCCTTTACGTTCTCTGGCAGAATTCTATAGACTGCAAAGTCGATGAGCGGGCGTCTCCAGTCTTGTATGTCGTTGGTTATCTGGGCGGAGTAACTCGTACCCAGTTAAAGATTGTTCCTGAGATAGACCAGTTTATGGCCTATTATGTCAACTAGATGGTGATTATTGTTTGGAAGTGCCAAGGAAGCGGCGTGACCTGCTAGGGCATCGGCTTCGATATTTTGGAGCCTAGGAACGTGCTCTATAAAGAATACTTCCAAGGTTACAATGATGGCAATTGTTGTCTGATAATAGGAAATCAGGTCCTCATTGCAAACCTCGTATGAACCTCAGATCTGGTTAAAAACCAACTGTGAGTCACCATATGCTTCCAGGTAGTTGATCCCCACTTCTTTTGCGAGTTGGAGTCCGTTGACTAGAGCGTTATATTCGGCTACGTTGTTTGAACAGGGTTCTGTAAGAGAATATGCCCTATTGACCACCAACCCAGAGGGAAAAATTAATACTACCCCGACTCCAGTGACGATATCACCTTGTGGCCCCGTTCTTGAAGCACCGTCAAAGAACATTCGCCAAATGGCGTCCTGCGAAGTCATGTTCGAGGTGACGACTTCGTCAGGAATTTCTTCATAGATTCTGGCTGTTTCTGAGCCTGGATGGGCTGCTAGGAAGTTAGCCAGGGCTTGACCTTTGATAGCCTTCTGTGGAACAAAAACCATATTGTATGGAGATAATAGTATCGCCCAGGTGGCTAGACGATAACTGAGTGCACCGGGCTTGGTCATGAGAACCCTGAGAGGATTAACTCGTGAAACAACATAGATGGTCTGCCCTGTGACATAGTATCATGTTTTCTGAATGACGAACACTAGGGCAAGGCACTCTTTCTCCACGACAGTGTACCTATGTTCCGGTCCTACCATCATCCGGCTGAGATAGTAAATGGCTTGTTCATGTCCCGCATCATTATTCTGTGCTAGCAGAGCACCGAGGGAGTGTTCCATCGCCCGTACATAGAGCAGGAAGGGCTTTTCGACGACCGGGGCTACCAGAACTGGCAGATTCGTCAGGTACTCCTTAATATCATCGAAGGCATGCTGACATTCCTCGTTCCATATGAAAGAGACACCTTTCCTCATGAGTTGAGTGAAGGGTTGACATCATCCTGAGAGGTTAGATATAAACCTCCTGATATAGGCTAGTCTTCCCTGAAGGCCGCGGAGTTCACGGAGGTTCCTTGGTGGACTCATCACCAGGATTATTTTTGTTTTGTCGGGATCTATGTGAATGCCCCGGGAAATAATGACAAAGCCCAAGAACTTTCCGCTGGACACCCCCATGAAAGACTTGGTGGGATTCAGGTTGTGCGCTCGCATGAGGTCGAACATTGTTCCCAAATCATGTAAGTGATCATTCTTTGAGCAGCTCTTGACGGCGATGTCGTCAACGTAACACTCCACCGTCTTGCGCAAATGATATCTGAAGATGACACTCATAGCCCGTTGATATGTAGCACCGGCGTTCTTCAGGCCAAAGGGTATGACCGTATAACAATATACGCCGATCGGTGTTTGGAATGACGTATGCTTCTCGTCGTCAGGAGATATCTTGATTTGATTGTATCCTAAAAAATCCATCCACAAAGGACATGCACTCGAAGCCACACATATTATCAATCATTATATCGGTGATCGGAAGAGGGAATTCAACCATAGGGCAGGCCGCATTCAGATTACGGAAATTGATGCAAATTCGGATCTTTCCGTTCTTCTTGATGACTGGTACTACGTTGGCTACCCAGTCCGGGTGCTGCTCTTCGTGGATGAAATCGGTCACGACCTGCACCCATTTTTCAGATACGAAGCATGTCCAAGCCCAGCCTACACCGCAGTATCGGCGGTAGTACGCTGTCTATACACAAGTCACGGCAATCTAGAAACTCATGTAAACTATATCTCATCCACAGAATAATCATGTCACAAACAAGATCAATGAAAAGACATGAACTGAATAATAATAAATATAACTGAATATCAAGAATCAAGGTCACGTTCGGTGGACATAAATCTACTACCAGTAGACTGAAAAATAGAGAAATACATGAAATAAACCAACTGAGTACAGCCTGCTAACCAAGTAACCTCAACTGCAAAGCACCGCTATCAGAAGCTAACTCAAATTCGCTCGCCTGCTCCTGACTCAAACTCGGCTAACCTGAAAAGATCATCAGGTCCTCAGAGGACTAGCAAGATACATAAAAATAAGCCTTTCTAACAGTTTATTATGCATGGGGAAAATACAGAATAAACAAGTAAAACTGAGCAATGAATAAAGCACGAATCCATATACTGTCTACACACATATGAACTGCTGAACGAGGACGAGAGAACTCATGTCAAGATGTCAACGGATGACCAGATCGAATACTCAAACCCTCGCCCCTAGTGTGGACTCGCAGGTTTGATCAAACTACTAGCCCTCGCCCCTAGTATGGACTCGCAGGCTAGCATCACCCTCGCCCCTTATGTGGACTCGCAGGTGTGAAACATATACTACTAACCCTCGCCCCTAGTGTGGACTCGCAGGTTAGCATCACCCTCGCCCCTAATGTGGACTCGCAGGTGTAGACCAATAACTTCTAACCCTCGTCCCTAGTGTGGACTCGCAGGTTAGCTTAAGACACTGATAACTACTAACCCTTGCCCCTAGTGTGGACTCGCAGGTTAGCTTCAAGGATTCAAGACGCTATTTGCCATGAAATATAAAAGATCAGAACAATTATCGGAGGATTGGACTTTTACTTCACGTTACAAACTCGCTTGTACAAAGAAAGCCTAGGGACGAAAGCCTAGGTACAACAGTCTAAGTACAATTGTTTATTTTAGATTCTGGGAGGTGACGATAGAGGCTCGGGAAAGCGACGGCCGCTCTGCCTTACTCCTTGGACGATCGGTATGCAGCCTTGGCTCCAGAAGATTGTTCGGCGTTGAAGAAATGCTCTCTTTGCTCTCTCTCTGCTTTTTCTCTCTAAGTATATGGTGCTCTCTCTGATCTCGAAAAGTCCTCTTTGTATGTATGTGTGCGTATGTATATATTGCAAGGGAATGGCATCCTGCTATTTATAAGAATGGAGGGACCTCATTAGGGTTCACAATGATTGCTCCTTAAAGTGGCGGCGGCCTATTGATCGATCAATTTGGGCCATTAATCTTGAGTGTGATAAATCTGGGCCATCTAGTGTAGATTGCACCGAATCCTATCAGTAATTAATGTTGATTGGAATAAATCTCCGTAGTGATGATTTGCTGATGTCTGCAAATCTAAATGAATAAATTTAATTCATTCTCCTGCCACATGTCCCAGATTATTGGGATTTGATCCAATCTTTGATTGCAGTAAATCTGGAAAATTGATTGGCTTTATGACACGTGTCCTGAGAGCCGCTGAGGAGGATTGAGCCGCATAAGGGTTGAGCCGCATAAGGATGGAGCCGCATAAGACTGGCCACGTATCGGGTCTGCTTGGGGAGTGGCCCTCCGAACCTTCGAACTATATGATAATTTGAGCCGTATAATGGGTAATGAGCCGCATGAAGATGATCCTTACGAGCCGTATGGGGGAGGGGGGGCTCTGCTTGAGCCGCATGAGACTGTTTCTGCCTGAGCCGCATAAGGCAGCTTCATCTTGAACCGCATGGAGAGTCTTCGCTCGAGCCGCATATGACTGTCCACGTGTCAGGGCCACGTGGCATTTTCTGGATCTCGGGGGATTGTATCAGAGATCTTCTTCACTTCCCTAGGGGTCTGTCATTATAACAGAGTCATAATTATCTCTTTTGTGTCAGGGCTGCCACTTTTTTAGAGTTGTCAGCCGTCAAAGTAATTAATGCAGGAGGAAAGAACTGTTTTGCAAGCCACGTGTCTTCTGTACTGAGCCGTATAGGACGTCTTGAGCCGCATAGTCCCTTGGGCCGCATGAATCTGTGAGCCGCATGGGCTTCCTGAGCTGCATAGAGTTTTCTGGCCGCATGGATCTTTCTTTAGTATTTTCCATGCTTCTACAAGACCCCCTTCAAAGTTTTTAATTTGTAAAATTAAAATACTTTGAATAAGAAGCATGGTTGTACTCTTCTGGCCGCATACGAAGTCCTGGCCGCATGGATGTTTCAGTCGCATGGATGTTTCAGTCGCATAGATAGTTCAGCCGCATGGATGGCTTAGCCGTATAGCTCCTTGCCACGTGTGCGTGTCTTTAATTGCCTCAAATTCGCTCTTAGTGCCGACTTTAGGAGGGATCCCAAGGGTTGGTTCATTAAATCTCGAGATTTTATGCCCTGGGTGAATCTCCTTTTATGGAAGAGGGGACAAAATCCGAGGAGTCGGTTTTGTCTTTATACGAGGCGGTTTATTACTCCAGGTGTCTTCCCCCTCTCGTCCTCCTATAAATAAGAGGAGTTTGAGAGAGAGAGAGAGGAGTTCTTTACTTCCTCTTTTACTTTAAATCTTTCCCTATTCATCTCTTCATCTTTTTTTTGATTGATAATGGCGCCCAAGAAGACCGTTGCAGCGAAAAAGGCAGCGTCTTCGTCGACCGCGACGGCGAAGGGCAAAACTGCTTCTACTTTGACTGCGGCTGCTCCTCCACCGATCGTCGTTCCCGCGGCTCATCCTGACGTTCATCCCCCCATTGCCGGTATGGACATTGCACGGGTTAAAGAACCCTAACTGCTATGGCTACGTCGTATGCTTTATGCACGAGCCTTTGTTAGTCGTATGTTCGGCCTATGGCCGAGCTGCGAGCCGCATAAGAATGACTGCTGTGACCATATACGCGCTGTGCCAACGCAGCCGTATGAGCTATGCTGAGCTGCATGGATTCACACAAATCTTGTCTGTCACGCGATCAGTGTGAATTTTGTCCGAACCCTGAGGGCCTTATGAGAGCACTGCCGCATAAATTTTTACTGAATTGGGCCGCATACGTATTCCTCTGTGATTAAGCCGCACAAGGCTTCATTAAATTGGAGCCGCATTGTCACATTTCCCGTATTTCGTATTTATACTCGTATTTGGATTTTGGCATGTATTTTTATTTTTCTCAAACTTGTGGAATTTCAGTATTTCTCGTATTTGGGTTTGGCATGGCTCGATTTTATTGGGTTGGTTTGGTTCGGTTTATGTGCGTTGGATCACCTTAACCTATGCTACCCCTCAACCCACCACAACTCACCCTCTTTATAACCCCACCTACCACTCTCTCTCCTCATAACTTCCACCATTAATTTCCTTCTTCTTCTTCTTCTCCTTCCTCCACAACTCTCCCAACCCTAGGCAAGTGCACCTTGCCACTTCATGAGAGCCCTATTTTCTTGGTTTATTTGCTAGATTAGGACATGGTGATCAACATTAGGACTTGCTATTTTGTGATTTGGAGCTTCCTTTGTTCTAAATCTAGGTTTAGCTATTTTCGGATTTAGCATGGTTTGATGTACTTTAGTTGGATTTTATGGGTTTTTGATGCTTCCATGTGGAAGAGCATTCAATTCTACCCAAGTTGAAACTTTAGAAATCTGGATTTGGAGTTCGGATGGCCAAGTTATGATGCTTGGATTCATCCATGGTGTTCTTGCTGTTTGGAGAAGACAGTGAGCAGTGTGCAGAGCTGTTTAGCTTACGCACCCTGAGCTACGCGCGCTCTTTAGCCCTGTGTACGCAGACTTAGGTACGCTTCCTGTTGGAAGCGTGTCTCCTTGAGCGTGCGTGACTTTTCATGTATGCCGCTCCCTGTAGCGTGCGTGACTTTTCACATACGCTGCTCCCTGTAGCGTGCGTGACATTTCACCTACGCTGCTTCCTGTAGCGTGCGTGACTTTTTACCTACGCTGCTTCCTGTAGCGTGCGTGACTTTTCACCTACGCTGCTCTCTCAGCGTGCGTGACTTTTCACCTACGCTGCTCTCTCAGCGTACGTGACTTTTCACCTACGCTGCTCCCTGCAGCGTGCGTGACTTTTCACCTACGCTGCTTCCTGTAGCGTGCGTGACTTTTCACCTACGCTGCTCTCTCAGGGTGCGTGACTTTTCACCTACGCTGCTCTCTCTGGCGTGCGTGACTTTTCACGTACGCAGCTCCCTTGAGCGTGCGTGACTTTTCACGTACGCAGCTCAGTGTTCCTTGGTACACAGACTTGAGTGTGTTTTGGTACGCAGACTTGAGCGAGCCTTGCGTGCGTGCTTTTGTGCGTACGCAGCTTCCCTGCGTGCGTGCTTTTGCACGTATGCTGCCCCTTGACCCCTTGCTTAATCCATTGGCTCTTAGAGTTTTGGTTTTATATCTTTAAGCTTGGCTCTTCTATAGCCCTGTATATTAATATTTTATTAGATATTTTACGCCCATTTTATATCCTTACGCCTTTTGTCATGAACTTGATTTTACTTAATATGTTTGCAATGACTATTGTACATGGCTTGGTATGGCAAGGAACTTGTATAACACGACAGTGACCCGTAGTGGTGCACTCCTGACATGACCAACCTGACTTGATAGTGGCCCGTCGTGGCGCACTCCTGACAAGTACCCTGACATGATTTATCTTGATAACTTGATAGTGGCCCGTGACGGCACACTCCTAACTTGACATGACCTGATAACTTAGCTTGACCTGTCTTGACACCGTGGGTGGTTCTTTCTTGCTTGCTTGTTAAATCCACTTGTCCAGTCTTGCATCATGTCTAGGATGGGACTCCTGAGTACCACGGTCAGGAGTACCTACTAAAATGGATTAAGGCTAATAACTAGAATAACACAGTAGTCATGAAGAGATGACACAGCTACAGGCAATCCCGTTACCTGGGTGCTCCAGGGATTTGTAGCCTGCCGTCGAGTAGGGCGCATTTCCAGCACACTGTCAGGTGTTGCACCCTCTAAGTCACCTAAGGGTACATGCATCTCCTGGACGATGTACCCACCTGAATTCAACCCTAATCTTTCGTCCTGGGTAACCTGGATGGTCTGCAGGGCTTGTGGCTGTGGAACAATCTCACTGCATCTTGTTAGTAATTAGGCCTGTGATAACCCTAGTTAGTTAAAGTAGTAAGCCGTAGGATCTGCTTGGCCGTGATTTATTGAATGAGGTATAACCAGTCTAGTCATGTCTTGATCCCATGCGAGATTGCTTCCTGTCTTGATTACTTATATTACTTATCTTGCCGATAAATGGTGGAAAACCAAGCTCTGTTCAGATGAAGGGTTACAACCTCGGTCCTTGTTTGGTTTACGGGTTGTAACCTGGCTATCGGAATAGTTCCATAGTTATCTCGTCGTATATCATCCTGACATGTTTTCGTAATTTTAGTTTTAATATTAGATTTTTTGTGCTGATTGCTGGCTTTTGTTCTTATTTCGTGGCCCCCTTGTGGCACTTGCTCTTTCTGGGGTTGACCCAGCTGGTTTTGTGTGGCCAGATTTCGGAGCAGCTCCCGAGGATCTACCAAGCTTCCAGCCCAATAGTGAACACTAGACGGAATCCGGGCCAAGAGTGGGTTTTCTATTTTGTCTCGCTCACTCCATTGTAAAAAAATTATTCTTTTGAGGCGTTTAGCCGACGAGCACCTGTTAGCTCGAAGCACTTTTACTTACTGTCTGCCTACGGGCTGTAAACATGATTGACAAATCCTAGGGTTGATCATGTATGACTAAACTCTTGCTAGTCCTAACATTTTGTAACGACTAGCTTCATGATCAGCTGAATATGTAATATTTGGGACGCCTTATTATTGTATATTTAATGATCATACATCTTGCGACTTTATTTACTTGTGGTGATTGAGACACTAGGCTTGTTCATGACCATAAGAGACTGTTGGCTTGTAGAAAACCCTCACATATCTAGACAGTCGTGACCGTATATCGAGGTGGTTTCCATTTTAATATACGTAGCTGGCTATGTCTGCCCCCGCTCTCCAGTATTCTGGTTCTGGGACGTGACACGCATGAGGCTCTGTTGAGTCGGAGCCGCATGGGTGTTTTCTTGAGCCGCATGAGGCTTGGAAGTACCCGATCATTTCTTTTTATCCTTCTTTTTAACTTAACTTTCTCTGTCTTCTTTTCAGTGAATCTGTCGATAAATGCTGCTGGAGAACTCCTGGTAGGTAGTGCCCAAGCTGCTCTGGGTTATAGGTACGACCATATTGTTTAGCATATGGCGGATCAGTTTCCAAGTGACGAACCCCCGGCTAGACTGAATGCCATCAAGAATCAGCCTTTCCATTTCCTTAACGCTGTGATGAACTCCGGGAAATTCGAAGGGGACTATTTGAAGCCTGCGTTCTTTTTTGGAGACGCCTTGACTGTGGAGAACAGTCATGTTCTGGAGGTGTCGAAGAATTGGAGTTTTGTCTCTCAGGGGGTGGCGATCCGCATCCCCCAAATGGAGCGACACTTTCCATTATCTTGGTTCAATATGCTCCCATTGGACCGGAAGATGGGAGAAACTTTAACCCCTACCCGAGGTGGGATGTTTGTGGGAAACATCTATTATAACAACAATCTGAAGTCAGTAACTGCCGGCAAGGTACACACCAGCTGTTCTATAACGGGATTGGTCCCTGGTACTTTCTTAAATGTGTCGGGCCCCAATTTTACCTTTTCTACTGCCGACACTTTTATAAATCAACTTGCTCGGAAGGGCTCCTACCCCATTGGCCGGTTGATGCTCCCTAGTTGGATACATCCTATTCTCTCGTGGACCAACCTGTCTATGTGGATCTTGCAGAAGTATGAGGCCTTTTTGTGTGAAATTGGCCTTTACCATGCTATTCGAGGCACCAGCCATGGCTTGTCCATAAACAAGAAGTTGTTCATGTCTCTGTTGGAGATGTATAACTGCCGTACGGGAACCTTCTATACACCCGTAGGGGAAATGGGGCTTGCACTCTATGAAATGCACGCAGTCTCCAAGCTCCCTTGGGGGGACGAAGCTTTCGAGGCGTATACTCCCACGAATGAGGAGTTCGAAGATTTGGAAAGGCGGTATCCCGGCTTCGTGGCTCTTTACCAAGAGATATTGTGCCACTATAGCACATGTCATCAGATAGCCCGAAAGGATAGCAGTTCGGAAGGGAATGCCCTCCACACCAAGGACTGGATGCACTTTCTCTTCCCAACGGATGCCTCCGGTCGAGTTACCTCCCGTCGCCCTCGATCCCGGGAAGTGGTTAAAGATTTGGTGTCGTCGGCTAAGAGGGTGGCCACCACCAGTGATAGATTCGGGAGTAAGACCAACTCTTTTGATTATTTTTACCAGGATACCCAAGAGCTGTCAGAGAAGGCGCTCCTGGCGGGGTTTTTGATGATATGGCTGCGAAATTGTGTAGTCTCTGGAGGGGCTGGTTCTATCGAGAGAATCAGTCGTAACTTCATCCTTCCGGCTATGAAGTTAGTTTTGAGAATCAGGCTAGCTCTCCTCCCAGCCATGGTGTGCAGCATACATCGTGGCCTTCGCACCTTCACTTCTAAGGTCATCGCTCATGACGTGACCAAGGATTTTGAACGGACCGAGTTGCCCTATCACTATTTGATGGGGTGGCTGTTGATGTATTATCCGTCTTTGATGAGACCGGGCTCTGAGGATGGTGTAACTGATGATGACGCATTTATTTTCCATTACCGTGATGAGCCTTGGGAGCATGAGACCATGCGGGCTTGTCGGATGGCATTGGCGAGGGCAGATATGTACCATATATTCGTATCCGTCCCTCGCTTTACTGCTAAGGACATAGAGATTGTACATCTTGACGATATTGTGCCCCCTCAACTTTTGGACGGCCAAATGCTCCTGTGGCTGCGTAACATTCGTCCCGCACACCTGATTTATCGTAACTATAATACTATTTTTCTGGAGCCTTATCTGCCTAGCAGGTTTACCCGACAGTTTGGATACAGTCAACTTTATCTAGACAATCCCATCTCCTGTCTGGGTTTTGAAGGTAGCCTTCTTGATGGTATCAGGGCTTGGCAATACTACGATACATTCCATACCCGTAACATTTTCTCGGTCCCTTCCATTAAGGCGTCAGTAGAGATCTTGTACATGGCGGCTTTGTATCATGTCATGGCGAACAAACCTCCGGTCGGTTTTAACCCAGGTGCCAGTTTTATTGTTGGTACCGGCCT
The DNA here is from genome assembly GCA_029216955.1 of Iris pallida. Classification (NCBI taxonomy): domain Eukaryota; kingdom Viridiplantae; phylum Streptophyta; class Magnoliopsida; order Asparagales; family Iridaceae; genus Iris; species Iris pallida. The sequence continues at coordinate 4,913,230 of JANAVB010042618.1, forward strand.
GGAGGAAGGATCTCAAGGGGCCAAGAAGAGAAAGACTAGAGTCAAAGTGTCAGATTTGGATTCCGCTGCTAAGGATGATGAAGGCAACGAGCATGGTGTAGATGACTCTATCCTTCCGGTGGAAGACGTAGAGGTGGATCAGTCGCCTATTTCGTCAGATGAGATGTTGGGGGATCAGCCACCCGTTACGCCTGGCCCTTCTCCAAAGCGTAGCAGGCAAGTTTCTCCTGTTGGCGGTATTTCTCGTTCTCGGAAACTGGTTGCGACCTGACACCGTCAGCTGACCATAAGAGAAAGTGGAGAAGAAATTAACCCTGCGTCAGAGGTAACCAAGCCACTCCTGGTTCTTCCTTCCTTCTTTCCTTCTAGCTTCGATTTTAATCATCTTCTTTCCTTTTTGTAGGTGTCAAGAGAAAAAGAAGAGTCTCAAGATGCTGAGGTGGTGACCAGGGATGACGGGGGTTTAAATGAACCTGTCCCTGAAATTGCTGAATTTCGTCAAGATGACGTTGATCGCATCGTACTTCCCTCCGGGGTGGCTGGGATAGAGGAACCCGCTGGATATAACTTGGAGGTTGCGGGTAAGGTGGTCATGTCGGCTACGCACGAGCTGCATCCTCCATGTCCCTCTTCTGGTAAGATAAGCCGAATCTTATCCCGTAAGGAGGCCTATCTGCTCTATCATCATATCCTTCAGGTCACGTCGACTGATCATTGTTCTGGGCATACAGTTTTGGCCTCTCCAGTGTTGAGGATGGACACTATTGAGACGAACTTTATCGAAGGGGCACCGGTGGAGAGGAGTGTACTTCCTCTTCCTCTGGCTCGTCTTGAGGGGCCTCCCGTGGACTCGAGTTCAGAAAGTATGGTGATGGGACGGCCAGGGCAGGGGATGATGGTCCTTTCATCCTCTTCCGCTGGGGTTGCTCCGAGAGCCGACCTCTCTGCCCTACCGAGTATCCAGGCTCTTCGGGTGGCGGAGGAAGAGTTATCCGTTATCCGTGCATCGTTCTGCTCAGATTCCATCCTCTTGATGGCAAGTTCTAACATTACTCCTCCGATGTTGCCGACCACGCTTCCTCTGACGTCGTCCTCTACAGAGGTCTTGGATGATGCGTTACAGGACGTAGTTGACAGTTTTCACCGTCACTTGAGGAGAGGAATAATAGCTGCTGTAGAAAGAGGGACCTCTTTCGTCTTGTCCCGACAATGCGCGTAGGGTCAAATTGATATTCTAAAGACTCTTCTCGGTGGTGCGGGACTGGCTGCGCTCTTGGAGGCAAAGTTATTGGAGGCTGAGCAGTTGGTGGCCCAGCTGCAGGTGCTGCGGCAGGCTGATTTGTCTGCTGTTATAGATCGGGAGCGTGGCTCTCTCACTGCTACTATAGAGACGACAAGGGCTGCTCGAGATAAAACCAGGCCGACCGTACTGAAGGACCTTCATGATCTGTCTAATCGATACGATCAATTGAGCCATGAGGGCGAAGATGTCATAGCTCGAGAAGCGGCTGCCTCCCGTGGGATCACTGAGACACGAGAGGAGATCCTTAAGCTTCAGAGGAAGCTAACTTTCTTGGAGTCTGAACTTGAGGCTGTACGTATTGATAAGGAGCTGATTATTCAGGAGGCTGACAGAGTCAATCGAGCTTCTACTGACTTGGAAGTTGCCCTGAAGAAGTTGGAGGATGATTGGCAGGAGCTCATGGGCTTGGATAATGAAGAGCGGTTATCTTGGGAGGCTGAGCGTCGAGTTAAACATCGACTCGAACAGGACGCTACCTTAGTGAAGAATCGTCTTTTGGAGTTATGTAATGCTGAGCTATAGTCGGCCTTTTCTTCTTTTGTTTTGTTCCTGTTTTCTTTTTGAGAGGGACGTGGTCCCAAAAGATGTAATGCTTTTTTCTTCTTTCAAATAAAGAGTATTTTTCATTCTACCCTTCATTTGCATTGCTTGTTATACCTGTGATATGATAGTGATATTTGCCCCGCGCGGGGGAATTGTTTGTGGGCTCGCCATCTATGTCATACCTTGGTTTTTGGTACGGATAACAAGTTTGGTTAGGATACCTGGAACAGCCATGGCAAAGTGGTCATTGGTGCTCTCGGTATCGGAAAAAAGAATGCCGTAGAGCAGCTGGGCTCCCGGGGCATGATGAGATGGCGGGCTTGTGCGAAGAAACTTAGCAGAGGATATTTGTGGGCCTATTATCCTTGGCGTACCCTGGCTTAGGATACGGATAATAGGATAAAAGGGAACCAACATATTTGCTCAGAGGTAATGAGGACATGGCAAGTATGAAGGTTTTACTGTGGAATCTTCCTACTCAGAGGTAATGAGGACATGGCAGGAGTGAATTCAATGGAGGCTATTTATGGTCAACAGAGGACATTTGTGGACCTATTATCCTTGTCGTACTCCGGTTGTGGGTACAGATAATAGGTTGAAAGAGAATCGACATACTTGCTCAGAGGTAATGAGGACATGGCAAGTATGAAGGTTTCTTCTACGGAGCCTTCCCACTCAGAGGTAATGAGGACATGGTAGGAGTGGGCTCAATGAAGAGGGGGTACATAGAACGACTCAGAGGTAATGAGGACATGAAAGTTCTATGTAGGGGGTGATTTGTTTTTGGTGGAAGTAAAACGACTCAGAGGTAATGAGGACATGGCCGTTTTAGAAATTTGTGGATCGCTTACCCTTTTTGTGTACTGAAGTGCGGGTACTGGATCATGAGGGAGGATCTCTTCCAGGAAGAAAGTTCAGAGGTATGATCATACATGACTTACTATCTGAAAGAGCGACCGGGATGTGAGTTTAGAGGCACCAGCGGGTACATGACTCGATATTGTGAAAGTGTGAGTTACAGTGGCACCAGCGGGCACATGACTCGATAATCTTGGATGTTGTGGATTATGAGTTCAGTGGCACGAGAGGGTACATGACTCGGGAATCTGGAGAATAGTGAGTGTGAGTTCAGCGGTACCAGCGGGTACGTGACTCAATGATCTGGAAATTTGTGGATGTGAGTTCAGCTATACCAGCGGGCACATGACTCAATGATCTGGAGAATTGTCATCTAGACATAGTATTTCTTCAGGAACTTGCCCTTGACGGGCAACATGAGCAAATCCCCATTCTGTTTTGCGAGGCGGTAAGCTCCGTTGGAGAATACGACCTCAATGATAAATGGGCCTTTCTATTTTGGCTGAAACTTACGGGCGGTCTTGTGAGTCATGACCATCGGTCTCCGGACTGCCAGAACGAGATCGCCCACCTGGAATGTTCTGATCTTGACCTTCTTGTTGAAGCCTCCAGAGATGCGTGCTTGCTATAGCTCGATTCTTTGCTGAGCGAGGAGGCGCTTTTCATCTAAGGCCTCTAACTCTTGTAGTCGGCGTCGGTGTTATCATTCGTCATCAATTGATAAGTGAGGGCGACGCGGAGTGAGGGTATTTGAGTCTCTAATGGGAGAACTCCCTCACTTCCGTACACCAGGGAGAATGGTGTGTTCCCGGTAGCTGTTCAGACTGTAGTACGGTACGCCCATAAACATTCACCGAGCTTCTCGTTCCAGTCGTGTTTGTTGGAAGAGACAAACTTCTTGAGGAGTTTGATGATTGTTTTGTTGAATGCCTCTGCCAAACCATTTGCTGCTGGATTGTACGGTGTCGAAGCAATATTATGGATGCGATGCTTATCGCAGAATCGATAGAAGACGTGGCTTACAAACTGCGGACCATTATCGTGGATGATCCTCCGGGGCAGTCCAAAGCAATAGATGACGTGATGCTTGAGGAAGCTGATCACGTTTGAAGTCTTTACTTCGGCGAGTAGAACAGCTTCTGCCCATTTGGAGAAGTAATCCGTGATCGCAAGTATGAAGCGATGTCCACGGGAGAAAGGTGGAGTAATTGGACCAATGATATCCATCCTCCATGCTTCGAAGGGCCAGGATGCCACTATCGGATGTAGAAATTCGGATGGCTGGTGAATGAAGTCCGTGTGGACTTGGCAGGCTTTGCACCTTCTTGCATAGTCTATCGCATCCGCTACCATCGTGGGCCAGTAGTAGCCCATTCGGCGGAGACGATCTTGTAATTTAGGGCAAGGCTGATGGGCCCCGCAGACACCGTCATGAGCTTCTCGCACGGCTTCTTTGGCCTCTGCGTTTGACAAACACCGAAGCAATAATCCATCGTAGGATCGGCGATACAGCATTTTCGTCTCTGTATCGTAAAAGAATCTGAGGGAACGCCGTCTAATGGAGGTGGCCTCATTTGGGTTCTCGGGCAGGATGTCTTAGACGACGAAGTCGATGAATGGTTGTCTCCAGTCTGGGGCATCATCAGTCGTCTGAGCGGAATAACTTGCCACAAATTGAACGTTGTTCTTGGGGCAGACCAGCTCGTGGCCTATCACATCTACCGATTGATGGGTATGATTCGGCACTACTAGGGAAGCGGCCAGGCCTGCTAAGGAATCGGCTTCGATATTTCGGATTCTGGGGACGTGCTCGATGAAGAACCCCTCGAACGATGAGATGATGTCGATTGCTATTTGGTGGTAGGGGATCATGTCTTCGTGGCGAACTTCGTATGAGCCCCGGATCTGATTGACGATTAACTGGGAATCGTCGTATGCTTCAAGATATTCTACCTCCAGCTCTCTTGTAAGTTGGAGGCCAATGACCAGAGCGTTGTACTCGGCCATATTGTTAGAGCAGGGTTCTGTGAGGGAGTAAGCGCGATTAATCACCAATCCGGAAGGGGAGACCAGCACCACCCCGACTCCGATGACGATGTTGCCCTTGGGTCCAGTTCTCGAAGCACCGTCGAAGAACATTCACCATATATCATCGTGAGAGGTTGCATGCGAGTCGGCGACCTCATCTGGGATCTTTTCATATATTTTGGATGACTCCGAACCTGGGTGGGCTGCTAAAAAGTTCGCCAGGGCTTGACCTTTGACAGCCATTTACGGGACGAAGATCATATGATAAGAGGACAGCAATATTGCCCATGTAGCGAGGCGAGAGCTGAGTGCCCCTGGTTTAGTCATGAGGACCCTGAGAGGATTGACTCGTGAGATCACATGTATTGTTTGTCCAGTGACATAGTGCCGCGTCTTCTGAATGGCGAATATTAGGGCAAGGCATTCCTTCTCCACAGCGGTGTATCGGTGCTCTGGCCCAATCATCATTCGGCTGAGGTAATATATGGCTTGTTCATGGCCTGCATCGTTGTTTTGTGCCAGCAGAGCCCCGAGGGAATGCTTCATTGCTCGTACGTAGAGCAGGAATGGTTTTCCAGCAACAGGGGCCACCAGGACCGAAGGGTTCGACAAATATTCTTTGATGCTGTCGAAGGCCTGCTGACATTCTTCGTCCCATACGAACGAGATGCCTTTCTTGTTGAGGTGGGTGAATGGTCGGCATCGTCCGGAGAGGTTAGAAATGAACCTCATAATGTAAGCTAGCCTCCCTTGAAGGCCTCTGAGTTCGCGGAGATTTTTCGGGGGACCCATCTCCATGATTGCCTTTGTCTTCTCAGGGTCTACATGGATACCATGGGCGGTGATGATGAAGCCCAAGAACTTCCCACTGGATACGCCCAGGAAGGACTTCGTAGGGTTCATTTTCAAATTGTGTGCTCGCATTAGGTCGAATACTGTCCTCAGGTCCTGCAGATGGTCTTCCTTGCGGCGACTCTTGACGGCAATGTCATCAACATAGAACTCCACCGTCTTGCGTAAGTGGTCTCTGAAGATGATGCTCATAGCTCTTTGATATGTGGCGCCAGCATTTTTTAAACCGAGAGGCATAACTGTGTAGCAGTATGTGCCAATCAGTGTTCGGAATGATGTATGCTTTTCGTCGTCAGGAGACATCTTGATTTGGTTGTACCCCGAGAAGCCATCCATGAATGACATACGTTCGAAGTCGCAGGTGTTGTCAATCATGATGTCTATGATAGGGAGGGGGAAATCATCTCTGGGGCATGCCTCGTTCAGATTGCGGAAGTCGATGCAGATTCGAATCTTCCCATTCTTTTTGAGGACAGACACTATATTGGCGACCCAATCCGGGTGTTGTTCCTCGTGAATGAAGCCGCTGGCTATCAGCTTGTTGACTTTGTTTTCGATCGCATCCATGATGCCTGGGTGGAAGCGTCGCTGTTGTTGCTTGACTGGTTTTGCGTCCGGCCGAATGTTGAGCTTGTGAAGAGCAATATCGGGATTTAACCCCGACATGTCTTCATAGCTCCAGGCGAACACATCAATATATTCTTTGACAAGTTCCAGCAGTGATTCTCGCTCTTCGTCTGTTAAGCTTTTACTGACGAAGATTGGTTTTGGAGAAGATTCGCTGCCGAGATCTACTTGCATGACCTCATCTTCAGTGGAAGGTTCTCTCTGTTCGAACCGCTTTTCCTATTGTGCATCCAGCTGCTGCGCCCATAGCTCTAGCTCGAGGATCTCAGGGATGTCTTCATCTTCTTCATAAGCGTCGGCGAATGCCATGTTGACCGACAGGACTTGTATGAATACATCTTCGATGCTGGTATCTGAGTCAGAAGTTGGTGACCCGGTCGAATGTGAATGCCAGTCTCATTTTTCATTTGAACTCTCAGGGGTCGTCGTAGGTGTTACATATCCTAGTCTACATCGAGTTTTGCTATAGTAGTCCTGTGGTTTGCCTGCCGGGACTGGTGGTTTCAAAGGTAATCGTCGTCCAGTGCCGTAGTTCAAGCCTGGCGTTGTCTCCAGATCATACCCCTGTTTCTGCATGAGATATTTGGATTGGGGGATATAAAGATACATAGGCAGTCTCCCGGCATCTGATCCAAGGTCGACTTCTTCTACGGTGAAGGGATGTGGATCATCCTTCCAGCCGAAGATGATTGGATGGTCCCCTCCCTCGATTATACGGTAAGCGTCTTCCACTGGAGTAAGCTGGATTGCGTTGTGCACATTTGTCACCTGTGTGTGGAGGTGAGTGCCTATACCGTGTTCCATAGCATACATCGTACAAAGCTTATTAAGCTCGAGGTATTTCAAAGATAGCCCTTTATTGATGAAGTAAGGTACCTTTTCTAGGAGGATGACATCATCTGTGGAGGGAACATCAGTGTGGGCAGCCACATACTTGGCTAACTCCGGCTCCTCTTCGGCTACCCCCTGTATAAACGAAGACTGAGAGGACGACCTGGGCAGCTTGATCGTCAGCGGTTCAGCTGGTGGAGCAGAACGTGTAGTTGTTGGCAAACTAAGGACCCCCAGCTTGGTACTCGATGCTGGGCGGAGAGTGGTTGGTTCGCTAGAAGTTCCAGGCCTTGCATCGGGGTGACGACCCTTCTTGGGAAGGCGTATCGTCATTGGCTTGTCGGAGGGATTGAGCTTCTCCGTTTGAGACTGGCCGACTCTCGGCAGCCTGATTGTCAGTGGCTCCGTTGTGGGTCTTAGCACTTGGCAAGACCTCGGCAGTCGAATTATCATCTGCTCTTCTTGTGCCGAGAGGCTGATTGCGTCCTTACGCAGAGTGGCGGTAAGGGGTACAGACTTGCCAGGTTTGCGAGCTTGGAGGTGGATCGTCAGAGGTTCTTCTGATCCTGTGGCTCACTCGGTACGAGCTTGCACATCTTCTTCATCAAGGTGTCTCTTCGACGTTTTGTATAGGCAGGAGTATAAGTAGTAGGATTCGACCCCTTTGAAGGGATCGATATCAGCAAACTCTGTTCTTACGAAGCTGTGTTTGTCGACATATTTGAAGCATTGGTGCAGCGTGGAAGGCACGATCATATAATCGTGTATCCAAGGGCGCCTCAAGAGGATGTTGTAAGAAGTGTCTGCAACTATGACGTAGCAGGTGACTTCTGATTGGAGATCACCAATCTGACACTTTTAGACGAATCTTCCCAATTGGGTAGCTCCTGTCTGAATTGAAACCGCTGATGGCGGTGCTTGTAGGCGTCAGGCGATGCATTGGGATGCGGAGGTGATGTAGCAGACCCTTCAGGATAATGCTTACGGAAGAGCCAGGATCAATGTGCATCCGATCCACCTTTACGTCGCTGATGTATCCAGTGTAGTATAGTGGACGATCATGCAGATTGGTTTTGATGAGCATGTCCTGCGGAGTGAAGACGATGTTGGGCATTGCTCCCGTACAGGCGCAGTCTTGGAGATCTGCAGGCGGGTTCTCTCCTGTGAACTTGACCTGAGCGAGGTATGCATCGGTGTTTTGGAGTGCATCGCTCAAAGCTGCACGAACATCCTTGGAGAGTCTCAGAAGCTCGTATAATGACAACTTGGCCGGTGTGTTGGCCAATTGTGCTAAGATATCGAAGTTGTAGGGCTTCTCCAGCCCTTGTGATGCCTTTTTCTGGAGGGATTTGTCAAAGCGAGCCTCCCTCGGCCTAGGCTTGTCGGTCGTCGAAGGCTGAGCCGGTCCCACAGCGTCGGTTGTGGTGGGATGATAATCTTCAGTTGGGTTGTCAGCCACAGGTTGGGATTGCGCCCCAGACCGGGTGACGACGGCTGTAGCTTCTTCGATGTCCGTTGAGATTGTGCGACAAGACCTGACTTTTCTACCCTTCTTTTTACAGATGGAAGATGATGTGGGCCGAGTTACTTCCGGTACCAAGTCTGGATGGATCCACATGACCTCCCCTCGTGATGTAGTGAGGGGCACTAGACCAGCCGCCGGATCTCGGGGAGGTGGAAGATTAGCAATCTCCATTATCGCCAGAGGAATGGGGACCACACCGTCTTGAGTTTTCGTCGAAGGGAAGCTGCCGAATTGTACCGACACCATATTGGCTGCCACTGTTACCTCTTCGAAATCGATGGCCAGAGCGTTCGAATCGATAAGGTTTTGGGTGTACCGTTTTAGCTGGTAGCAGTCGTGTGTGGCATGGTGGACGTAACGATGGTAATGGCAGTACTTCGGGTTCTCCATGTCTGCCTGCCGCGATTCCCGTCTTGGTGGAGGAAGCTGAATTCTGTCTCCTTGTATGAGCATGTCCAAGATGGGCTTGACTTGACCGTCTTCGAAGGAGTAAGTAATTTGCGGTCATTGTTTGTCTGCTGGCTTTGGCTCAGGTTTCTGTGCTGTGTCGGCCACCATAGCTTGCTTACCCCTGCTGTCCCGATTGTTGGAGGGGCTACCCCCATTGTCGTTGTTAGGACGCTTGCCCTTATTCTCTCCATCCGAGATGTGCAGTCCCAATTGGCGGGCTTTCTTCAATCGTTCTTCGGCACTTGTGGCACTGATGATGAATGTCTTCCAATCCTTGAATTGACTTTCGCCCATCCAGAGACTGATTGTTGGGAGCAGTCTCTTTTGGCAAATTTCAATCAAGGAGGAATCCGAATTTCCAGATGGCAGCTTCATTACGGTTTAGCGAAACCGCTCGATATAGTTTCTTGTTAGCTCTTTCTCCCCTTGGACGACGTCCATGAGGGTGGACATTGTGATGTCCTGCCCTACTTCGTAGAATCTCTCCAAGAATATGCGCTTGAAGCCGACGAAGGAGTGGATGCAGTTGTCTGGCAGGTTGCGGTACCAGTCGAAGGCGACCCCTTCCAATGCCCCGATGAATAATCGTGTGAGAATAGCATCGTCATGGGGCAGATGGTCGGTGGTGACCTCGAAGTAAGTAATGTACCGACTTGCTGAGGTCTTGCCGTCATAGAGGATTGATATTGAACGACTTATATCTTAGTGGGAATAGAACGTCCCTCCAGGACAGCAGGGTACGGTTGCCGTATTCTGAGGTCTTGAGAATTTTCTCGAGCGTGAAACATGGCTCGGAGCTCCTGGACCTCTCTTCTCGCTTCGCGGGCCTCGTCCATGGCGGTGGGGGCCGTTGTTTCAGGAGGACCATTGCCCGGGTTCGGTACCGCCGAATTTGAGTTCGCATTGACCGCAGGACCCGTGTTTGTTTGGTCGGGCGTTCCTCCCTGCAAAGTAGGAAGGGCCACTTTGATTTCGTCCACAGACTTGACCAAGGCATGCAGTATGGCCTCTAGAGTGTCGATGCATTGGCGATTACTGGAACCACCTTGGTTGCTGTCCGTCATGAACACTGTCTTTACATGAGGAGAGATGGAAGGAATAGTGGAGGACGAGCCCTCCGAATCGTACCCCTGTAGTGAGAAGTCATCGGGATATGTGGGAATGTTCTCCTCTAGTTCAGACTCAGAAGGAACAGTACCCCAAGTTTCTGAGTTTGCCTCGTCTGGGGAATTGTGGACGTCCTCAGGGACGTCGGGGTTTGCTGTATCTGATGGTAGAGTTGTTTCCCCTGGCTTGTCTTCTTGGAAGATCGAATTATCGTGGAGGTTCGGAGGAACGCTACCCACAATCCCAGCAACACCCAGTGATGTGGACGACGAGTCTTCCACTGTAGCAGATTTCGTCTTGGAACGGGTACCTTGGAAAACTCCGGTGGCAGGCACCCGCTTAGACGACAATCTTTTATTCATAGTGGTTGATATCTTTGGGCTAGGGGCGCTGGTCTTCTTCCCCTTCCCATCGGCGGGGACTTTCCGAACAGAGTTGCAGGAGACGACGGGAAGTGCCTCGTCTTCTGAAGATGGCTGTTGCAGTCTTTGAAATACAGACTGTCGATCTTCTTGCACCGTCGTGCTGTTGCAGCAGCAGTTGATAATGATTTGGGTGCAGTAACATCCGTGGGAGGACACTTTGAACCCCGATGCACCTTCTCTTTCCTTGCATTTGTGGAGGATGGCCTCACGCAAGTCAGATGGGTCTGGACCGACCATGTTTGCTCCCGAGATTTTAGGAGACTTTTGCGAACAACTCTGTCCGACTGCCGACGGGGGCTGGACTCGAGTGGTTCTGTACAACTTCCCATCCGAGGCCCGCGTAACAGTATACGGAACGCTCGGATGGTCAGAGGTCAGATCAGCGGACCGAACTCGCCAGGCTTGCGCTGCTTTAGACTTCTTCGCTCTAGTGCGTAAGGGCACGTAGTAGGAAGAGTCTAAGTGATACTGGAGAGAGTCATACATATCTTCTTGGGAGCACAAGAGATCAGGACCATAAGACAGGCGGTCGAAGACAGAGCCGTACGGGGTAGGCGTCATGCTGCCTTCCTCAACAATCTTCATGCGGCTGGCAGATGTAGCCGCATAAGCTTTCTTCATGCAGCTGGGAAGTCTCAACCGCATGAGTATTCTTCATGCGGCTGGATGATCTGGCCGCATAGACTTTCTTCATGCGGCTGGTAGGTCCACCCGCATGAGCCTCCTCCATGTGGTTGGCAGATTTGGCCACAGGAGTGCTCGATTTTTTCTTGGGGCGCATAGAGTCGCTCTTTGTCCCTACAAGTCCAGCATCGTAATGTTTTCCTCTGCCGAACTTGGGGACAACAGAGTTCTCTACAGCTCGAAGTGGAGCCGTATGAGAGTCGCCTTCGCCGTCTTGGGTAGCCGAGAGTATCCGTCCAGAGCTTGTGGGGGAGCAAATGATTTTGTCCTCCACTCGCAGCGAGCTTTCTTTGTGCGGGTTCGCTTCTGGATCGGGCCGGCACTTCCTTCAGAGAGCATCTCTTCAAATGCCTGTTGGTCTAAACGGAACGACCATCTTCTGTTACGTGGAGCCAAGCTTGGCTGCATCCGACTGCATCACCAACTCCTCAGCCGTGGAGAAGTTTGTCCCCAGCAGAGTCGCCATCAGTGTTTGCCATGAAATATAAAAGAGCAGAACAATTATCGGAGGACTGGACTTTTACTTCACGTTACAAACTTGCTTGTACAAAGAAAGCCTAGGGACGAAAGCCTAGGTACAGCAGTCTAAGTACAATTGTTTATTTTAGATTCTGGGGGTGACGATAGAGGCTCGGGAAAGCGATGGCCGCTCTGCCTAACTCCTTGGACGATCGGTATGCAGCATTGGCTCCAGAAGATTGCTCGGTGTTGAAGAAATGCTCTATTTGCTCTCTCTCTGCTTTTTATCTCTAAGTATATGGTACTCTCTCTGATCTCGAAAAGTCCTCTCTGTATGTATGTGTGCGTATGTATATATTGCAAGGGAATGGCACCCTGCTATTTATAAGAATGGAGGGACCTCATTAGGGTTCACAATGATTGCTCCTTAAAGTGGCGGCGGCCAATTGATCGATAAATCTGGGCCATTAATCTTGAGTATGATAAATCTGGGCCATCTAGTATAGATTACACCGAATCCTATCAGTAATTAATGCTGATTGGAATAAATCTCCGTAGTGATGATTTGCTGATGTCTACAAATCTGAATGAATAAATTTAATTCATTCTCCTGCCACGTGTCCCAGATTGTTGGGATTTGACCCAATCTTTGATTGCAGTAAATCTAGGAAATTGATTGGCTTTATGACACGTGTCCTGAGAGCCGCTGAGGAGGATTGAGCCGCATAAGGGTTGAGCCGCATAACGATGGAGCCGCATAAGACTGGCCACGTGTCGGGTCTGCTTGGGGAGTGGCCCTCCGAACCTTCGAACTATATGATAGTTTGAGCCGTATAATGGGTAATGAGCCGCATGGAGATGATCCTTACGAGCCGCATGGGAGGGGGCCTCTGCTTGAGCCGCATGAGACTGTTTCTACCTGAGCCACATAAGGCAGCTTCATCCTGAACCGTATGGAGAGTCTTCGCTCGAGCCGCATATGACTGTCCACGTGTCAGGGCTACGTGGCATTTTCTGGATCTCGGGGGATTGTGTCAGAGATCTCCTTCACTTCCCTAGGGGTCTGTCATTATGACAGAGTCATAATTACCTCTTTTGTGTCAGGGCTACCACTTTTTTAGAGTTGTCAGCCGTCAAAGTAATTAATGCAGGAGGAGAGAACTGTTTTGCAAGCTACGTGTCTTCTGTTCTGAGCCGCATAGGACGTCTTGAGCTGCATAGTCCCTTGGGTCGCATGAATCTGTGAGCCGCATAGGCTTCCTGAGCCGTATGGAGTTTCCTGGCCGCATGGATCTTTCTTTAGTATTTTCCATGCTTCTACAGACACAGAGGTAAAAGCAGTTCAGTTTACGACTCACGACATGACTCGATCAAGGCTCAAATGAATACATCCAATAAGGCACAAGCTAACTGTGAATACGGTCTATATAGCAATGGGAAAATATACAAGCAGGATATAAAAGATACATGTCAGTTATATGAAAAAATTGGATAATAATAAAAGACAGTGCATGTAAATAAAGCTGTGTAAAAAGGCAAGGTATACTTGCCTTTGGTCCTGAGCTGCTGCACGGGTTACAATCCGTATCGATGTCCAAGTAGCCTATTAGTACCATATACATGATGTCAAATACACAACTAAGATTGATAAGTAGCCTATCTATTTCCATTAGACTCATATTCTAGGTCAGTTGGTCAAAACCATGTCAACTCTGGGTCAACTAGTCCAACTTGCTATTTCTAGGTTGTTATGAGTCAAAACCCAAACTATTGGATCCATATCCTAAGTATCTAGGTTACATTAGATTTATGGGATACTAGGATCTACAGTGTATCTTAAAATACTAGAGTGTTGTATAGGAAGTACTCTATACCATGTATATAGATATATGCAATCCCACACTTCCTGTTGACTAACCCTTATCCTAATATTACACAGGCCACACCCCTTGCTATGTTCTCTAAGTTTGGATTCTAATCCCTCTTCTAATAAGTTAACACTCCTACCCTGATTAATGTCCTGCTCCAAATCAGTTTGGAAAAACTGAAATACTTATTGGCCCATTGTACCCATGTGAACTCTCTAAGTACATACATATATGCTCCAGGACAAACACACTCATCCATACTCTTCCTACATCATTGAATCAAGTAATAGTGATGGTACCCTGTCTCTCAGTCGATCCTCAAGTCTGGTTGGCCCTTAGTAAATCCTCCTAGGTAAATTAGTACCTACACCCTACTCTTTCTCAGTTCTACAAGAGCACCCATTTACAAGTCCTGTTTCCTATACCATAGAGGTTAGGCCAGGGAGCTTAATAACTAAAATAACAACTAGTATAAGCCTGTACCTAGGTGTACAACTTCTCAACTGTCAATCAATCCTCTACCTGTCCTATGTTGTAGGCAGGGTACTCACAATTAGAGTCAATGTACCCGAGTCTAGACCCTATACCAGGACACTTTGGACACTCCAGTGCCTACAGTTTCTTACCCAGGTGCTATGGACCTGTTATTCTTGTACCAGGCTATATGATATATTCAAGGGTCCTCCCTAGGTACATGTATTGGTTTCTTGCTACTAATATATTAAGATATCTCTGGATACTAGGATGTACTCAGGAAACTAGTGGTACCTACTCCTATCTGCAACACCCCACTGATACTATGAAGGTCACCCAAATTCCTGTGGACCCGTGGCATGATCACCTGTCTTTGGAATATATCCAACAGATAATTAAGTTTCACCAATTCCTCTTAACTTGTACAGTTAAGATCAATACATAGGGGTCCTGCACTCTAGCTTATTCTACAGGTAAGGTACAAAACTTGTGTACCAGTGTAAGCTGATAAATGGGTCGAATGACTAAATCTGATACATACACATCTCTCGACCCCAATGTGAATCTGACACCACCAGCCTCTTCCCTGTATCCCTACATTTGCCAATACATCCTCTTGGTCTCTTAGGTACACTCTTGGTTGTTTCCCCTAGCCTGGGTACTCAAGTCTCTATTGGACAGGGCATACACCCCAGGTCTCTTAGGTGATGATCCTAGTTGCCATGTTAGCTCAGGTTAGAGAACCTACCACCTGTTACTGCCTATATGTTCACATCACCCCATATATTTTACTTTTCTGCATTAACTAGGGTACATACCCTGCCGTGCAATCAATTCTATTGACATGGCTACATCATTACCATGTGAACAGAAATATCAAGTCACAATGGAGCAAATAATGACTAATATAGCAAGTGTGCTGTTCCTCCAGCAATCGAATAGAGGACTGGTGGCTTGATATCAATAATCAAATATGATCCCCAATTCATAACTGATACAAGAGAAATGAACCATTACTAAGGATATGAACCATGTACACCAAAAAGAACACAATGATAATATTGGGTAATAGATAGGTATTGAATAGCATTACAAGGGTGCAGGGCAATTACTACAAAACCCACAATTATCTGATACCCTCTCTCTCTCTCTCTCTCCTTATGAGACCTTGAATACTCTGAGATTAACTGTGCATTGATACACTTGTCTGCAATTTGGTTTATAGATTAATACAATTAAAAATTGGGTAATCATGTGATAGGGAAAATAATATTGTTCATTTGTTCCAGGATGACCACCATCCTGAATTCTAACCTATTTACACATGAAACCTTTCAATCCTAATACCTAGATATCAAGGACCTGTTGGTACCTAACCTCTATAGGTTCTCTGAGCCTGTGAGTACTGCCCTATCAAGCCTGTCCCCATGTAGACAACCTGGGCACTTGGATATACTAAAGTTGGAAGCTCTGATACTATAGGGCCTGATATACTTGCGTGTAGGGGGTACCAAGCTCTGGATGGTACTTAGGAATCAGTTAGCTACTAAGACCTACCCTTGATTCAAGGTATCAGTCAACTATCCATTGCATAATTGCTACTCTCCCCATCCTCCTCCTATCAGATTGAACAGGTCCTAGGTTCCTATATCCGGAGGTACTGTCCCAGGCCCTAAAGCTGACCCATGTATTTAAAGCTTGACACCCTTCCTAGGTTCCTGGGTTACCCAGTGTGCTCAAGTGGTGTACCACCCCTACCATGCCATGTTCACAAGAGCTTAAGCACATAGAAAAAATAGAAACATGACAGGATATTGGCTCGACTGATATAAGAGGTTAAGCCTACAAAATAGGATGTGGGTTTGAAAACATACACATATATAGAGACTGATCAATGTAGGCGAGCAATGGATTTGGAGTACAGACACTTTGTATCCTGATTCATGAAGCTCCTGTGACATACCCCCATGTAGGTTCTTCTCAGGAATTCGATCGAACACATCCTCTTACCAATGGAATTAATCGAGTATGTTCGAGTTTAAACTTAATAACAGAAGAAGAACAATTGCTAATGCAAGGGATTCAGAATTACCTGTTGATTGTTCTTGCTTGTCGACTGCCCCTGACTTCGAAAAGAACTTACGGCAGGGCTAGGGTTTCAAGGATCGGGGGCTGGAGAGTTTTGGGTGGAAGGAATCGAGAGGTTAGAATTTATATACCCTTGCATACAACCTGAAGGAGATAAGAAGAGAGGATTCAAATCGAATTTGAATTAGATTTGCTCTTTCCTGAGAGTGATTCGAATTCAGATCAGAGTGAGTTCGATTTAAAAGAAATTTTGAATGAGTGACATTTGCAATAAGGTCCCTATTAATGCCTTTATTACTCACTTTGACCCTCTAACTGGTATTTAATGTAAAACAAAAAGGATGTAACAAATAGCATGATATAAACTTGATAAATAAAGAAAAAAATTGGTCAAGGGGTTGACAAAACTGCTAGCTATAAGCTTGTTTACTTTCACTTTAATAGAATTCATGATGTCTGGACGAAATTGCCGCTGCTGTTGTTTGACTGGTTTTACATTCGGATAAATGTTGAGCTTATGAAGTGCGATCTCGGAGTTTAGCCCTGGCATGTCTTCATAGCTCCAGGCAAAAATGTAACGCCCCAGTCCCAAAATACGTAGGACTAGGAACGTAGACATGTCAGCTGTATTACTACGAAGTACATGGGCCTCGTATGGATACATAAGCTGTAAAATACAGTAGAACCATAACTAATCTCATCCACACAAAATAAATGAATAAAAGATATCATAAAATGAGAATGAATTTGTCTTGATACAATATGTTAGGGGTAGACAAATCCACTACCAATAAAATAAAAAAAGTACATAGAAAATGAAATGAGTGGCGAGCGAAGCGAAGACGATCCAAGTGCAATCATCCTCGACGAAATATCAATCACGGCTAGAGCTAAAGCACCTGCGAAAGACAAGAGCACACACCTTGGAGAGATAACCAGGTCATCAGAGGGACGTAACAAGACACATAATATCATGCCATATAAACTAAATAAATATTGCTCAAATAGATATGTAATAGGGTACCTAACCGTACTGTAGTAAATATGCAATAAAGAACAAACCTTTGACGCAAGGGCCAGATTAGGAATATCAGGAATCCGGACCGTATCTCCCACTGGAGATAACCGACAATCAGGACCGTACCTCCCACTGGAGATAACCGGCTATCAGGACCGTACCTCCCATTGGAGATAACCGGCTATCACGGCGCCGCGAGGGTTCGGCCAAGGGCACGACGGCGGAGGAAGAGGCGAGCGGCGCGGCGAAGTCCATATGCCGGCGGCTTGGCACGGAGACACGACGAGGTCGGGGGACGATAGAGCTAGCCATGGGGAGGCGGATCTCGATGCTGATGCCGTCAGCGGGGCTTGAACGCGGCTAGGAGGTGCTGGCCGGCAGATCGGGTCGGAAGTGGAGGGCAGCGCCGGGAATTCAGCACGACAAAGGTGCTGACTGAGATTTCGGTGGCACACGGATGGGGATGCTCGCTCGGCCGGAGCCGAGCGTGGGTGTGGCGGACGACGGTTCGCCGGCTGGGCGCGACTCCGGTGGAGGTAAGTGCCGGTGGTGGTGGTTTTTAATTAGTGAATTTGTTTTAGGTTTCGGGCTGGTGTCGAAGCGTGCACGCTCGGGTGGCCGAGGTGCTGCTGGTAGTGGTGATGGTGTAGGCGGGGCTGCCGTGGCAGTGGCCACAGTGACGGCTGGGTTGTCGGAAGGATATCAGAATGGTGGTGTTGGGTTGCGGGGGTGGTGATGACAGTAGGGTCGACGGGGGTAGATGTGGCGGAGACGGGATATGGCCATTAGAATAGGGTTAGGGTTTAGGTGGCTGTCGTGTCCAGGGTGTCGGACACGACGGGAGAATACTGGATTTGTGTCCAGGGTGGTTGGACGAGAATTGATATTTGTATATGTAAAAAGAATAACCTATTGGATAGACACCGGGGTCGGACCCGAGACCGTCACGACTGACACGAGGATGGATGGAACACCGACACGAGGAACATACACTTTGTGCAAATTTTATGGAAGAATTTGTGGAGAAAAAATAATGGAGGAGTACCTGCCTATTTATAGGACGTGGAAATTCCCATTAAGATAGGATTAGGATTTATTTAAAACCCAAAGTAGATAATTCATGTATTAATTTAAAATCAGTCAAATCCAATCCAAATCCAAATCCAATTAAATCTAATTTAATTCTTTTAGTTTAAAATCAAATCAATTTCAAATATAGATATTAGTTTACTATTTAAATGTATCCATGAAATCAAATCAAAATTTAAATTGTCACAAATATTTCAAAAATATGTTTTCCAAAAATGCTAATAATAATAATTTCAAAAATTACACTATTAAAAATAAATAATTATGATATATGTATGCACAAATAATATTTACATAAATATATTTTCTAGTATACCATAAAAATCTTATTTATTATTAGTAGTTGAAGGGCCTTTTAAAATGAAAAGAACAACTTAGCAAATCTTGTATGATAGCAAGTATTTATTATATAAATTATTTTGAACTAAAAAAATTAAAATTAAAAATATTTTTCTAAAATATGTACGCTCGTCCATATTCGTACTCGATGAGCAATTACGAAATACGTCGTTTGTGCACGACGTACAATACGACTACACGACGTACAATAAAATTTTAAATCAGTACCAAAATCGATAAAAAAAATATAGTAAAAATTTAGGGGTTTTACATCCTACCCAACTTAAAAGAATTTCGTCCTCGAAATTTAGAATTTGTAGGGTGGATGAGAAGACACAACGGTAGATAGAAGGGTTCCTTAAAGAAGTTTATATGGTCGTAGTCTAGGTTGAGGATATGATTAAGAGACGATTGTAATCATTTCTTAAATTCAAGTGATTAGAAAGTCAAGCTTGTGGATTTAGGGTTGAGGGTAAGGTCGAGTAGTTCAAGACAAAGATATAGTTACATTGGGTGGTAATGGTGATAGGACAGTTAGAGGAAGTTCTAGTATAACACCTTCGTCCTTCTAAAATCGGTGAAGGCGAAAGCAATATAGAGTTCGAAGGAGGCGTTTATCGAATACGAATGTGTGGTTCAAAGGCGACCGAATAATTTCAAATGAATTGTCAAGGTAGTCGTGGATGGGATTCTAGGGTCAAGTTTAATAATGTCTCATCCACGTACAATAATAGATAAAAGCGAACCAAAATGCACTCGGTTGATCAGACCATCATGCACCGGTTCTGATTAGACAATATGTTAGTGGGAGCGACCCAATTAACATATGTCTTGGACAAGCTTGATAAGGAATAAGCTTGCAAAAACTAGGCTACATTAGCATCATTAGTCAAAATGGTAAATACATAGGCACGAGAGATTAAGATTGAAATAAAGATTGATTAGTCTAAGTGTCTTAAGGATCTAAGTATTGTTATTCCTATACCATTATTCTACGGTTTTATTGACCAAGGCTGGGTTGACTAAATGGGTTAAATTTCCTCTAGTCTCTATGGTCTAGATAATATTATTTGTATTCCCTTAACGGTCAAGGGTGTGTCAGGTTGTGGGGTATTCTACCCAACTTAAAGAATTAAGCTAAGGGTGTTTGGGACATCTAACTAGTAGGGTCAATCTCTTAGCAAGTACGAAGGAAAGATGAGAATAATAAAAGAAGGAATCAAGCAAGATACAATCGATGAGTCGGTCAAATATGGAATCGAGGAAGAGGTCAAGTATGTGGATGAGATCCTAGACTTCTAATCCTATTCGCAGGCTTGCTTGGTACGGTAAAGTAACCAAACAATTTATCTTGACCTGCATGGGCCACCACAAAAACATGTAACGCCCCAGTCCCAAAATACGTAGGACTAGGAACGTAGACATGCCAGCTGTATTCATACGAAGTACATGGGCCTCGTATGGATACATAAGCTGTAAAATACAGTAGAACCATAACTAATCTCATCCACACAAAATAAATGAATAAAAATATCATAAAATGAGAATGAATTTGTCTTGATACAATATGTTGGGCGGAGACAAATCCACTACCAATAAAATAAGGAAAAGTACATAGAAAATGAAATGAGTGGCGAGCGAAATGAAGATGATCCAAGTGCAATCATCCTCGACGAAATATCAATCACGGCTAGAGCTAAAGCACCTGCGAAAGACAAGAGCACACACCTGGAAAGATAACCAGGTCCTCAGAGGGACGTAACAAGACACATAATATCATGCCATATAAACTGAATAAATATTGCTCAAATAGATATGTAATAGGGTATCTAACCGTACTATAGTGAATATGCAATAAAGAACAAACCTTTGACGCATTGCCGGATCAGGAATATCAGGAATCAGGACCGTATCTCCCACTGGAGATAACGACAATCAGGACCGTACCTTCCACTGGAGATAACCGGCTATCAGGACCGTACCTCCCATTAGAGATAACCGGCAATCATGACAGTGCATATATGACCCACACATTAAGGAACTGTTCTTCCTATCCAATGCCTATTATGTTGTATCCACAACATAAATTCTCTATTAACCGCTAAGTCAAACTAAGCATGCAACCTCTATTAGCGGTTATTCCTATCGCACGGCTTGTACGTACTGGTGGCCAGCCAATCACGTACGTCCGTGTTCTATATGCGACACACAACTTCGTGGTACGACGTGTCAAGGCCAATGAATGCAACACACAAGGTGGTCCCTTAATTCTAGGTTTATTGTATAAGAAAAATATACACAGCAGGAAATACAACTGAACAGTAAGTTCTAACAGGTTATGCCATGTATCACAGTTTATTTTGCATAAAAAATAAATAATGCATGAAATATGAGCTAAAATAAGTAAACAACAAATGGCAAGATGTCTTGCCTGGTAGTACGCCTGGTGTGCTGTAATGATCAATGTGGCATGAACTGCAACTTTGGTGCAACAACTATGCAATGTGACCTCAGATAACGACACGGACGGTTCCATTGGGTCCAGAAGGATCAATTTAGTTAGGGTTGACATAAGGTAGTCTCGAAATGGGCGAAGGATTAGGAATAATAGGACTGGTTATGGACAGGAGGAAAAATCAAAGAATTAATGGATAAATATTATATATACGAGTTTTAGAAAATATTTATAATTCCTAAAAAAATAGTTTTCATGAGTCAAAATATTTATAGGAAAAATACTAAGAAAATACTTTAAAGTCAAGCAAAATCTTATTTTAGGTAGAAATCTATATTTTATAATTTAAAAAATACTTTAGATAATTATTTATAATATTTTGAAAACTATTACTAGTAAGATAGGGTTGATAAATATTTGAAAATTAGAGAAATAATCGATTTAGGCTAAAAGCCAAAGTTTGTTTAAATATGCTTATAGGTAATAACTCCACTTTATAAACAAAGTATTTTAAATAAATATTGAAAAATATCTTATAACTTATTTAGATCAAACTATATTTAAAATAAATAAGAATAATCTCAGAGAACACAACTAAAATACAAAAACAAAACAAAAGGAAAATTAAGAAAATCACAACCTTGCTGTTGTCTTTATTTCCTGGTGGTTAGAAGACACACAACTCAAGAAAGGAAAGTGGAGAAAAGGAAAAATAACTAAATAAAAACAAAACAGAAAAAGGAAAGAAAAAGAAAATAATAATAATAATAATAATAATAATAATAATAATAATAATAATAATAATAATAATAATAATGTTAGTGATTTAAACTAAACGAAACACAACACCAACAAAAATACAAAATAAAAATGAACACAGAACAAACGAGCACAGAACCTAAAACGGGGGTCGGGAGGCGGAAGTCGGGAGGAGGGACGGTGGCCAAGGTGAGGGCGGAGGAGATCGGAGAGGAAGGCGGTCGGCGGAGCGGAGGTTTCAGGAAGAGGGCGGACGCGGGTTGCTCCGGGGGAGGCGCTGCGAGAGGCGAGGAGGGGGTTTGAGGAAAAGGGTTTTTCGATGGCGGACGCCGTGCGTTCACCGGCAGAGTGAGGGGGAGCGACGCGGCGTTGGGCTTCTGGGACACGAGCGGACGGGGTATGTCGGTCCGGCGGAGAGATCAAGAGGCGGCGACTGGGTTCCAGGAATAGGGCACCGCGAGGGTTCGGCCAAGGGCGCGATGGCGGAGGAAGAGGCGGGCGGCGCGTCGAGGTCCATGTGCCGGCGGCTTGGCGCGGAGGCACGGCGAGGTCAAAGGACGATGGAGCTAGCCATGGGGAGGCGGATCTTGACGCTGATGTCGTCAGCGAGGCTTGAGCGCGGCTAGGAGGCGCTGGTCGGCAGATCGGGTCAGAAGTGGAGGGCAGCACCGGGGATTCAGCGCGACAAAGGCGCTGACGGAGTTTTCGGTGGCGCACGGATGGGGATGCTCGCTCGGCCGGAGCCGAGCGTGGGTGTGGCGGACGACGTTTCGTCGGCTGGGCGCGACTCCGGTGGAGGTAAGCGCCGGTGGTTGTCATTTTTAATTAGTAAATTTTTTTAGGTTTTGGGCTGGTGTCGAAGCGTGCACGCTCGGGTGGCCGAGGTGCTGCTGGTAGTGGTGGTGGTGTAGGTGGGGCTGCCGCGGCAGTGGCCGCGGTGACGGCTGGGTTGCCGGAAGGATGTCGGAATGGTGGTGTTGGGTTGCGGGGGTGGTGATGACAGTGGGGTCGACGGGGTGGATGTGGCGGAGATGGGATATGGCCATTAGAATAGGATTAGGGTTTAGGTGGCTGTCGTGTCCGGGTGTCGGACACGGCGGGGGAATACTGGATTTGTGTCCAGGGTGGTTGGACGAGAATTGATATTTGTATATGTAAAAAGAATAACCTATTGTGGATTAGGGTTTAGGTGGTTGTCGTGTCCGGGGTGTCAGACCCGAGGCCGTCACGGCTGACACGAGGACGGATGGAACACCGACACGAGGCACATACACTTTGTGGAAATTTTATGGAAGAATTTGTAGAGAAAAAATAATGGAGGAGTACCTGCCTATTTATAGGACGTGGGAATTCCCATTAGGATAGGATTATGATTTATTTAAAATCCAAAGTAGATAATTCATGTATTAATTTAAAATTAATCAAATCCAATCCAAATTCAAATCCAATTAAATCTAATTTAATTCTTTTAGTTTAAAATCTAATCAATTTCAAATATAGATATTAGTTTACTATTTAAATGTATCCATGGAATCAAATCAAAATTTAAATTGTCACAAATATTTCAAAAATATGTTTTCCAAAAATGCTAATAATAATAATTTTGAAAATTACACTATTAAAAATAAATAATTATGATATATGTATGCACAAATAATATTTACATAAATATATTTTCTAGTATACCATAAAAATATTATTTATTATTAGTAGTTGAAGGACCTTTTAAAATGAAAAGAACAACTTAGCAATTCTTGTATGATAGCAAGTATTTATTATATAAATTATTTTGAACAAAAAAATTAAAATTAAAAATATTTTTCTAAAATATGTACGCTCGTCCATATTCGTACTCGATGAGCAATTACGAAATACGTCGTTTACGCACGACGTACAATACGACTACGCGACGTACAATAAAATTTTAAATCAGTACCAAAACCGATTAAAAAATATAGTAGAAATTTAGGGGTTTTACAAAAGACGTCGATGTATTCTTTGACAAGTTGTAACAACGACTCTCGCTCGCCGTCTGTCAAGCTTTTACTGACGAAGATTGGCTTTGGTGAGGATTCATCGCCGAGGTTAACTTGCATAACCTCGTCTTCAGTAGGAGGATCACGAAGTTCAAAGCATTTCTTCCATTGTGTGTCTAGTTGCTGGACCCACGGCTCCAACTCAAGTGGTTTAAGTAGATCTTCGTCTTCCTCTTCGATATCAGCAGATGTCATGTTGACAGATAATGTCTATCTAAATATATCTCCAATACTGCTATCAGAGTTGTAAATGGGTGACTCGGATGAATGAGAGTGCCACTCGCATTCTTCATCGAAACTTTCGGGCGTTGTTGGTGGTGTAACATACCCGAGGCCGCGTCTGGATTTGTGATAGTGGTCCTGAGGTTTCCCTGTCGGTGCCGACAGCTGTAGAGGCAATCGCCGACCACTGCCATGAGTTAGACCCGGGGTGGCCTCCATGTCGTACCCCTGCTTTCGTATGAAGTACTTGGCTTGAGGACTATACAGGTAGAGTGGTAATCTTCCAGTGTCGGGTTCGAGATCGGACTCTTGTGGCGTGAAAGATTGAGAACCTTCTTTTTGGCCAAAGATGATCGTGTGATCCCATCCTCTTCTGTCTGGGACCAGAAAGTAAGCACCTTTAATGGGAGCAAGTTGATTTGGGGTATGGATGGTTGTCACCCATATGTACAGGCTAACGTCTAGACAGTCCCGTGCAGCATACATTAGATTAGGCTTATCATATCAGAATAGTCTAATGGTAGCCTCTTATTGATGAAATAAGAAATTTTGTCCACAGGGATTATATCATCATGAAGTATTTGGCGAGTTCTACGTCCTCTTCGGCTACCCCCTGCGATTCTAAAGGTTGGGATGCCGTCTTGGACAACTTGACCACCAAGGGTTGGACTTGTGATATTAGCTTGCCTGAGTATGTCGGATCGACACTTAATTGCCAGCTCATGTTGGGAAGACGGGTGACAATTGGCTCGACAAGGGACTTTATGTCTTCCGATTGTCTTTGAATGGATTTTGGCAATCCGATCACCTTTGGCTCTTGACTTTGGGAGTCGGATGACCATTGGTTCCGACTGCGCAGCTTGGACGAGAGAACCAGACACCTCTTTATGCAAAGTTGCGAGAAGGGGTGCAGCTTTACCTGGTTTATGAGTCTGGAGATAAATTATCAAGGGTTCCTCTGGCCCTGTGATGGTCTCCAGTTTGTTAGTGATGTACTTCTTGGATTCTTCATATAGACAAGCCTTCGAAGAATATTAAGACTCAACCCCTTTGAAGGGATCGATGTTGGCGAATTCAATCTTCATGAAGTTGTGCCTATTGACATACTTGAAGCACTGGTGGAGGGTGGATGACACGATCATATAGTCATGTATCTACAGACGTCCCAGGAGGATGTTGTAGGAGGTGTCTGCATCTTTGACATAGCAGGTAACCTCCGTCTTCAGGTCGCCAATCTGACATTTCAATCGGATCTTCCCTAGGGGATAGCTCCTTCCCGAGTTAAAATCGCTAATGGCAGTGTTGGTCGTCGCTATCCGGTGCATATGGATGCCATGAAGTTGGAGCAAGCTTTTCGGGATGATGCTTATTGACGAGCCAAGGTCGATATGCATCCGATCCACCTTGATGTCACCTATGTATCCAGTGTAGTACAAGGGACGATCATGCAAATTGGACTTGATCAACATGTCCTGTGGAGTAAATATGATATTGGACATTGCATCTGTGCTATCACTGCCCTGTAGATCTGCTGGCGGGTCTTCCCTTGGAGGCTTAACCTGAGCTAAGTAGGCATCAGCATTTTGGCGTGCTTCGCTTAATGCGATACGAAGATCCTTGGAGTGCCTTAGGAGATCGTATAACGACAACTTTGCTGGCATATTAGCCAATTGTGCTAATAAGTCAAAGTTGTAAGGTCTCTCCAGTCCCTGAGGTACATCATTATGGAGTGGCCTGTCGAAGCGGATTTCCTTTGGCTTGGACTTATCCGCCAGTGGAGGCTGAGATGGCCTTGGAACATCAGAGGAAGGCGAAGTTGCCGGCTGAGGATCTTTGACTGAATTATCCCGTACGGGCTGGACTTGTGCTCCAGACCGGGTGATAACGGTTGTAGCTTCTTCAGCTTCGGCTAAAATTGTATGACAGGATCTAGACTTTCTGCCCTTTTTCTTGCTGGTGGGAGATGACACCTCCTGGATAACTTCGGGCACTAAGTCTGGATACACCCATATGATCTCTCCACGCGATGTAGTGAGAGGTACCAATCCAGATGTCTAGCTCCGGACGGGTGGAAGATTAGTAACCTCCATCGTTGCCCAAGGGACAGGTATTACCCCGTCTGGAGTGCTTGTTGGAGGGAAGTCGCCGAACTGAATCGTCACCATGTTCGCCGCCACGGTAACCTCTTCAAAGTCTATCGACAGAGCTTTGGAGTCGATAAAACCCTTAATGTACCGCTTTAATTGGAAGCAATCATGAGTGGAATGATGGACATAGCGGTGGAAGTGACAATATTTTGGGTCCTCCATTTTTGCCGCTCGGGGTTCGCGCCTTAGTGGAGGAAGATGGATCCTACCCCCTTGCAAGAGCATATCGAAGATAGGTTTGACCTGACTATCTTCAAATGAGTAATTCACCTTAGGCCACTGACCTTCTGCCAGTTTTTGTTCGGGCTTCTGGGTTGCATCAGCGACCATGGCCTGTTTGCCCTTATTGTCCCGGTTGGAGGTGGCGCTACTGTTGTAGTTGCTGGAGGTGGAACCAGGACGTCTGCTCTTATCCTCTCCATCTGGGATGTGTAATCCCAATTGGTGAGCCTTCTTCAATTTTGCCTTTGTATTAGTAGCACTTATGATGAAGGTCGTCCTATCCCTGAACTGATCGTCACCTATCCAGAGGCTAATTGCGGGGAGCAACTTTTTCTGGCAGATTTTAATCAAGGAGCTCTCGAAATTGCCTTGGGGCAATCTCATTGTGGTTTGGCGGAACCGCTCGATATAGTTCCTTGTTAGCTTCCTCTCTCCCTGAACGACGTCCATGAGAGATGACATCGCTACATCATGCCCCACTCCGTAGAATCTTTCTAGGAACATGTGCTTGAAGCCGTCAAAAGAATGGATATAGTTGTCGGAAAGGTTGTGGTACCAGTCGAACGCGATCCCCTCCAATGCTCCAATGAATAATCGCGTGAGGATGGCATCACTATGTGGCAAGTGGTCGGTTGTGACTTAAAATTAAGTCATGTACCGACTAGCAGAGGTCTTTCCGTCATAAGAATCGATATGGAATGGCTTGTACCATAGTGGAAAAGGTACATCTCTCCATGCAACGAGATGTGGCTCCCGTATTCTGAGATCCCGAGAGGAGTCTCGGGCATTGAATATGTTAGCCCAATGATTATATCATGTTTTTGAATATGGCTAATCAATTAAGTTTTAACATATTGACGTCACTAATATTCATATAATCACTATCATGTTGCTACTTAAACTTAGCATTGTCCTAATATTAGCATTGTCCTAAATGTTATATATCATATTGCTATGCTTGTATCATATTGGTTTGTTTGTCTAACATGTATTTGTAGACATGCTGTAAGCATGATCAAACATGATCAAACCAGGACATATGCAATAGAGAATTATTGATGGGCCAAAGACGGTGTCATACAAGAAGATTTCTCTGAACCGCCTAACAAACTATCCGGGGCCTCGTATCGGGGGTTCCGCTGCCCGATCAGCGGACAGGGGTCGAGGGGGCAGCGCCCCCCGTTAGGGGTTCGGGGGCGAAGCCCTCGAAAGGTATTCAGATTTCCAGATCTGTTTATCTTTGGACGATTGCCGTCAAGTGAAAAAGGCGTCTTCAATTCTGCTCAAATATTTGAAGAAAGGCGTCATCAAAGGGCTCTTGGTTTTCCTATTTCATCAATGTAATTTTGCATATTTATTGAGTCTAGGAATACGATGTACACTGCATCGTACTGGCAAATAGGCTACCCAAGAAACGTTTTCAAAATACCCTTTTATTTTAAAAACAAGCCCACTTACAAAAGCCCAAACTACTTCCTAACTGCCTGACTTTTTCAAAAAGCCCAAAACCAATTTGCAAAAACCCTGACAGAACTCCAACAGAACTCGGACAGAATTCGGCCAGAGTTCGGCCAGAATTCGGCCAGAGTTCGGCCAGAGTTCAGTTAGTGAACGTTGCTTTTTGAACTTGGTCTTCCTGCAGTTACGGATCCCACCGAGATTTTTTCATAGAGTTCTGCCCGAATTCTGCCCGAATTCTGTCAGAATTCTGCCTTTGGAAAAACTATAAATAGAGAAGGATTTTGATCATTTCAATATACTCATTCACTTTCATCTCTTCTCTATAAGCCTACTACTTCTTCCAAAGTGTTCTGAGCTTTCATTTTCAAATCCCAAGCCAGTTACAATCCTCTAGTCGATTTGCCAGTGCGGTACGGTCTAGAACTTTCAGAGTGGTTGTAATCGGAGGCTTGATTGAAGTTAGACACTTCACAATTGAAGTTGGTCGAGTACTTCGGATCAAAGCTCGCGTTGTAGAAGTTGCAAGATCTTCGGATGAAAACTTGTGATGATTTTCCATAGTGGATTCAACTGGAAGCTAGAGTTCTTCCGACTGGACTAGTCCTCAACAGAGGGAAACCAGTATACATCCTTGTGTTTGCGTTTGCTCTCTACTCTCTACTTTTCATTTAACATATCTGTGATATATTATCTGTGATCTTGTTACTAACATTTTTAAATAGTTAATTTCCGCTGCCTACTCTATTCACCCCCCTCTAGAGTATTGCGCTTTACAACTCGTTCCTACAATCGGTCCTACAATTGGTATCAGAGCAGGCTATATAGGTAAAGCGAGGTAATATTGTTATTATATAACTGCTGTTACATAGATCACAGTATCACATATAGCAAGTATGTACTTCACAACTGAAGAGCAATCCTCAAATAGACTTCCACTATTTGATGGAACAAACTATAGCTATTGGAAGACACGGATGAGCTTCTACTTGAAGTCTCTAGAGTTTGACTTATGGTCATTTGTTGTCACCGGCTACAAGAAGCCTACTATCACTTCTATTCTCACATCCTCTATAATCAACAAACCCTATTATAGTTACACAGAGGAAGAGAAGAAGTTAGCTAGCCTTGATGCAAAAGCCATGCATATGTTTTATTGTGCTGTAGACATAAATGTATTCAATCTTATTTCTACTTGCACAACATCTCATAAAATTTGAAAAGTTCTTGAAGCTACTTATGAGTGCAGGTATGAAAGCAAAGCTAGCAACTCCAGAGAGAAGGATAGCCTTCATAATGATGCAAATATGTACATGACAAAATTGGGATTTAAGGTACAGCATAATCCCTTATACGAGGAAGAGCTTGTATGTGACAATTACAAGAAGATAGACCACATCCAAGAAGATTGTACTACTACAAGAAAGGAGAGTCACTACGAACAATCAAATGAAGGAAGATCATCGGGCATATGGTGTGAAAGCGAAGCAAGAGAGTCTGAAGAAGAAGAAGAAGAAGAAGAAGAAGAAGAAGAAGAAAAACCTCATCAAGCTGCAAATTTATGCACAATGGCATTATCTAATGAGGTACAAAATAATTCTTTTTCTGAAGAGAGTGAATTTTTTATGATAATTTATCTGATGCTTTCAGTGATCTGTTAGAAGAACACAAGAAAGTATTAGATAAATATAAGCAAGCTAGAAAGGATATTCTATCCTATAAGCGTGAGATTAAAAAGCTTACTTGCTTATTAAATGATGCTAGAGATACTTCTACTTCTAATAATTCTATTGAGATATCCACACTTGAGTTTAGATTGCATGAGGCGCTTGAATGCATTGAGAAAAGCACTCAAGAAAATGCTAAACTTAAGGAGGAATTAGAATCAGAAAAGAAGAAGTATTCTATTGCTTCATGTAGAATTGATGCTCTCTCTGCTAAGTATGATGAGATCTGTGCTAACTCTAAAAAGTTAGAGATTAGACTGAGAAAGCAGGTAGTACAACCTACGACTCAGTCTAACACAAGACACTTAGCACATCACAAAGTCACACACGACAGATCATCTAAGGAAGCAAGCAAAGCTAAAGGTTCACATAACCATGCTTTCTATTACAAGTATCCACGCACATCATATCACACTACTGCACATTCTCATACTACTACATATAGTACTAATATTAATTCTTTCTGTCATTATTGTAGTATGAATGGACATGTTTCTAATTATTGTCAGATTAGAAAACTAGTTGATATGAACTTGTGCAAATGGGTTCCCAAAGCTAACAAATGTGGATCCAAGTATTGGATACCAAAGTCTTCACCTAATATTGCAGGTAAAGCTTCTCATATCAAATAGAACCATGAAACATGTTGGTGATTGCAAAGCTACAAAGGTCATCTTCCATGCAATTGCACCAACAGAAGTGTGGTCACTAGCACCACTTCGGTAACATGCTTACTAAATAGTTTCTAATATCTAGCATGTTCTTTTTGATGTCTTGCTATTAGCTTTCATTGATATCTTTTAAATTGTTTATTATTTGAATCAATGTGAGATATAATCTTAGCATGACTATTGTCTAGCTTAAATGATCAGCTCACACTATATAGTATGTTATTTTTTACTCGTGTGACACATTTATCTATGTATGCTCTTTATTTTAGTTTTATCCTTGAAGCATGTATACCAGTCTAGTCTATATGAGCTTTTGTTTTTGGTTAATATGCTTTTGACTCTTCGCCTTTAATTTTTTTTTAATGGCCACTTCTTACCGATTTGTCTTTAACATGTCATATTTACTTTGATTGGTATTTTGTGAGTATGTATGTTTAGCACAAGTCTCATGTTTACTTGAAAAGTATATACATATACTTTTATGTTAACCTTGTGCTTGCATAATATACTTCACTATTGATTCTCATATTTTATTGTGATTAACTTCTTATGAATCAATTACATCTTTGTCTGACAAAGTTTATTTATGCATGTTTTTGATCTTGTGATTTTTTTTTTATGCTTGTTAATGATACATGAATAATTCATTTTCATTTATATATTGCTCATGTTTCTTATACTGTATAAATATCTTTATGGGGATATGTGAGTTAAGTTCAAGTTCTATATTATATTATTTTGAAAAGTAGTTTCAAACTTGTGCTTATCTCATACATCAGCTATTGATTACTTTGGACAAATTCATGTACTTATCTTTATTAGCTTCTTCCTCAAAGCCTCTTTTAATGATGTATGTTTTTCTTGGCTTTTTGGTTGACATTTTTGGGTACGTGATATTTTTAAATATCTTGATCTTGATAAACCATTATTTGGGTATTTACTTCTTTCATATTTAAGGATTCTGGATTTCGACGATGTTCGATGATACTGCATATATTCCTTTGAATCTAAGTTCTTAAGAGTAGAAATCACTTTGGGAACAAGCCGAAAGGGTCCTTCTGTCATACAGGTGTAAATAGCCTGAAGCGACACGGTTCACTAGTCTTCGGACTACCGCTAGCTGGGAACCGGCCCCTACAGCTAACCCGAAGTGATCAATACTTTATAGACTTAAGATTTATTAAGGTCTACTTGCAACTATCGTCTAGTTCTGGATCCAAGGTACTGAACCCAGTCCCCTAGGTTCTAGAATACATCAGCGTATCTAGGTCTTACTTTTTGATTTACAAATATTTTATATTTTATTGTTACCCAATGATTTTGTAGCACATATGGATAAATGTAATTCATACATCTTATACCGTATGCTACATTGTTCTACGATTTTTTAAAATCCATAGAATATAATTTATTTCATATTGCACTAATTCTTTTTAAATCCTCGGTTATTAAAGAAGAGATTTATTTTGGGTACAAGCCTACAAAAGGTCTGTCTGTCACCACGACTACGGTCGAAGCGAAGCGGTACTTAAGTGTTCCCCGGTGAACCTCCGTTAGCTGGGACAGTACCTCTACAGCTAACCCAAGATTGATCAACGCTTTTTAAACTAAAGATTTATTGAGATCTAGTTGCAATTATTATCTGATGGATTTTAAATTTTAGATTTGATGGATAATATTCTCTCTTTATATTTTCACAAAAGGTAGCATATGTTGATCTATCTTGTCGATTGTGAGATACTATAGCATAGATCAATTTATGTCATCTTTTGACTTATACGATTATTTATCATGCTAATTTGAAATATCTTTTGATTGTTTTATTTTTTAAATGTTCGTTTAATAGATATTTCCTCTTTTGTCTAAAGATGATTGTTTTTCGTATTCGTGACTACTCATTGAATATTGTGGTATTGTGATTTCATCTTTAGCTTGTGTAATATTCATAATATTAATGATTTTTGAGCTTTATATTATTATCTTCTTATTTAAGTTACTTACTGTCTATAACAGTAACTCTTTGTATGGGAGAAGTCATGCTTATTGAATCTCTCTCTCAAAGCGTCTCTTTTCTTTAAACCTTACGGTTGTCAGGTGGACACCGTGCTAAGGATTTAAAAGGGAAGAAATGAACTTTGATAAGAAGACCTAATTAATTTTCTACTTCTGGAAATATGTCTCTGAATTTTATTTTAAAATTTTGTCAACATTATTATTTTTGGATATAGTCATGTAAAGGTGGAGCAGTTAATTGTTTCAAATCAATTATCCCCTTGACATGCCATATATCTAGAATACACTTTTCTTTGGACATATATCTAGTTATGTTTATTTGTTCAAATGGATTTATTTATGATTTATGGATTCTATTATTGAAATTGTTTTTGTGATTCGAATCGCCAGCTTTCAGTCTGAGGACTAAATGGATGCATTCGAACATTTACTAAGACAGTTTTTTGTAATAAATTTCACATTTTTGATAAGTCTTTTGATTCTTTTTGATTTATTAAATCTGTCCGGTACTTAAATGTTATTATCAAAGACAGTTTTCAAAATCTTTTTATGTATTAAAATATTTCTTTTATATATATATTGGAGATACATATTTTGTTTCTTCATCTTTAAGCGTTTATTTATTGAATATTTCTTTTTTTTGCCGAAAGATGACATTTGTTTTTTTTTAGAATTTTATATGCATTTGACCAAAGGAAAGAAAAGATGCATATCTTGGATATCCCTTAGATCTTGTGATTATTTATTTTATCTATTTTATGCATATTATTTTTGAACTATATACGCATATTTTAAGGGGGAGCAAAATTAATTATTTTAATTCCTTTATGCCCTTAATATGTGGTATACCTAGTTCATCATGAACATATATTCTTTTACTTAAATTATCTTGTTGAGTTGTTCATGATTTTTGGATTTGTATTAGTTTTATGAGAGAATATATGATTATTATTATTTTTAATTATCTCATTCGAGTTTCTAAAAGTTATCTTGCCAAAATTAATTTAATTTATTGATAATCCTTTTGAGTTTAAACTGATTTGGCATTTCTTATTGAGATTTTATCTCAAAGTTCATGATTATCTATATTTAGACTGATCATACTTTGCGGGGGAGCATTCAAGTCGACTGAATTTCTCCTTCTCAAGTATTTTGTCTTCATTACCTTCTTGTTTATCTGATGGATATATATCATGCTAAGGTAATTGAATTCAAATGCATGAACTTTGGTATAGATTTTGTATAGATTCTAGTATACTTATTTTGATCTCTTTTCGATGATTGTACCCTTTATGGAATTGATTCACTAATTTGTATGGGCAAATTATGAATCATATTTTTTTGTGATCATTGTTGATAGTCTCATTATATTTTTGATTCTTTTATATCTACTAGATGTGCGAATTTCTATTCCTCGTGATTTATTTATGACCAATGATTGATTCCTACTATATTGATAGATTTGTTTTTGGTCAAATGACATTCAAATCATAATTCATTTTTGGATTTCTAGTTGGTAAACTATGTATTGATTGATTTCAATGTTTTTAAGTTCAACCAACTATGTTGTGTTTTGACAAGTTTTCATTCTTTAGTTATGCAATTTTTCTAAACTTGTCGTTTCATTGTTCTCCTAATCCTTGATCATGATTATTTATGCTTTCCTCCTTTACTTATGCTTGAGTTCATTTTAGCTCTAATTACGGGGGAGCTTCTTTTTGATCATGTCAAAGGGGAGAGAAATAAGTTTAAGTGGGGAGAAATAAGTTTAAGTTAGCACACAATATTCTAGTATTATGTGTTTATTAGTGATACATGCATCTATTGTATATATATTAAACTTAAAGGATTTGTCATAATCAAAAAGGGGGAGATTGTTAGCCCAATGATTATATCATGTTTTTGAATATGGCTAATCAATTAAGTTTAACATATTGACGTCACTAATATTCATATAATCACTATCATGTTGCTACTTAAACTTAGCATTGTCCTAATATTAGCATTGTCCTAAATGTTATATATCATATTGCTATGCTTGTATCATATTGGTTTGTTTGTCTAACATGTATTTGCAGACATGCTGTAAGCATGATCAAACATGATCAAACCAGGACATATGCAATAGAGAATTATTGATGGGCCAAAGACGGTGTCATACAAGAAGATTTCTCTGAACCGCCTAACGACCTATCCGGGGCCTCGCATCGGGGGTTCCGCTGCCCGGTCAGCGGACAGGGGTCGAGGGGGCAGCGCCCCCCGTCAGGGGTTCGGGGGCGAAGCCCTCGAAAGGTATTCAGATTTCCAGATCTGTTTATCTTTGGACGATTGCCGTCAAGTGAAAAAGGCGTCTTCAATTCTGCTCAAATATTTGAAGAAAGGCGTCATCAAAGGGCTCTTGGTTTTTCTATTTCATCAATGTAATTTTGCATATTTATTGAGTCTAGGAATACGATGTACACTGCATCGTACTGGCAAATAGGCTACCCAAAAAATGTTTTCAAAATACCCTTTCATTTTAAAAACAAGCCCACTTACAAAAGCCCAAACTACTTCCTAACTGCCTGACTTTTTCAAAAAGCCCAAAACCAATTTGCAAAAACCCTGACAGAACTCCAACAGAACTCGGACAGAATTCGGCCAGAGTTCGGCCAGAATTCGGCCAGAGTTCAGTTAGTGAACGTTACTTTTTGAACTTGGTCTTCCTGCAGTTACGGATCCTACCGAGATTTTCTCATAGAGTTCTGCCCAAATTCTGCCCGAATTCTGTCAGAATTCTGCCTTTGGAAAAACTATAAATATAGAAGGATTTCGATCATTTCAATATACTCATTCACTTTCATATCTCTTCTCTATAAGCCTACTACTTCTTCCAAAGTGTTCTGAGCTTTCATTTTCAAATTCCAAGCCAGTTACAATCCTCTAGTCGATTTGCCAGTGCGGTACGGTCTAGAACTTTCAGAGTGGTTGTAATCGGAGGCTTGATTGAAGTTAGACACTTCACAATTGAAGTTGGTCGAGTACTTCGGATCAAAGCTCGCGTTGTAGAAGTTACAAGATCTTCGGATAAAAACTTGTGGTGATTTTCCATAGTGGATTCAACTGGAAGCTAGAGTTCTTCCGACTGGACTAGTCCTCAACAGAGGGAAACCAGTATACATCCTTGTGTTTGCGTTTGCTCTCTACTCTCTACTTTTCATTTAACATATCTGTGATATATTATCTGTGATCTTGTTACTAACATTTTTAAATAGTTAATTTCCGCTGCCTACTCTATTCACCCTCCTCTAGAGTATTGCGCTTTACAACTCGTTCCTATAATCGGTCCCATAGAATATTGCTCGAAGCTCCTGGACTTCCCTCCTTGCCTCCTTGTCTTCATCTGCAGCTGAAGGAACGGATGCTCCTAAGGGATCATCACCGAAAGGAGGGGCGGTCGTGTTGGAGTCCGCGTTGACTGTGGGTTCCAAGCTTGTTTGTCCGGGCGTCCTTGTTGGTTGGGTTGGCAAGACGGCTTTGATTTCGTCTACGGACTTGACCAAGGACATGAGCATGGCTTCAAGTACTTCTAGACGTTGTCGATCAGAACGTGCTTCATGATTATCGTCAGCCATAAAGACTGTCCTCACGTGGGTAGAGGTGGAAGGGATCGTAGCAGAGGTGTTCTTTGTACCGTACCCTTGTACAGAGAAATCGTCGAGAAATGTCAGAATGTCATCTTCCTCGGACTCGAAAGGGGTGCTACACCCTGTGAAGGAAGCCACATCGTCTTGGTGAGGGTGGTGGCCCTCAGGAAAGTCCAAGTCTGTTGTACAGTTTTGGGGGGCCTCTACTCCCTGTATGTGCTGTTGGTACATCGGGTTGTCACATATATTGAGGGGACTGCTACCCCAGCTTCATCTACTCTCAAGGAGGCCGAAGATGCACCCCCGAGTGCTGGAAGCTTCTTTTTGGATCGAGTGCTTAAATAGACATCCCCTGTGGTTGTCGGTGGAAATCCTCCAGATGAGGGTCTCCTTGCAATACTGGCCGAGATTGCCGGGCTGGAAAAGCATGTCTTCTTTCCTCCCTTGCTAGGAGGAACCTTTTGAGTTGAATTACAAAAGGCGAAAGGAAACTCCTCGTCCCCAGGAATTTACACATATTTCTTGAGTTGTTGTCGGACAGGTGCTGGCTGCTGCAGTCGTTGGAAAACTGACTGTCGACCTTCCGGTGTTGCTGATTTATCGCAGCAGCAGTTGATGATAACTTGGGTGCAATGACGTACCGAGAGGGACTCATTGCATGCCAATGCTGCCACTTTGCGTTTGTGAGTAATCACCTCACGCAAGTTGGTAGCAAGCTGATCTATCTTTGTACCAAACTTGCGGACTCGGGTATCATGAGCGCACGGGTACTTAGGTATCATGTTTGCTTTCTGATCCGTGGCTAGTAAAAGTACTTGCTCTGGATCATTGGATGAAGACTTTAAAGACCCACCCTGTCCGTTAGCCCTGAGGGACTGGACGCGGGTGGTTCTGTACAACTTTTCATCAGGAGCCCGTGTAACAGTCAACGGGGTCCGCTGACAATCAGCAACTTGAACAGTTGACTGGGCTTGTTGGGCCCGTACTGCCCTCGAATTTTTTGACTTAGCACCCGAAGGCACACATAGTAGAAAGAGTCCAGATTAATACATCCCATATTCTCAAAGGGCCGCATGGCGTCGGGCCCACATGAGAGATGGTTGAATACAGAGCTTCTGACAGGGTCGCATGAGATATCCTGTCTGAGGCCAGGATTGGCTGCCGCATGGGCTATCTTCTTGCGGCCAGAGCTGGCTGCCGTATGGACTATCTTTTTGCGGCCAGAGCTGGCTGTCGCATAGGCCATTTTCCTGCGGCCAGAGTTGGCTACCGCATGGGCCATCTTCCTGCGGCCAGAGTTGACTTCTGTATGAGTTGTCTGCCTGCGGCCAGAGTTGGCTGTCGCATGGACAGACTGCCATCTCTCTTATGCAGCTTCTTTTTTGTACGCATGGATTTCCCTTGTGCCTCCAAAAACTCAGCATCGTAGTATTTTCCTCTGCTGGATTTGGGGACAGTAGGGTCCTCTGCGGTCGGAAGCAAAGCCGTATGAAAGATTTGGTCACCGCCTTGGGCTGTAGAAGGAGCTTCTTCGAGAACTTGGTCGGAGGTAACAGTTTTGTGCACCGACGTCCTGTGAGTTCTCTTTGGGTTGGCTCGCTTCTGAGACGGGCTGGCGCTCACTACACCAAAATAGGTGATTTCTCACGGTTATTACCGTGACAATTAATTTTTGCAACGGTAATAAGCGTGACAAACTGAGCGTGGTATTTGTGCAGTAACGGTTATAACCGTGACAAAATAAAAAAATTGTCACGTTTATAACCGTGATGAAATTAAATATTTGTAACGGTAATAATCGTTACAAAATAAGATATTAATAACGGTTATTACCGTTATAAAAGGAAAAAAATTGAAGGATACTACCGCTAGGATGTCATTTTGCCTCACGTTGATAACCGTTACAATAATCCAATTTACTATAACTGCTATAACAGTTAGATATACATTAAAAAAATGAATGCATTTTTCATGTGCATATATTGTAGTGCACGTGCATCAAACATATTGTTGTGCACCTAACATCAAACCAGTCGAACAAGAGAATGAAAATCAACAATATATATACCACAAATATATACCACAAAGATGGACCACAAGCATCATCATAACTCAAGACTTTTTTATTACCATTCTTAACATAATCTTGCAACAATAGTACTGACCATTCCCTCTATTAACAAAAAAGTCAAAAAGAAATCTCAAACAAAAAAAATATGGCAGTAATTAACTCTTTTATCAGACTTGTTGAATGGCTTTTATGTCTTCATCTTCAAATCCGAGGTAAGAAGTGGCGTTCATCGATTTAGTCTCCGCCAGATAGACATCATCCTTGGTTGCAAAACCTGCAAGCTTTGCCAAGTCCTCGACTGCATATACCACCTCTTTGATCCCCGTAGCGATCATTAGGGAGGAAGATGAGTGGCAGGGCTTCCATCAGCAGCATACTAGTATTGTTGATATGATATGTTCCTTCTCTTGATCACTCTGAGTGATTTGCTGCTGCTGCTCCTGCTGCTTGGCATAGTAGAGGACTGATCGATATTATAAGACAGTCATTTATGAAATGTATCAAAGCTTTTAACATAATCCAAAGTATTTAACTGATACAAAGGACTGAAATAAACCATTAGACCCCCTCTTCTTTCCAGTCCTTACAAGTGAACTGATACTACCAAAAACTACCATTTGACTGATAGCTAAATTTCCAAATCAAAAATACCTTGTTCAGTCACAGAGCAATTACTAGAACATGACTGAAACCAAAACTGTGTAGGACTGAAACATTTAAAAGGAGACTGATACAAGATGTAATCACTAATATAATGGTAAGCAATGACTAAACCAATATATTCTAAATCTTGAGCCATCACCCACAATGTGCATGTTCACTTGATGGCCAATTGCCAACCACTAACTTGGTGTTTGTTGCTAGCCTAACAAATCAAGGGAAATAGATGGTTTTCCAGGGAAGAAGAAGAAGAAGAAGGAAGAACATGAGTAGAAACAAAAGGAGACAATTTGTAAAACTCACCACAACAATCCAAGTCTCTGGACGACGGCCTTGACACTATCAGCCAGCTCTAAGACCGATTCATGTAGAAACAAGTTAATCGCAGTTAAACAAGTGCAACAAAATCACAATTAGCAATTAGCGAAAATAGGTTTACCGGATTCCTCTTAGGTAGGTGATCTAATTTGCAAGTCATTCAAAATCTACAAAGGGCAGTCCTGATGTAATAAGCACAGCTTGCCACATTGCCTCTGCAATACAACAAAAAAAAGGTCAGAGACATTTGACATGCACCAAAATCAACAGAATTTGTGCGTGAGGATAATTATAGGTCAATCGTATCAACAAATACATTAAAATATGCGTCAATAAATGACCATACCTCTGGAATTTTGGAGGAGATTGTTCCGACATCTGTCGTGAAGAGTTGAGGGTAACTTAGATCCTTATTGCTTGAGGATCCAGGAATTATGATGTCAGAGTATCAATCCAACAGTTAAGGTATATAATCATTGTAAGTCCAACAGTTAAGGAATTATGATATCAAAGTATCAATCCAACAGTTAAGGTATATAATCATTGTAAGTCCAACAATATATAATCATTGTAAGTCCAACAGTATATAATTAAGTCCAACAAAAGTTAAGTTGACATGCCCAACAAAAGTACATATAAGTTCAATAACACAACATTTCAGTTAATTCATGAATAGTTCCGTCATAAAGTTAAGCATAATAGCTTACAAAAAACGGATCCGTGAGACTGCCCAAACAAGAAACCCGCCATCAGCTATTTCACAAAGGAAAGTGACTCCATTTTGTGGACCATCATAAACTGTTGCTTCTGGTTTTATCACCTCCGACACATAAACAATTCTTTCATCTTCTTGCATTTTTCTTCCATGACAAGTAGTGTGAGATGCTATGAATCCTTTAGCTACATCCTCTCGTTCCCGTCCAAGTAAAATTACATTTTGTTTTCCTCCAAGTGCTGGTCTATCGTTGTTACCATGGACAACAGGACTACTATTGTTGTTACCATGGGCAACAGGGCTGACAATGTTATTCAAAATGGGGTTTAAATTTCTTGGAGGTACAGGAATATGCACAGAGTTAGACCCACCTTCTGCCTCGGGGGTGCCAGAACCAACATCTGGGTTTTGAGGATGGTTTGTAGTATGGCCATGAGTGAGCACTTCTCGTACCATAAGCTCAAGACTTTTCAACCTTTGGATAACTTCCGGATTGGTATATTTGTTGGCTATTGCCTTTGCTGCTAGACCAATTTTCACTTGCTTCACCGAAGACGTAGAGCTAACTGCACGACAACGATTCTTTTTATCAAGTCCAAAAGTTTCAGCAATAGGATCAGTCTCAAAGTCTTCTATGCTTGTCGTACTATCATGACCACTCAAGCTTGCAGCTAATTTCTGTCTCTTTTCTGCTGCCTCTAATTCATTCTGTTATTTGACACATTACAAGATAAAGATAAGAGTTTAAGCAAGCAAAAAACTAAAACAAGTATGTAAATAATTAGCAAATTAAATATAAGACATGTCAGGATCATATATTTACAGGAAATTGCATTCATTGACAGAATAATGGTGTATGCCGAATCCAGAATTCGTAACAGTTGAAACCTTAAACAAAGTGCATCTTCTATGCCTGATCTGGAATTCTGCTTATATGTTTTTCCAGAAAGGATATTTGCTCAAGTTGTAACCACAATAGTCAGGTAGAACATCAGTTGTGAATCATGATGGCGAGAGACATAGTGCTCAAAAAAGCAATAAATGTTGAAGAAGAATATGAGATTTACTATTCTACTTACGTATTTCTCCAATGCACATGGAAGCACAGTCCCAGTAGCCTTGTTTTGGTGGGCTCTCTTCCACGCTTCTGACCGTGTAACACTCTTCCCAGGGTGTTCTTCCGCCTACAAGTACAAATAGGGACTCAAAAATACTAATAATAGTATTAGTAGCATGTACAAGTAAAAGGAATAATACACACCAATTCTTCGTATACTCTGTTGTAGCTCTTCCTTCCAAGAGTGTGGTTGATTTTAGACAGGGCCTTGTTTTTGGCATTCTTCTTGCGCTGTGCGATCTTCTTTGGAGTGTACTCATTCTCGATAAAGCGCTCCTACCATACTTTATCAATATCATCAGGATATTGAGCGAGTGCTACAGGTTTAGGTAAGAATATTCCTTCTTTGTTCTTGATTGTGCTTCGTAGGTGATATTTCACCGTCCTAAAAAACTGTGGAAATCGGGTTTCCAATAGTGGTCGAGCAAGGAAGGGATCAATATTGAATTCAAACTCCATCTGCCACAACAACATTAAGAGAATTAAGGCATTCTTCGCACAAGTGAAGCAAATAAATGCTCAAAATACATGTAAAAAAATAAAAGAAATAAAATAATGATTTACCATCAGTTTGTTCCAAAGAGCATCTGTGTACACCTTATCTACATTCCTCCAATCATCATAACCAATAGGGATGTGAGCTCGAATCAATTTTCCACATTTAGTACTCCATTTTTTCTCGCCTTCACCTATAATTGCACCATTTGCTTCAATATGAAGCGCGTATTTTTTGACTTTTGGTGGAGGGGGAGCTTGTGTTCCACTAGAATTGGACGTCATTCTACAGAAAAATGCATGTATACTGTTTTTGTATCCTGAAACAGTTCATGTATACTGTTTTGGAGTTTATTGACAACCTAATGTATAGTTAGAGCTGCTTCTACAGAAAAATTCATGTATAATGATTCAAAATGTATACAAAAAAATTCTACAGATTCAAAATGTATACAGAAAATTCTACAGATTGTATACAAAAAAATTCATGCATGCTGATTCAAAATGTATACAGAAAAATTCTACAGAAAAATGCATGTATACTGTTTCTGTATCCTGAAACAGTTCATATATACTGTTTCGGAGTTTATTGACAACCTAACACATAGTTAGAGCTGCTTCTACAGAAAAATTCATGTATACTAATTCAAAATGTATATTTCTTGATGCGTCAATAAAT
Source organism: Iris pallida (assembly GCA_029216955.1). Lineage (NCBI taxonomy): Eukaryota > Viridiplantae > Streptophyta > Magnoliopsida > Asparagales > Iridaceae > Iris > Iris pallida. Next base: position 4,955,189 of record JANAVB010042618.1, read on the forward strand.
TATATTGAAAGCAAAAGGACATGATTGCATTAAAAAGTACCAATTCGATAAATACATAATTGTATCAGATGGTTAATGTAAGGCAAAAAAAAGGTATTGCATTCATTTCTTTCCAACACATTTTAGTAGTGGAGCAAAGTGAAGCTGCTCCACAAGACATGACTGAAAATTTTTTGGTACTGTAAGTCCATCAACCTCATCGGTCATTCGCTTTGGAGAACGAAGAACAACCGACCAATCTGGATTTCGAATGTCTGTTACATAAAAAACTTGACTTGCTTCGAATGCGAGAATTGCTGGCTCATCATACTCCCCATCCGTGCACTTCAACTTTTTTAAATTCACCATCAACAAGTTAGAGTTTGGACATAACTTACAACCATTGGTTTTATCTCCAACATTCACCCAATCACAATAAAACACAACATGGTGAAAGTCATAATAATCAACCTCTATGATTTCTTTGATGATCCCATACCAAGTAGTATCATCATCCTTAAGGTTCTTGTCTTTTGAACTTGCTCTAAATGTAGTGATTGCATCCATGCAAACACCGCTATCTTGTGTTGAAACCTTGTCGTCGTAACTCTGGGGAGAGAAGATGTAGCCATTGACCCTGTACTTAATATATGTTTTGGCTTGTCGACTTGGTCCACTAATGTACCGCAATAAATCTCCATTCATATATCTTTCTTCAATTAACTAGTAAATCAGTAAAGTAAACATAATTAATTACTAAAACCACATCAAGTAAAATGACCTATTTATTATAGTTTAAATGATACACACCTTTTTGTGCAACCAGTCAATGAATTTGGATTGTATCACTACTTCTGCCTCTTTGGTATTACCACGGGAAGTAGTTTCCAAAGATGAGCGATAACAACTGGAAATCATTTAAACTGAATGAAATGAATTTAAAAGGATATTTTTTTAATAATTATTTATTCCAAAGATGAGTGATACCTGTAGTACTCTGCTAGTTCTGGTATATCCAATCTAAAAATTATCCATCTTCGAATTTGTCTCCATTGTACCCCGGTTAACTTAATCATTTTACCCTCAATAATTGAGCGCTCATATACATCATCACCATTTTCAACTAGAAAAGAGGCCTGAGTTGAACTATGATTGCCGTCACATGGATTTGGCATATACTCCATGGCATATCTAACAGCCTCTGAAACAAGATAAGCCTCAGCAATCGACCCTTCAACATAACGCTTGTTGCTAGGAATGTTTTTGCACTCCTTCATAGACCTTATATCAAATAGAACAACTAAACTTGTTAGTTTCCACCAAAATTGTTAACAACATAATGACAAAATATTTATCTCACCTTTCAAATGGATACATCCAAATATATCTCGTAGGTCCACAAAGTAGAGCTTGGTCAGCAAGATGTACCATTAGGTGGATACTTATGTCAAAAAAGTGGGCAGGAAAATAATGCTCCAACACGCATAATGCTTCAGCAATCATAGCTTTTGCCTCTTGAACATGATTTCGATCTAGGATCTTTGAGCACAATATATTGAAATACAGACATACTTGCATAATAGCTCTTTTAAGATCGCGGTTATTTGGAAATGCATGTTGAAGCATGACTGGAAATAAATATTGTATCATGATGTGGTAGTCATGTGACTTCTTTATATGCAAACCGAGTGGTTGAAGACATACAAGGTTGCCCAGGTTAGATGCAAATCCTGATGGGAGCTTTAAGGCTTTTAGGACTTGGCAAAATTGTTTCTTCTGAGAAGTATCCAAGGCAAAACCCGAATTTTGTTGCCCTTTTTTATCAAAAAGCAAATTTAGTAAATGCTCAGCAATATTCTTCTCGGTGTGCATCAAGTCAATAGCATGTCGCACTTTATGAGATTGCCAGTATTCTAAATTAAAAAGAATAGACTTTTTATACCACGCTGGTCTTCCTTCATTGCCATCGCAATCGACATCATCGTCAACATCTTCATCACCATCACCATTGGCCTCAAATACCATTCTCTTCTTGCTGGAACCTTTTACGCATTTACCAGGTACATAGTTGATGCGGTCAAGCTTTTGTAGAAGAGCTGGTCCACTAAGACGTAGAGGAGGTTGTCTGTGCTCTTCAGTCTTATACCATCCGCGCTTAACTGCTCTAAATGGATGATCATCCTTCAAAAACCTCCTGTACTTTGTGTACACGTTCTTTCCACCAATCCTTTCAGACTCTGTTTCAGTGGCGCAAATAGGGCATGCTTTGTAACCATGTGTTACACAACCTGATAAATTTCCAAACGCAGGAAAATCATGGATCCCCCACAACAACATTGCTCTCAATTTGAAAATCTGACCTTTGTCAATGTCAAATGCCAACACTCCTTCCCAAAGTTCTTTTAACTCGTCTACAAGAGGCTGCAAGAAAACATCAATATCTTGGCTTGGTGCTTTAGGGCCAGGAATTAATAAGCACATCATTTGGAACTGCGATTTCATGCATAACGAAGGAGGAAGATTGTATGGGATAACATAAACAGGCCAACAACTGTAATTATTAGATAGAACACCATGTGGATTGAATCCATCAGTCGCTATACCCAGCCAAACGTTTCGTCCCTCATCAGTAAACTCCGGCCATCTACATTTAAGCGTTCTCCATTCAGCTGAATCACAAGGATGTCGCATTAAGTCCCACGAAGGCTCGACTTCCTTATGCCACTGCATTTTTTTAGCAATCCAAGGTACTGTGTACAATCTCTTTAGTCTTGGAATTAGAGGAAAGTGTCTCAAAACTTTTCTTGGTTCTTTTGTGTCCCTTCCAACCTTCCCAGGCTTCGTGTTCTCTTTAACTTTAAATCGGGGCGTCTGACATTGAGGGCACCAAGTCGCATTTGCATACTCCTTCCAATACAACATACAGTTATTCTCGCATGCATGGATGCACTTCGCCTTCATTCCTAAATCTCTCATCATTTGCTTCATTGTGGGATACTTGTTAGGGAGTGTGTTCCCCTTGGGGAGCCATTGTGTCAAACACTTCAACAATTCCGTCACACTATTTCCCGACCAATTGTACTTCTTCTTTAAGTTATACAACTCTACAATTACAGATAGAGTTGTTTGTCCATCTTCACAACCGGGGAATAATTTCTCACTTGCAATTTTTTTATATTCATAGTACTTATCAAAATGGCCAGGACAAGGAGCAAAAGAATCATTCGGCACTGCATCTGTCTGAGAATTATTTGCACCACTAGCTTGACCACCAAGAGCCTCATTGTGTACACCATAAGCATCATCAACTAGATTTCCTAATGCACCCTCATTGTCATTAGTATCTAGAGTTATAACTTCACCATGAATTTGTTCCTTTTCAACAAATTGTTGTTTAGGATCTCCCATCATATCCATGCCCGGCTTTTCCCCATGAAGAAACCAATTATCATATGTCGGAAGCATTCCATTCAGGATCAAATGCCTTCTTACTACTTCAAAAGCAGCTCTTTTTTCATTTTTGCATTTATTACAGGGGCAACTACATGTTGTAAGTCCAACTGGTGAATGCTTCATTGCAAAGTCCATAAAAAATTGAACCCCCTGTTTGTATTCGGTATCATTTCTATATGGATGTTTTATCCACTCTTTTGGAATCGATTGTGACATGATATATTCTCCCTCAAATAAGAAACCTAACAAACGAAGAAGATGCGCATTAGTAAGAGAAAAAAAACTATTTACTAATTTATAGAATCCCAGATAGCCCCATACTGGATAAAGTATGGATATTTGTTAATGGTTGAAGGTAATAGAGGGTTTGATGGTGCAAGTAATGTTTGTTCAGTTGGTGAAGGGGTGATGGGTCGGGTTGTATGTAGTGTTAGGATGTTTGCTTGGATCTGCTCATTGTATATTGTCAAATCTGCATTGTGTGGGACAGAGCGGCAGTAGGTAAGGCTTGGTAAAGTACTAGGCAATATTGGGTCGATCTGATGTAATGGAACAACAGGGTCTGATGTATAGTGTGAAATTAGAAAGTGCGCATCCAGTGTAGTGTCTTGTGAATAGGGTCATTTGTAGTGTCTTGTCTTTGGGTACTTGGGTCTGGTTCTATCAACTGCAGTTGTTTAATAGGATATCAGTAGGTAATATCCTAAGCGTCATAGTGTGGTCTATAGTCATTAGGTCTGTGTTTAGTTAGATAGGGTAGGTGAATTGGTGGTGGGGTAAGAATCCAATTTCTGACTGAGATCTCAAGTATCCAATTTCTGACACAAGTTCTGTTCAAAAAATTCTAAACGATGTTCAAGTTAAGGATATTTAGAAACTAGCCAAAGCTTAAACAATTAAATATTGGGTTAAATACAGTTCTCAGGACTCTGCAAGCCCACTCCATATAACATTGCTTCTCACTTGACCATCTAGATTTACAGTCTGATTCAGAAGCTACATATTCCTTATCAATCACCTGACCTAGGGATGTAACTTGATTTCACAATTTTGAACAAGTAAATTTACTGGAAAGATAATTAACGTAAATTAGCCAAAAAATAAAACAAGAACATTTAATTAGCCAACATACTATCTTTTTGATCAACAAGAGAAGAAAATACCTTTCGGTGGGCCAACGGTTTGCTTACGCCTCGATGATGCTGGAGATAGCCTAATCGAACCCTAACCAAAAAGAAATCGAGATTGTGATAGAGAATGAGACAATAATCAAACCCTAACCAAATCAAAGTCAAACCCTACCCAAATCGAAATCAGATCCTACCCAAATCAAAATCAAACCCTAATCAAATTGAGATTGTGAGAGAGAGCATAGGATGTACCTTCAACTCTTCACGGGCTGAAGCAGTCGTCGAGCGTCACGAGGAAGATGAAGCAGGGGTCGGGAGAGAGGGATTTTTTGGAGAGAGGGGGTCGGAAGGGAAGGGTTTTCTGGTTTATGGAGAGAGGAGAGAGGATTCTGAAGAGAGAGGGGAGGGAAAGAGGGTTCTGGAGTGAGGGGTTTCTGATTCTGAAGAGAGAGGGTCGGGAAATTAGGGGTTCTATAGGTAGGGGATCGGGAAAGTGGGATTTAGGTTTCCAAGGGTTTTCATTAGATGGAGGGAACCGCGAAAATATGTGCGGGAAATGTTCTTCAGATCCATTACTTGTCACACTTTTAGGTGTTACAATTAATATAAAAAATATTAAATTATCTTATGAGTATTTTTGTCACGGTATTTCATTTATTGTAACGGTTGAAAACGTGACTATATTATCACGGTAATAACCGTTACAAATAAAAAAAATGGGACGTTACAAATAGCTTGTTTTGGTGTAGTGGCTTCCTTCAGAGAGCATTTCTTCGAAGGCTTGTAGGTTGAAACGAACCACAAGTATTTTCTGTGTAGAATCGAGCTTGGATGCGTCAGATTGTGTCACTAGCTTCTTATCAGAGGAGAAGAACATCCCCAGTAGAGTCGCCATCGTGTTTGCCATAAAAAAAAATTAAAGACAGGTATTACAGAAACACTGAAATTGATTGCAAACTCGCTTGTACAAAAAAAAGCCTAGAAAGAAATCCTAGAAAATAATCTATGTACAATTGTTTAGTTTTGATTCTGGGGGGTGACGGTAGAGGCTCGAAAAAGTGTTATCAACTCTGCCGTACTCCTTGGACTATCTGACGCAGTCCTTATCTCTTGAAGAAATTACTTTTCGAAGGTTGCCAGCCTTTTGCAGGGGTATGGCACCCTGCTATTTATAGTGGTTTGTATGTTGAGACGCATAGATGGCCTGTGGCCACGTGGCAAATTAGCACGTGAAGACCCACTCTTTGGCCGCCATCTGTCGATTTGTTGGAATTTTGTTGCAGCAAATCTGGGTAGTTAAGACTTGGTCAGCCAGCCACGTGTCCTGTCGCATAAATCATTTTGAGCCGCATGAGTCTCTTAGTTTTCGACCATGTGGGGCCGCATGAGACTCATGCGGCTTAAGTCGCAAACTTCCTTAGCCCACATATAGCTTAAGGATTTAAGCTGCATAGATTCTGTATTTTGGCCGCATAAAGCTCATGCGGCTTGGGTCACAGTCACCCTTGGCCGCATGAAGTTCAGAGACATTGGGGCCGCGTATGTTTGAGCCGCATAAGGTTCATATGATTTAGGTGACACTCTTTCTGGTCGCATAAAAACGTATGAATCCTGCTTTTGGTGACGTCTCACGTCTTATCTTTTTGTCAAAGTGTCAGAGCTGTCATTTTTGTCATTTTTTTGACAGAACTTGTCAGCTTTATCAGACGAACTGATCCTCTTAGCCGCATATCTTTCTTCTGCAGCTGGTTATCGACGGGCCGCATAAGGCATTGAATCTGTCATGCGGCTTTCCTTTATGCGGACCTGTTTGGCCCAAAGTACATATGCGGAAATTTGTGATCCGTATGAACCCCATATTTTTTATGCTTCTACAGACTTCGGTGAGGAAATTGGTGAGCAAGTTAGGTCGAAGTAAGTCCTATTGACTTGGCTACTATAACAATACTTAATGAATGGCAGTTGCTCATATTAAATCTTTTCAGAAGATCTTCTCTTCGGAAGATATTTTTTGAAGATTTTTTTCTTCTTCTGGAGATCTCTTCAAATGATTTTCTTGGAGGGGGAATATCTTCTGTTGGAGGTATTTCTAATCTCTTCAGGAGTCTTCTCTTTAGGAGATTATCTCTTCACGAGATATTCTCTTCAGGAGATTATCTCTTTAGGAGATATTCTCTTTAGGCGATTATCCCTTCATAAGATATTTTCTTCAAGAGGTATTTTCAGTCTCTTTAGTTGATCTTCTCTTCAGCTCTTCGGAAGATTCACTCTTCAGAAGATCTTCTCTTCGGGAGATTATCTCTTCAAGAGATCTTCTTTTTTGGAAATATTTTTAATCTCTTCAGAGATACTGTCATGTATGTAGACGACTACTTTGACGAATCCATTCAAGATTTTTTTTATAAGTATGCATGGACATTTAGGATCATCATTATATTATTTTCTAGATTGATACTTAATGAGTCTATAATATCATTAGTACAAATATTACTCGTTTTGCAAATCCTTACTACTTTGACGAATCCATTCAAGATTTTTTTTATAAGTATGCATGGACATTTAGGATCATCATTATATTATTTTCTAGATTGATACTTAATGAGTCTATAATATCATTAGTACAAATTTTACTCGTTTTGCAAATCCTTCGAGAATATTTTGGTAATTTAAATCCTTCGAGAATTTTCATGTATATCTTACTATCCAGATTATCATTATGTTTCTTTATATTCCATTTATGGTCATTTCAAGAATCCTTGAGCTAAAATTGCTTTATACTTTTTTTATCTCATTCTTTATATTTCTTACAAATACACATCTAAAATATATCGGATTTATTCCTTTTTGTTTTGTACTATAAAGTAGAAACACCATATTTTACGAGAATCTAGTTCTGATAGCATTGCATCATTCCATTTTTTTGTCAATATTATCCTTTTCAACATTCAAGGATTATTCGTGGTTCAGTATTGTCCTTATTTTATTCTTATTTTCTAAAGTTATCTATGACAAATTCTTTTACATTCTAAATTTCTCATGACTATGCCTAAAATATAGATATCTTGGGTACCGGTCTCTCTTTTCTCAGTCTATTCTGAAATTTGAGGCATATTCTCGACCAAAGCGATATGCTTTGTTTTGGAGAAATTGAATTTTTGGTTCATGATATCTTTCGGATTGTCACAAACTTTTCTATAGAAGATGCTACTTCAGGAGCTGCTTCTTCAAGAACAGAAGAATGTGTTATATTATGCACTCTTTTCTTCTAGAGAGCTGGTTTTTTAAAACCTTTAGACCTTCCACGTCCTTGATGTGGAACTAGTTCATTTATTTAGCTCGTTTGGTACATCTATTATAGAATGTACATTCATAGTAATTGGTATATGTGACCTAGTTACTTATGCATCATTATTAGATGCATCGAATAATTCATTTGCAATAAATTAGAAAATAAGACAAAGTGGGAGTATGCCACGATAATTCACGACTTTAATATGTAACAAGGTGTTTATCTTCCTTTTATCTCCTCATAACGGCAAAAATATTGTTTTGCCAAAGTGCCAGTCCGCAAAAATTACGATAAAGATATCTCATATCAAAGAATCTAAAAGATTTAATAATATACTAAAAAACCTAACATAAATTTCCAAAACATAAATGTCCAATAATACCAACATAAGACATAAAAGCCTAAAAACAGTGCAGCTCTAAATAAATAAAACTAAGATACTGATTATCTCCAAAAATACGCCGATGTCAAGGGTGACATTTGCTTCAACCTTCTATGTTTTCTGATATTTAGTCCTTGTTTCCTTGGATGCACGACAAGTGCAAGACCACTGACCTTCTCCATTGTGGTCCCATAATAGTCCAGATAGTTATGCCAAAGTTTAAAAGTGGGAGAATCCTTTGGTGTTTGGCCAATAATGGGTCTTGGACCAGTGATGGGTTGCTGGCTCATGGTGGTATGTGATCACTCTACTACCTCAATCTTAGTGAAGTAAATCCCTAATGATAAGCTGGAGAAGTAAATCCCTCACTATGCTAGAAGTTGTGCAAAGATATAATTTATTTTTATTACTCATGTTTTCAATTGATATTTGTTTGCCTTTAGTAAATTTCTTTCGAAATTATGGAAGTATAAGACATTATGTGTAAGCTGGGTCAAAATAAATGTGATCTACTGGAGCTTTTAATAATGTGAGCGCGACTAGCTGTTGTGGATATTACATTCAAACTATTATAGATGTTGGAGAAAAATATCTCATTCTTAAGGGTTATTTGGCTAGTAGCACTGCTGGCAGCCACAAGTGTAAGCCCCTGATTTTTCAAATCCATTTTAATTAGTGTTAATTAATTTTTAATGTCAATTATAGCCTTAAATAATTTTTAGGAATTTTTAGGAATTTTTCTATAATTTTTAAATGATTTTAAATGAGTTTTAAAATACAAAAATATCATTTTATAATTTATTTAAATATTTTAATAGCATTATGTAATTTTCTGAATTGTTTGAATAGTGTTTTGTAATTTTTAGAATTGTTTATATATTAGTTTGCAATTAATAATTTGTTATTAGTGCGGAGTGCAAATTATCATTTGCATTTTACCCTGTTTAGGACCTAAATGTAAATTTCTAAAAATCGGGGACCTAAGTGCTAAACTCTCTCTCTCTCCCCAACCACTCCCGTTGACTCCCCCCGACCGACGACTGCCCGACGTCTCCACCGCCCTGCCCCCGCCTTTTCCGGCCAGCCCGACCGCCCTAACCCCTCTATAAAACTCCCCTCTTTTCCCCCCTACTGAACCCTAACTCTAAATCCTCTCCGCCACCCTCCACGACCACCTTTCCTCCCCGAAACCCTAGCCGCAACCCTAGCTCCGACGATCTCCTCCGCCACCCCCACAGCGGCCAACACCCCCAACCACCGCCACCACTAAGTTCGTCTCGACGAGGCGAGTCGATCGCCACCCGAGCGCCACGACGCCAACGCCCCCAGCCGCCGTTCGCCCTCTCGAAACCCTTCTTCTTCGCCAGACACGTAAGTAGCGGACTCGAATCGTGTCGTGCGTGTCTCGTTTTCACGCACGAGACTCGCCAGGACACGACGAACCTCATGCTGTGCTCGGACACGCAAGCCCGAGCTCGTACGTGTCGTGCATAGCACGGACACGTAGTTTCCTGTGTCCCAAACTGTCCGGACACAGGCTCGCATTTATTTATTTTTTTATATTATGTCACCTAATCAGAAATAAAACTAACCCTAATCCTATCTCTAACAAAACTAACGGGCTGACCCCCTGGCCAGCCCGACCCGCTTAAGTCTTCCCCCCCCCCCCCCCCCCCCCGCTGAGCCGAGTTCGAATCCCCCCCCCTTTGCTGTTGTGTATTTTTCTTTTCTTTTCCTTTTCTTTTTCTTTTTCTTTTGTTTTTATATATAATTATGTATATAAATATATGTATACATATATTTGTGTATATATGTATATGTATTATTATACATACTATATTTAGGTATATATAGTTGCTGTTTTTTATATATATATATATATATGTATACTTCATTATTTATATGTATATATATATTATGTATACATATTTTTTTTTTATAATTATGTATACATATATATTTATGTATATATATATTTCTTTGTGTATATATATTATCATATATATATACTATTATATGTATATGTATACATTAATTTTGTATATATATATATATATATATTAAATGGTTAAGTATTTTCTTATATGTATGTATATATACATATATTTGTATATATATATATATATATATATATATATATATATATATATATATATATATATATATATATATATACAATAATCTAGTTAAACATTTTCCTATATATATATAAATATCCCTATATATATATATATATATATATATATTATTTCCTATGTATATTTTACTTAGCTTAGTGTAAAATAATTATATAAAATAATGTTCATACTTTTATAGTTGATATGTAAAACTTTACCTTATTAAAATATTAATATTTATTTTGCATTTTTACCACTTAGTATTTTCTGTATATTTAAATTACTGCAACCATTTGATGTCCAAGCCTAGCATGGGTATTTGGGCTCAAATGTGTTTTCACACATTCAAGACCTGTACAAGTCATATTGGACTTGATTCATGGCCTTGGGTCCTGTATTTGAACTTTGGTTCAAATTATGTACATGGACAAAATACGCAGATAATTAATTATTATGTACAATGCTGTTTTTGATTTTCTAAAAATACTTAAAGTATTGCTAAAATTATGGAAAAATAGTTTTTAGATACTTTGTTAAGTTGGCTAATTTAGTATAATTTTTGTAGTATTTAATTTACTGTTTTGCCCCTAGTTTGGCATATGAAACCAAAAGTCATTTTCTGTATACTTAGGAAAACTAGTTTTTATAAAATATTTGTACTGGTTAATAAATTCCAGAAAAATTATAATAAATTTCTATGATTAACAAGGATCACCTTGGTGCTTTACTTTAAGAAAAACTCGGCTTTTTGTCTGCTTTAAAAATTATTAGAACACAATAGTCTTTTGATTTATTTATTGTTTAATTACGACTTGTAGCTTTTTGTGTTATTTGGAGTTTTAGTCGTGTTGAACCCCATCCCTCACTAGTATAAAGATCCTAGAAAGTTAGTTAACATAGTGTGTCACCCCACATTGGTCTCCTATGCCAAGTCATCATTTTTGGCTAGGTGCCCAGTCACAAGTCGTGTCGCACCAGATTAGTGTCTTAGCATTCTAGCTTAGTGTAAAAAGCTAAGTTTGTTATATTTACTTCTACAGTGACGAGTTACCAGACATTCATAGCACATTTATCGCAGCTTGTTTTACTTTGCTAGAGGCAAGTACATCTACATACTCATTTACTGTCTTTTAATGCTAGAACATGTATTAACCATGTTAATTGCTGATCCTTGGGGTAGCAAGTTAAAACGTCACATGTTGTACTTTCCATTACTACCATGCTTAGAACCATCTTGATGTATCTCTCACATGATTAGAATATGGGTATGGGAAAACTGATAGTAGAGTACGTGATCATGCCCTCCCTATATAGTACCGAGCAATGTTTCATTTTATATGTTACAGCGCCGTAGGCCTTACTTACCAAGGCAGATTTGTGCGTATGTACATCTCTCGCCCTATCACTTGTACGGAAGTACATTTTATTATGTGCCACAGCACATTGTATACCTATTGACCGATCACGTACCTGCTACAGTTTTAAACATTACATATACATCTGTCTCTATGACATATGTATCCTTGCCATGATAGATTATGATGACATGATTGTGATACGACATGAGATAGATGCCATGTTCCCTATGTTACTATGATACTGTGATCCCAGTTGTACCATGATGACATGTTCCCAGTATTCCTGTTTTATAGACTTATCACACCATGATCCTTGTTGTACATCTCTTTCATTATATGTTCAGTACTTTAGTTGTAGAGGTTGTACTTGCTCCCGTCCTGACAGGATAACATTGTAGGTATACTTACTGAGGAGGAGTTGCTCTGTGATTCGTATTATGGAGTTACTGCCGAGGACCCGGTTTTGCCATACGAGGATGTTCCTGCGGGAAGACTCGTCTAGTTTGCTTAGCTGCTTGGGATACTTAGTGTAGTCATGTATTAGACTATACCATTTTGTAACTGGACATGTATCCAGTTTTATATTTCAGTTTACTTGTACTTGGATATTTTACTATATACGACGACTTTTGTGTTTGGAGCATTTATGATTCTTCTTCACTTATAGAACTGTTAGCACATTTAGTCTTACCTTGTTATCTCTAGAACAGCTTACTGCGCTTTATCTTAAGCGTAGGCTGGACATGGCTCGGCCCGGCCCAATAATTTGGGTAACGGGTCGTGACATGTTTTTTTGGTGGCCCATGCGGGTCCTGACTAAATTGTTTGGTTACGTTATTGTACCAAGCATGCCTGCAATTAGAAACTTAAGGTAATTAGACAACATTAGGAAAGACGCTTAGAACACCTAGAGGAATGCTAGGATTGTAACATAGGAAACACATCACATGATTGCTATTATAATTAGATTTTCTTGCATATGATTGCTTACTTTAAACAAGTCCTTATAAGTCTTTTATGTGTAATTTAGATGGTGCTTACTCGTTCGTCCCAGCATATTACCCCCGAGAATGGGGCCCTCCATATCCAGTCAGCTGACCAGTTGACTGATACACCTCCACCTACCACTATTCCCCACTCCACAGATCCACAGACCCAGATACCACCTTCCACATCCCAGGCCCGGCAGGACCCGATACTTCCACCACCCCCTATCACTATACCCACCCAGGCTTCCGTCACACTCGACGGGACCCAGCTGCTCACACTGATCCAGGGGTTCCTAACAACCCATCAGGAGCAGACTACCCTACTTCGTCAGAGCATGGAGCGTTCTGAGGGACGTCCCGTAGCCCCACCACATGTAGAGCCACGGCAGAGAGCGGGAACAGTTAAGGACTTCATGGGTCTGAATCCCAAGGAGTTCTCAGGGACTGAGGGCATAGTAGTAGCTGATGACTGGCTAGATTCTGTAGAGAGGAAGCTTCTGGGAGTTAGGATGCCGGATGACCTTCAGGTCGAGGCAGCAGGATTTCTGCTGATAGACTTAGCCGGAGTCTGGTTCAGGAATGAGCCGTTGTTCGCGAGAGGTAGAGCCACCTGGGACCAGTTCAAGACCCAGTTCAAGAAGAAGTTCTTCTCGACCACTGCTAGAGTAGCCATGGGGCTACGATTCCAGAACATCCAGCAGGGGAACCGTTCTGTTGATGAGTATGCGGCAGAGTTTAGTCGCCTGAGCCATTTTGCTCCTAGCCTGGTTGCTGATCCAGAGGAGATGACCCGTAGGTTTTGCCATGGTCTAGTTCCAGACATTGGCATTCTTATAGTAGCGAACGGTACGACTGACTACTACCAGAGCCTAGAGTTAGCCCGGAGCATTGAGGAGCGTTTTCTGTCTAGCAAGAGGCCGGCTTCTGTACATCATGAGGGACCGTCCAAGCGTCAGGCTTTCCAGCAGAGAGCACCGACGCCACCCCAGCAGACTTACCATCCCCCTACATCACATCACCCAACCCAGCCAGTTAGAGCCCCGGGACCCCGACAGCAGCAGCAGCAGAAGGAAGCTATATGTTCTTTCTGCGGAAGACCAGGGCATGAATTCGTCGTCTGCAGGAAGAGGTTAGGACAGTGTTTAGCTTGTGGGTCTGCCATCCATCAGATTCGAGACTGCCCAGTAGCCAAGGGACCCCAGGAGAAGACTTATAGCCTAGTCCTTGAGCCGGAGCCGGAACAGGTTTCAGGAGGTTAGTTTTGATCGTAGCCTTAGTCATTTGTTGCATTGCTTGCTATGTTAGAATATTGTCGGGTCTTCAATCCTTGTGAATTTCGAGGACAAAATTTTTCAAGGAGGGAAGACTTGTAAGCCCCTGATTTTTCAAATCCATTTTAATTAGTGTTAATTAATTTTTAATGTCAATTATAGCCTTAAATAATTTTTAGGAATTTTTAGGAATTTTTCTATAATTTTTAAATGATTTTAAATGAGTTTTAAAATACAAAAATATCATTTTATAATTTATTTAAATATTTTAATAGCATTATGTAATGTTCTGAATTGTTTGAATAGTGTTTTGTAATTTTTAGAATTGTTTATATATTAGTTTGCAATTAATAATTTGTTATTAGTGCGGAGTGCAAATTATCATTTGCATTTTACCCTGTTTAGGACCTAAATGTAAATTTCTAAAAATCGGGGACCTAACTGCTAAACTCTCTCTCTCTCCCCAACCACTCCCGTTGACTTCCCCCGACCGACGACTGCCCGACGTCTCCACCGCCCTGCCCCCGCCTTTCCCGGCCAGCCCGACCGCCCTAACCCCTCTATAAAACTCCCCTCTTTTCCCCCTACTGAACCCTAACTCTAAATCCTCTCCGCCACCCTCCACGACCACCTTTCCTCCCCGAAACCCTAGCCGCAACCCTAGCTCCGACGATCTCCTCCGCCACCCCCACAGCGGCCAACACCCCCAACCACCGCCACCACTAAGTTCGTCTCGACGAGGCGAGTCGATCGCCACCCGAGCTCCACGACGCCAACGCCCCCAGCCGCCGTTCGCCCTCTCGAAACCCTTCTTCTTCGCCGGACACGTAAGTAGCGGACTCGAATCGTGTCGTGCGTGTCTCGTTTTCACGCACGAGACTCGCCAGGACACGACGAACCTCATGCTGTGCTCGGACACGCAAGCCCGAGCTCGTACGTGTCGTGCATAGCACGGACACGTAGTTTCCTGTGTCCCAAACTGCCCGGACACAGGCTCGCATTTATTTATTTTTTTTATATTATGTCACCTAATCAGAAATAAAACTAACCCTAATCCTATCTCTAACAAAACTAACGGGCTGACCCCCTGGCCAGCTCGAACCGCTTAAGTCTCCCCCCCCCCCCGCTGAGCCGAGTTCGAATCCCCCCCCCCTTTGCTGTTGTGTATTTTTCTTTTCTTTTCCTTTTCTTTTTCTTTTTCTTTTGTTTTTATATATAATTATGTATATAAATATATGTATACATATATTTGTGTATATATGTATATGTATTATTATACATACTATATTTAGGTATATATAGTTGCTGTTTTTTTTATATATATATATATATATATGTATACTTCATTATTTATATGTATATATATATTATGTATACATATATATTTATGTATATATATATTTCTTTGTGTATATATATTATCATATATATATACTATTATATGTATATGTATACATTAATTTTGTATATATATATATATATTAAATGGTTAAGTATTTTCTTATATGTATGTATATATACATATATTTGTATATATATATATATATACAATAATCTAGTTAAACATTTTCCTATATATATATAAATATCCCTATATTTATATATATATATATTATTTCCTATGTATATTTTACTTAGCTTAGTATAAAATAATTATATAAAATAATGTTCATACTTTTATAGTTGATATGTAAAACTTTACCTTATTAAAATATTAATATTTATTTTGCATTTTTACCACTTAGTATTTTCTGTATATTTAAATTACTGCAACCATTTGATGTCCAAGCCTAGCATGGGTATTTGGGCTCAAATGTATTTTCACACATTCAAGACCTGTACAAGTCATATTGGACTTGATTCATGGCCTTGGGTCCTGTATTTGAACTTTGGTTCAAATTATGTACATGGACAAAATACGCAGATAATTAATTATTATGTACAATGCTGTTTTTGATTTTCTAAAAATACTTAAAGTATTGCTAAAATTATGGAAACATAGTTTTTAGATACTTTGTTAAGTTGGCTAATTTAGTATAATTTTTGTAGTATTTAATTTACTGTTTTGCCCCTAGTTTGGCATATGAAACCAAAAGTCATTTTCTGTATACTTAGAAAAACTAGTTTTTATAAAATATTTGTACTGGTTAATAAATTCCAGAAAAATTATAATAAATTTCTATGATTAACAAGGATCACCTTGGTGCTTTACTTTAAGAAAAACTAGGCTTTTTGTCTGCTTTAAAAATTGTTAGAACACAATAGTCTTTTGATTTATTTATTTTTTAATTACGACTTGTAGCTTTTTGTGTTATTTGGAGTTTTAGTCGTGTTGAACCCCATCCCTCACTAGTATAAAGATCCTAGAAAGTTAGTTAACATAGTGTGTCACCCCACATTGGTCTCCTATGCCAAGTCATCATTTTTGGCTAGGTGCCCAGTCACAAGTCGTGTCGCACCAGATTAGTGTTTTAGCATTCTAGCTTAGTGTAAAAAGCTAAGTTTGTTATATTTACTTCTACAGTGACGAGTTACCAGACATCCATAGCACATTTATCGCAGCTTGTTTTACTTTGCTAGAGGCAAGTACATCTACATACTCATTTACTGTCTTTTAATGCTAGAACATGTATTAACCATGTTAATTGCTGATCCTTGGGGTAGCAAGTTAAAACGTCACATGTTGTACTTTCCATTACTACCATGCTTAGAACCATCTTGATGTATCTCTCACATGATTAGAATATGGGTATGGGAAAACTGATAGTAGAGTACGTGATCATGCCCCCCCTATATAGTACCGAGCAATGTTTCATTTTATATGTTACAGCGCCGTAGGCCTTACTTACCAAGGCAGATTTGTGCGTATGTACATCTCTCGCCCTATCACTTGTACGGAAGTACATTTTATTATGTGCCACAGCACATTGTATACCTATTGACCGATCACGTACCTGCTACAGTTTTAAACATTACATATACATCTGTCTCTATGACATATGTATCCTTGCCATGATAGATTATGATGACATGATTGTGATACGACATGAGATAGATGCCATGTTCCCTATGTTACTATGATACTGTGATCCCAGTTGTACCATGATGACATGTTCCCAGTATTCCTGTTTTATAGACTTATCACACCATGATCCTTGTTGTACATCTCTTTCATTATATGTTCAGTACTTTAGTTGTAGAGGTTGTACTTGCTCCCGTCCTGACAGGATAACGTTGTAGGTATACTTACTGAGGAGGAGTTGCTCTGTGATTCGTATTATGGAGTTACTGTCGAGGACCCGGTTTTGCCATACGAGGATGTTCCTGCGGGGAGACTCGTCTAGTTTGCTTAGCTGCTTGGGATACTTAGTGTAGTCATGTATTAGACTATACCATTTTGTAACTGGACATGTATCCAGTTTTACATTTCAGTTTACTTGTACTTGGATATTTTACTATATACGACGACTTTTGTGTTTGGAGCATTTATGATTCTTCTTCACTTATAGAACTGTTAGCACATTTAGTCTTACCTTGTTATCTCTAGAACAGCTTACTGCGCTTTATCTTAAGCGTAGGCTGGACATGGCTCGGCCCGGCCCAACAATTTGGGTAACGGGTCGTGACAACAAGCTATCTCTATCTAGTTTTCTTATGGATTCATTTCCTATATATGACAATATTTTAGCAACAGTTACAAATAAAGATATTATTAATCAGTAATAATAAATTTCAAACACATAACTTCATGTCTATAATAGTTGGTGGGACAATGCATCCGTAGTCTCCCTACGGATACTACATCCTATTGTACCAACTTAAAAAATAAGTTTAAATTATATGCAATCGTATAATTGAAATACAAGTATTCAGGTTGGTGATTTTCATTTTTACTTGTGGTCTTTTAGGGGTCAGCAATTCGCTCTGATTCCGGACGGAGGTCCGCCGCACGCTCTGAGGTTTACGAGAGAGTTCGAGGAGCATAGGTTCGGATTGGACAGGAAGCTCCGATCGTAAGCTTGATTTTGGAAAGGTTTCGGAATCTCGCCGTCTAGACAATTAGACGAGAGATTTAAGCGATTGAGCCTGAGATTGCCCATCTCGACCGGTATATTGCCAGAGAGCCTGTTCTCCGATAGATCGAGATAGGTGAGGACCGGTAAAGATCCAATCGACGCAGGTAGCTCACCGGAGAGTCTATTGCCACTCAATTCGAGATCAGTGAGCGATGTCATTACAGATATAGACGCCGGTATCTCGCCGGAGATCCGGTTATTACCGAGAGAAAGCACTTGGAGCTTGGACATTCCCCGAAGACTTCCCGGTATCGTGCCAGATAACGAGTTGTTGCCAGCAACAAACACCATGAGACTCGGCGCCGATAACGGAATACCCCCCGAGAACCTATTGGAATCCATCTCCAGCCGAGTGAGTTTCCGAGGCAACCTCTCCGGCAACTCCCCGGAGAGAGAGTTGTGCCCCATCATCACCGTCGTCAAGTTCACTGCCAAAGTCCATATCCCAGCCGGAACCTCGCCGGTGAACCGGTTCCTTTGGATCTGAATATTGTCCAAACTGATACAGTTCCCGAGCGATTTTGGGATCCTGCCGGTGAACTTATTATTAGATGCTGTGATAGACGTCAGTACCCCTCTGGCGCATAAAGACTCCGGCAATTCGCCGGATAGCTCGTTGTCGTCGACCTCGAGATTCCACAGCGGAGAATTCTTCCCCAATTCCGAAGGCAATGCTCCGGTCAGCCTATTGTTGAAGAGTCTAATATCGTAGAGAGCGGGTAGGACTCCAATACTCGCCGGTATCGTACCGGAGAGGTTGTTAAAGTAAAGGTGGAGAACGGTCAGATTCTCCTGCTTCCCGAAGAATTCCGGTATCGTTCCGGTCAGCTTGTTCATCGACAGATCAACACTGACCAGGCTCCGAGTCCCGAACTTGCCGCCAATGTCTCCGGCGAGCTTGTTATGGTAAAGATAGACAATCTGCAGCTTGTCGAGCATCCAAATTGTGCTGGGAATCCTCCCGGTGAGCCGATTCATTGCAAGATCGAGATGCATGAGGTTCTTTAATTTTCCGAAAGAGTCGGGGATTTTGCCGAACACGTTGGTGGAGGTCATCCATAGAAAACTCAAGCTGGTCAAGTTGCCGAAGGAGCTCGGTATCTCCGCCGGAGCGAACGAGTTGTTCGCGAGCCACAGGGTCTGCAGCGTCGATAAATTGCCGAGCTCCGCCGGGATGGTTCCGTTGAATAGATTGTTGTCGAGTAGGAGTTCGACGATGCTTTCGAGCTTGCCGACGCTCAGCGGGATGTCGCCGGAGAAGTTGTTCGCGGAGAGGCTGAGGAATTCGAGCTTCGATGGAGAGAGGAGGTTGATGTCGTCGGGGATCGAGCCGACAAAGAGGTTCTGGGAGAGGTCGAGGTGGCGTAAGTGGGTGCAGCTGTAGAGGGAAGTGGGAAAGTGGCCATGGAGGAAGTTGAAGGAGAGGTCGAGGTGGGTGAGGTTGGGGAGCTGGCACAGGGAAGTGGGGACCGAGGAACTGAGGTTCTTGCCGGCAAGTAGTATGGAAGTGACGGAAGTGCCGGTGCAGCCGATTCCGATCCAGTTGCAGTGGAAAGTGGAGTCGGTCCAGGAGCTGAGGGAGTCTGGGTTGCCGAACTCTTTCTTGATCTGGAGGAGGATTTGCGGTTCGGTCTGGGAAGTGACTTCAGGGAAGTGGGGGAGGACGAGTAGGAGGAAGAAGAGGAAGTCCAGTTTCTTTGAAACCATTTTGGCGGGGAAAAGAGTTGGTTGTTGGAATGAGTTCGAGGAGGAGGAGAGTATTTATACAGGGGAGGGGAAGGCTTCTTTTTGACTGTTGGATTGGCCTTTATTGGCTGCCTATATATAATCATATGGGATCTTTGTAGAGTTCTCGTTTGTTTTTAATGGATGGCGGGGAGGGATTTGTTTTGTTTTGGTCTGTTTTTAATTGATGGTGGAGTGGGATTGGTTTTCTTTTCTTATTGTTTTGGATATTTTTAATTGTGACGAACTCGTCTCAATCCCAGCTCGAATTTCGACTACTTGGGCCGCATATTTCTCTCTTAACCACTAGACTAGAGATTATTTCCAATATATATATATTATATATATATATATATATATATATATATATATATATATATATATATATATATATATATATTGCAAATGTGGTTAAGATATATATATATATATATATATATATATATATATATATATATATATATATATATATATATATTATATATATATATTTTGCAAATGTGGTTAAGATATATATATCTTAACCACATTTGCAATATATATATATATATATATATATATATATATATATATATATATATATATATATATATATATATATATCTTAACCACATTTGCAATATATATATATATATATATATATATATATATATATATATATATATATATATTATATATCCAATATTTTTTGAAGCAATGGAGAATTGTGGCAAACCCGCCTCCATATGGGCTCGAACTCCCGACCACTTGGTCCGCATGCATCTCTCTTAATCACTACGCTAGAGGTCATTTGCATATATATATATATATATATATATATATATATATATATATATATATATAGAGAGAGAGAGAGAGAGAGAGAGAGAGAGAGAGAGAGAGAGGGAGCAAATTCTCTCCCTTTTGCATCTCCTAAGCATTTCTTTGATAATATCCGTTGGATCTTGTTTAAGTAATCTAATCTTAACCGTTGAGCGTTGAAAAATCAACAATTAAGCTTATATGACTTAAACAAGATCCAACGGATATGAAAGAGGGGATGTGGATCACACACACACACACACACACACAGATATATATATATATATATATATATATATATATATATATATATATATATATATATATATATATATATAAAAAGACTGTAACACCCTGTTTTCTGAAATTAGGAATTTTTGAAAATTTATTATTTTTATTATTTATTAATGGTATTTTAGTCATGGTATGATTTTTGGTGATTATTAGTGTGATTTAAACCATTACTAAAGTCATGCTAAGTCATGACTTATGACTTGTGATTTTGGTTAGAATAACCTTAGTGTAAACCCTAGTTTTCTCTAACCTAGAAGTTTCCATGCCCATGAGAGCTTAGCCATAGGCTTAGAATACCAAATTAGTGATTTTTAGCCTAAAGGGTATTTTGGTAATTTTCTAGGATTTATTTGGAATTATTTGGATTTATGTGATTTATTATTATTTAATTAATTGATTAGTGTCATGTTAGTTACTAACCTAGTTTAGCCCTAATCTAGATGTTAGTCATGACCTAGAGACTAAGTTAGATGGGTTTAACTAAAGTAATGTTAGAGCTAAATATCTAGATATTTCATGTTAGATATTTACATTAGATATTTTATTTAGATATTTTACATAAAGTTATGTAGAATGAATCCTAGCCATAGGATAGCTTTGAAACTTGTTGGAGAGCCCACAACCATAGATCCTAACCCTAAACCAACCCCCATGGCCGGCCAAGCATGCCCCCCCCCTATATGAACACCCCCATCTTCACAAAGAGCCTCATTTTCAATGTATTGAAAATCCATTTTTCCCTCAACTTCACAAAGCCATAACTTCTTCATTCCTTCACCAAATTGAGCCCCGTTTGTTGCGTTGGAACCCCCTACACTTGAGGATGCTAAAGGAGGCTTAGTAGCAAGGTTGCACAAGGATTTGGACACCCCAAAGTGAAGAGGAAACCCCCCCTAGAAGGTTGATTTTCATGATTTTGCACATATAGGTAAAGTGTTCTAAACCCTATCAAAATAGTGATTTTTCTTCATGGTTGCATGCATTAGGATACCATGGTCATGTAGGTCAAGTTTGGTAGGATTTTTATGTGGTTTGGTGTCCGTATCGGACACGTATCTGTGTGTTTAAAACTGTGTTTGGTGAAATGTCACTTAGGGTTTAATGTTGTGTTTTTGTAAAACAAATTTGACTTTTGGGTAGCCCTAGATCCCTAGGTCACATCCCCCACTGACTGAGCACACTTTGGACACTGTTCGTGTCCAAAACTGGACACGAACCCACTGTCAAAACACTACACTAACACACTGGAAACACTGTGCACACTGTAAACACGTGGGTGTTTGACACTTTGTATTGTGTCCACACGTGTCGTGGACACAATACAGACACGAGGACACAAACCTAGACCCTAGGCCGACCCCCTGACACGAGCACGTGGCCCCACGTGCCCCGTGTGGAGCACACGACCCCTCGACACGCGCGCACGAGACTGTGCAGCCTCCCCTGCTACCAGACTTCTCGTGCGGACACGACACGCGACGTGGACACACAAAACTTGGCCTGAGGGTTGGGGCAGTGTCTGACACACCCCTCCCAAAGTTTCAGACACGTTGGTGTCGTGTCGAGTGAGAAATCACACTCGCAATGACCCTACACTATACTGCGCACACACGTATCAGAGCTACTGATACGTGCTCGTATCTCGGACACGGACACACTTGGACACGAATCAGGTTAGTGGACACCTAGTAGACCCTTAGGCAAACTTTCTCCCACGAGCACGAGACACATGGACACGTGTGTCGTGTCCTAGAGTGAACTGCACGCGTGCACGACGCTGTGCACGCGTGGGTGTATCAGGAATTTACCCGAGTGTGGTTTTTGTGAGATTGGACACGTGAAACTGTGTCATAGTGTCGTGTCAGGCACCTAGGACACTAGGGTATCTATGGGGTGTCAGTTACCAACCTAGATATTCGAGCCTTAGCTCGTTTTTCGTGTGAAATCGGGATTTCCCTAGTTACCTATGCACAGCCTTTAGTTCCAGGTTTAGGATTTTCCAGTTTTGCAGAAATCGAATTTCAAACCTAGTTTGATCTGTTTTAATCCATTGTATTAATGTATTTTAGTATGTAAATACGTAGTATATATGTATATGTGAGTGTGGGTGAAATTTGGGGCTAATTGGTTGTGTGTACGTATAGTTATGTATATATATACATATATGTATATATGAATTGTGTGTGTGTGTAATTGGGGGCTGGACTTTGGTTCCAGAAATCAGGAACCCCCATTCCCCTACTGTCCAGCCCTCTCTCACTGTCCCTCTCTCTCTCACTGTCTCACTGTCTCACTGTCTCACTGTCTCACTGTCTCTCTCTCTCTCTCTTCCCTTCCCTCTATATATATATATATGTAATATATGTATAGTTATATATATATATATATGTATTGTATATATATATATATATACATGATATATATGTATATTGTATTAGGTCTCTATATGTATATGTAGTGTATTATATACATATGGTTGTATTATATATGATATTCATATATGGGCATGTGGGTAGTAGGTTAAATAGTGTATGACTATATGTATAGATATATATATATGAGACTTTTAGTTATAGGTTTATGTGGAAACCAAGGCTATGGCCTATGGCCAAGGTTATTGGCCTATGGCTGGGGTTAACCCTAAAGGCCAAAACCCTACTAGAAACCCTTGTTGACTAAGGGTTGACCAAAGTCAACCTTAGGTCAAAGTTGACCTAGTTAACCTAGAAATGACTAGGAATGACCTAAATCAACTAGTTTGACTAGTTTGACTAAAACCCTAACTAGTTTAACTAGTGTTGACCATGTTTGACCTAATTACCTTAACTGACTAGTCTTTGTTTGACCAATGACTTAGTTGGTCTAAGTTTGATCTAGACTTGATCCAGATTGATCAGGTTGACTAGTATTTGACTAGTTTGATTAGAGTGTTGACCAGGAGTTGACTTTAACCTAGATTAAACTTGTTTGACCTTGTTTGATCTTGTTTGACCTTATTTGACTTAGTATGACTTCCTGTGACTTAGTTTGACTATTAGAGTTGACCAAGAGTTGACTTTTGACCAGTTTGACCTAGAATCATGTAGTATGCATTGTATACTTTATTTTTATCATTGTGGATACTTTGTGACTTGTATTGCTCTGACTAGGAGCCAGACACCTCTCCTCAGACTGCATATTCTCTACAGACATTCATACAGCAGGCGAGTACATTCTCTGACCGTTTCATACTTGTTCAGGCTTTACTTCTCGCTCTAGATTACTTTACTTGTTGCTGTCACGTTGGTAACACGGATTGGTACTATATGGATCTTTACATGAGATGTTATCCCCCTCGGGAGCATCGGGTACTTCATGTTATGTGTGTTTCACTATCATCATGTACTCATGTGCTTCCATTATTCATGTACACTCATGTGATCATGTACTCTCATGTTTACTGAGCTCTCATGTATACTATCATGTGCACCCTTTCATGGGCCCCATGTGATATCATGTACAATAACGTAACCTGTATAGATCCTTGTGTATTGATTGGGGTACGGGGGAGTAGAAGTGGTCATGTGAATAATTCCAAAGTAGTGTAATCATGTGCAAACTCAGTAGTGTAATCATGTGCAAATTCTAGCCATTCACATGCCTATCTTGTGCTCTACATCACTAGTCACTTACAGTTCTCTATATACAGTAGATATTTCATTACAGCTATCTCTTTTACAGCGTATATTTCCTTTCAGCAGTTCATGTATCTTACTCTATTGCCTGTATCGTATTTCCTAACATGATATGCACTGTGTGAGATGTTTTGTGCTCGTTCCCGTCCTGATTGGACCTGTTGAAAATATTACAGAGGATGAGGATGAGGCCCTGGTGACTACCTATTATGGAGCAGGACTAGATGATACTTATGTTGTGGACCCTCAGCAGGATCCACCTGCAGCTGAGGATGTTGTTCCAGTAGTCTAGACCAGTTTAGTCTAGGCAGTCTTTCTATATTTACATTTTGTCTCACTTTCTGTGTTGTATTTTGAGATGTGGAGATGTATAGACTCTTAGACTTTTTGTATTATGAGTTGTCAGTTCTGGATATTGTGTTGTACTAGACACTTAGACTTATTCATCTATGATACTGTTCTCTTGAGTTACTATCTATCTATCTATCTGTCTGTCTTTCGTTCTTCTACCCTAGATGTGATTGAGATGTATATTGTTATGTCACCTCCGTTCGGAGAGTATAAACTGTACAGGTACTTGATATTGATAGATGATTGACCTAGGACAGCGTTCTACCGCCGACACTGCGGCGTAGGCTGGGCGTTGTTACGTTCTCGTACCCTAACAGTGGGTGCGGGTCGTGACACGTTTTAGTGGTGGCCCATGCAGGTCGAGTTTATGTAGTGATATTCGAACTAGAGTATCACTACAGCCTGCGATAGGATTAGAGGAATAGGCTTAGAGAGAGTGGATACTCAATCACTGCTAGGATACTTTGAGAGATTCCTGGGATGACCCTTGAGAATCTCATTGAAATTACGATTTAAACTCCTTTTCCCTTGATTGAATTTGATTTTGAAGGATTCACTGTAGAACTTTGAATCCTGGTATTAGTTGATGATTTTGAAATTTTTGTAGTTGTTGATTTTAATTTCTTAGTGTTAGATTAATATCTTTTATTTTTTTTTTTTTTTTTTGGGTACTCAATCACAATTATGAGAAAACTCTTATTTATTTCTTGCCATCTAATCCTCTTGCTAATTGCCTTTCATTAAAATGAACTGTCCTCTCTATTTTGCATCTTGCTTAAACTTTTTCTACCCAACTATGTGACTGTATCCCAACCCTGACTTACTCGACATTCCTCAAATCAAGACTTTATTGAGACCTTCTAACCTTGACCTTGATTGGTCGAACCCTAACTATATTCATCTAGTAGCCTATCTATCCCTAGGACTGTGTTCCTAAATTATTTACTAGATTCCTGATTTCATGAGTTAAATTGATCCTCTTCAATTTTTGCATCAATTTGTCACGTCTCGAACTACCACTTTCTATTCTAGATCATTGGACGTCCTTTACCGTGACTTAGATATTCAGAGTATAAACACTAGCTGTTACCCCCCAACAAACTTCACATATAAAACCTAGACTAGCCTACCTTCATGTAGGTATTCCATGTCCTACTAAAATCCGTCTCCCTGTACTCTATTTTTGCTTGATATGATTTTCTGGTCAAATGGCTAAACTATAACCTCTGCCATGATACTAAATTAATTCTTATTTCAATTAGAGATCCACCTTGGCTCAATTCTTTCGATCTGGCATGTGATGGTGTTCTGCTTGAATCCTTAAATACTTAACCTCGTACCGTATCTTGATTGCTTGACCCGATTGGTTAAGGATCTTGGACTATGTATCTTCTTTTATCATTTCCACCCTTACTTATATCTTATGCTATAAATTTATCCTTAAGTTTTACAAGCTTATCCTTTCGAGCTTGATCATGATATATTTTATTGGGTGTACACCCACTAACATATTGTCTAATCAGAACCGGCGCATGATGGTCTGATCAACCTATTGCGTTTTGGTTCGCTTTTCGTATATTAATCTACGTGGATGAAGATATAATTTAACTTGCCCTAAAATCTTATCCGCAACAGCCTTGACAATTCTCCTTGAAATTATTTTTATCGTCTATGAACCTCGTATTCATATCCAGTTAAATTAAAATTTATCATGACCTGGATTTTCATCATTGGATGCTCGTACTTGATTTCATTGATTTTTCATCTTGCCCAAATCCCAGTTTATCTTGAAATTGATCAACTTAGATCGTGTCAAGACTAAAATCTATTTGTGATTGTTGTACCTAAATTTTCAATTTTCTTTTTATGGAAGGGTAACTTTAATGATTTCTCACTTGTTAAATGACCTATTTTCATATAGGATGGTAGACGACCCTATAGCCTTGATGATTGTTGTTTCCTTATCTTCCCAATTAGGACACTTTAGATTGCTTGTACGTTTTCATACCATAGGACAGTATTGATCTAGAATGACTGGTACACCTAGATGAGACCACAGACTGTTCCATTTAACCTGTCCCCCTGGTACCACTATTTCATCACGATTTTGGTTCAAATTAGGCCATAGACCCTTCCCACTCTAAATTATGATCACCGTAGACACATTACCGTGACTTTTAAATTTGGGGCACAAGATTAGTTGTTTTCCCAAAACTGACTTCACATACCTGACCTAGACATGACATACTACACCCATGACCTTAGTGTCCCACTCAGGCATACCATTGTGTGCTTCATTTTCTTAGTACGATTTTCCTGACCCGAGGCTCCATCCTGATTTACCCCATGGAGTTATTTTTCTTTTTTTCGATTTGAATTAAAACACCTTATGACCTAAAACTGTGAGCCAATTTTTGGACATGACCCAGTATAGGTCTACTACCCATATTTTGCTTGTTGACCTTGTATGTTGCCTAGGTAGTGGCTTCGTCCTTGATTGTTGGAGGTTTGACCTAGAAGGAGTACGACCATCTAAATTTCGAGGACGAAATTATTTTAAGGTGGGTAGACTTGTAACACCCTGTTTTCTGAAATTAGGAATTTTTGAAAATTTATTATTTTTATTATTTATTAATGGTATTTTAGTCATGGTATGATTTTTGGTGATTATTAGTGTGATTTAAACCATTACTAAAGTCATGCTAAGTCATGACTTATGACTTGTGATTTTGGTTAGAATAACCTTAGTGTAAACCCTAGTTTTCTCTAACCTAGAAGTTGCCATGCCCATGAGAGCTTAGCCATAAGCTTAGAACACCAAATTAGTGATTTTTAGCCTAAAGGGTATTTTGGTAATTTTCTAGGATTTATTTGGAATTATTTGGATTTATGTGATTTATTATTATTTAATTAATTGATTAGTGTCATGTTAGTTACTAACCTAGTTTAGCCCTAATCTAGATGTTAGTCATGACCTAGAGACTAAGTTAGATGGGTTTAACTAAAGTAATGTTAGAGCTAAATATCTAGATATTTCATGTTAGATATTTACATTAGATATTTTATTTAGATATTTTACATAAAGTTATGTAGAATGAATCCTAGCCATAGGATAGCTTTGAAACTTGTTGGAGAGCCCACAACCATAGATCCTAACCCTAAACCAACCCCCATGGCCGGCCAAGCATGCCCCCCCCCTATATGAACACCCCCATCTTTACAAAGAGCCTCATTTTCAATGTATTGAAAACCCATTTTTCCCTCAACTTCACAAAGCCATAACTTCTTCATTCCTTCACCAAATTGAGCCCCGTTTGTTGCATTGGAACCCCCTACACTTGAGGATGCTAAAGGAGGCTTAGTAGCAAGGTTGCACAAGGATTTGGACACCCCAAAGTGAAGAGGAAACCCCCCCTAGAAGGTTGATTTTCATGATTTTGCACATATAGGTAAAGTGTTCTAAACCCTATCAAAATAGTGATTTTTCTTCATGGTTGCATGCATTAGGATACCATGGTCATGTAGGTCAAGTTTGGTAGGATTTTTATGTGGTTTGGTGTCCGTATCGGACACGTATCTGTGTGTTTAAAACTGTGTTTGGTGAAATGTCACTTAGGATTTAATGTTGTGTTTTTGTAAAACAAATTTGACTTTTGGGTAGCCCTAGATCCCTAGGTCACATCCCCCACTGACTGAGCACACTTTGGACACTGTTCGTGTCCAAAACTGGACACGAACCCACTGTCAAAACACTACACTAACACACTGGAAACACTGTGCACACTGTAAACACGTGGGTGTTTGACACTTTGTATTGTGTCCACACGTGTCGTGGACACAATACAGACACGAGGACACAAACCTAGACCCTAGGCCGACCCCCTGACACGAGCACGTGGCCCCACGTGCCCCGTGTGGAGCACACGACCCCTCGACACGCGCGCACGAGACTGTGCAGCCTCCCCTGCTACCAGACTTCTCGTGCGGACACGACACGCGACGTGGACACACGAAACTTGGCCTGAGGGTTGGGACAGTATCTGACACACCCCTCCCAAAGTTTCAGACACGTTGGTGTCGTGTCGAGTGAGAAATCACACTCGCAATGACCCTACACTATACTGCGCACACACGTATCAGAGCTACTGATACGTGCTCGTATCTCGGACACGGACACACTTGGACACGAATCAGGTTAGTGGACACCTAGTAGACCCCTAGGCGAACTTTCCCCCACGAGCACGAGACACATGGACACGTGTGTCGTGTCCTAGAGTGAACTGCACGCGTGCACGACGCTGTGCACGCGTGGGTGTATCAGGAATTTACCCGAGTATGGTTTTTGTGAGATTGGACACGTGAAACTGTGTCATAGTGTCGTGTCAGGCACCTAGGACACTAGGGTATCTATGGGGTGTCAGTTACCAACCTAGATATTCGAGCCTTAGCTCATTTTTCGTGTGAAATCGGGATTTCCCTAGTTACCTATGCACAGCCTTTAGTTCCAGGTTTAGGATTTTCCAGTTTTGCAGAAATCAAATTTCAAACCTATTTTGATCTGTTTTAATCCATTGTATTAATGTATTTTAGTATGTAAATACGTAGTATATATGTATATGTGAGTGTGGGTGAAATTTGGGGCTAATTGGTTGTGTGTACGTATAGTTATGTATATATATACATATATGTATATATGAATTGTGTGTGTGTGTAATTGGGGGCTGGACTTTGGTTCCAGAAATCAGGAACCCCCATTCCCCTACTGTCCAGCCCTCTCTCACTGTCCCTCTCTCTCTCACTGTCTCACTGTCTCACTGTCTCACTGTCTCTCTCTCTCTCTTCCCTTCCCTCTCTATATATATATGTAATATATGTATAGTTATATATATATATATATGTATTGTATATATATATATATATACATGATATATATGTATATTGTATTAGGTCTCTATATGTATATGTAGTGTATTATATACATATGGTTGTATTATATATGATATTCATATATGGGCATGTGGGTAGTAGGTTAAATAGTGTATGACTATATGTATAGATATATATATATGAGACTTTTAGTTATAGGTTTATGTGGAAACCAAGGCTATGGCCTATGGCCAAGGTTATTGGCCTATGGCTGGGGTTAACCCTAAAGGCCAAAACCCTACTAGAAACCCTTGTTGACTAAGGGTTGACCAAAGTCAACCTTAGGTCAAAGTTGACCTAGTTAACCTAGAAATGACTAGGAATGACCTAAATCAACTAGTTTGACTAGTTTGACTAAAACCCTAACTAGTTTAACTAGTGTTGACCATGTTTGACCTAATTACCCTAACTGACTAGTCTTTGTTTGACCAATGACTTAGTTGGTCTAAGTTTGATCTAGACTTGATCCAGATTGATCAGGTTGACTAGTATTTGACTAGTTTGATTAGAGTGTTGACCAGGAGTTGACTTTAACCTAGATTAAACTTGTTTGACCTTGTTTGATCTTGTTTGACCTTATTTGACTTAGTATGACTTCCTGTGACTTAGTTTGACTATTAGAGTTGACCAAGAGTTGACTTTTGACCAGTTTGACCTAGAATCATGTAGTATGCATTGTATACTTTATTTTTATCATTGTGGATACTTTGTGACTTGTATTGCTCTGACTAGGAGCCAGACACCTCTCCTCAGACTGCATATTCTCTACAGACATTCATACAGCAGGCGAGTATATTCTTTGACCGTTTCATACTTGTTCAGGCTTTACTTCTCGCTCTAGATTACTTTACTTGTTGCTGTCACGTTGGTAACACGGATTGGTACTATATGGATCTTTACATGAGATGTTATCCCCCTCGGGAGCATCGGGTACTTCATGTTATGTGTGTTTCACTATCATCATGTACTCATGTGCTTCCATTATTCATGTACACTCATGTGATCATGTACTCTCATGTTTACTGAGCTCTCATGTATACTATCATGTGCACCCTTTCATGGGCCCCATGTGATATCATGTACAATAACGTAACCTGTATAGATCCTTGTGTATTGATTGGGGTACGGGGGAGTAGAAGTGGTCATGTGAATAATTCTAAAGTAGTGTAATCATGTGCAAACTCAGTAGTGTAATCATGTGCAAATTCTAGCCATTCACATGCCTATCTTGTGCTCTACATCACTAGTCACTTATAGTTCTCTATATACAGTAGATATTTTATTACAGCTATCTCTTTTACAGCGTATATTTCCTTTCAGCAGTTCATGTATCTTACTCTATTGCCTGTATCGTATTTCCTAACATGATATGCACTGTGTGAGATGTTTTGTGCTCGTTCCCGTCCTGATTGGACCTGTTGAAAATATTACAGAGGATGAGGATGAGGCCCTGGTGACTACCTATTATGGAGCAGGACTAGATGATACTTATGTTGTGGACCCTCAGCAGGATCCACCTGCAGCTGAGGATGTTGTTCCAGTAGTCTAGACCAGTTTAGTCTAGGCAGTCTTTCTATATTTACATTTTGTCTCACTTTCTGTGTTGTATTTTGAGATGTGGAGATGTATAGACTCTTAGACTTTTTGTATTATGAGTTGTCAGTTCTGGATATTGTGTTGTACTAGACACTTAGATTTATTCATCTATGATACTGTTCTCTTGAGTTACTATCTATCTATCTATCTGTCTGTCTTTCGTTCTTCTACCCTAGATGTGATTGAGATGTATATTGTTATGTCACCTCCGTTCGGAGAGTATAAACTGTACAGGTACTTGATATTGATAGATGATTGACCTAGGACAGCGTTCTACCGCCGACACTGCGGCGTAGGCTGGGCGTTGTTACGTTCTCGTACCCTAACAGTGGGTGCGGGTCGTGACAAAGACTGTATGCTAATTATATGATTTTGAATATTCATGATCTCATAGATAGACTTCGTTCTCTCCTTCCTTTTCCTGTACTACATAATTTTAAGATAGCCGCCCTCCTTTCTTTTGTCTCCTCCACGAGGGATTGACATCCGGCCGGAGTCCTTTCTTTTGTCTCCTCCACGAGGGATTAGCATCCGGCCGAAGATGTTTACGAAGACGAATGAATTTATTGTTAGTCCCGGGACACAATTTTCGATGAAAAACTGAGAAAATGAAACAATTGTAAAAATAATGTTTCGATGCAACACTTCAAAGAAGGTGCATAACAGAGATCCTAGAAGGATTCTGGATTACGTAAATCAAAAAATATTTCGTAACAGTAGCAAACAATAATAGTACTTCTAAAAAGAAGGTATAAATCAAATTGTCAGCAGCAGCAGCGAAGTGGATGACAGGCGAAAGATAGAAGAACAGCCTGCTGGGGTGAATGATCACCGTTGCTTAAAGTTTAAATCGCCCCACACGAACAGCTTCAAGGAACCAGCAAGTTCGACGAAAAACTTTGGAATAATCTGCTCTTCTGACTCCTCGAAAGGCGCACGGACTCCTGCGGTAAGTGGCACTGGTTCATTGCTTCTTCTCTCTCAAACTCTGTAGAAACATGTAAAAAATTGTGCTAAAAAATACTTCTAGCTTAAGTGAATTCTAAGCTTGTGTTACTAAGAGAGAGAGAGAGAGCAGAGAACCTTACATAGCCTCACTCTGTAACCGCCCAGTTAGCAACATGTTCGGGATGTGGAAAGAAACCATCCCGAATATGTTGTAACTGCACAATCGTTCACAGAAACGATCTGAGCCAAAGGGCGCACAACACGCGCCATCTGTGCCACTTGCGCAACTTGCGTACAACCGCTCCAGTACGCACTAGCACCCTGCGTAACCTGCGCCACATGTGCAACCTGCACCACTTACGTACACTGCGCCAAATGTACCGTGCGCAGCCTACACAATCTATGCAATGCGCACACTGCGTCACTCGTGCAACTTGCGTCACTTGCGTACCGCACGCACCCTGCGCAAACCATGCAACGCAGGCAATCGGTTACGAAAGAGGCTCGCGCAACGAGCGCAACTTAAGCGTACTATGCGTCTAGTGACGATGCTGACGTGCTAAGTGCAAAGTGCACCAACAAAATGCCACATTACGCCTCATGAGCCTATGAGCTCGAGTCCGAGTCGCTAAGCCCATACGGAGCTTAACACCAATAGAAATTAATTTCTCAAGAGCAAAAAGCGTGAATGCTTCTATTATTGATTTAGCCTTTTTCCCATTAGAAAAATACCCCCACATGGCACACCCATGTGCACCTCCACACCACATATGCATCTCTAAACAAGCATAGCTATTATATAGAGATACAATCCTTTGGCCTAGCCGATGTGGGACTAAACTTTCTAATAAAAAAGGCCAAACATCAATAATCTCCCACATATCTCTATATATGCGTTTGAGTGTTTCCCACAGTAACTGTCTATCATGCATTAGGAGAGATGTCGTTGACGACTTGAATCTTTTTGCATGGGTCAAACAACAGACTATAATACAAGAATGGACTAAGCCTTGAATTCTGCATCACAGCTGAAATTATTTTCACTCACATAATGTTGTTACATGTGCTTCTGGCTACACATTAAAGGCCCTGTGTGTGACTCCTCGACCCGGATTTTCAATATATATATATATATATATATATATATATATTAAAAATTCGGGACGAGGAGTCACACTGTGCCAGCCGAGTTTCAGCATATAATTTTGGACGTCTACAAGTTTACTCTCAAGAGACGGCCTGATATCTCTTTGTCCATACACTATAGATGAGTTCTTTATTAAAGAGACATGGCATAAAGCGCTTTGCACTTCCCTTGCAGTGCTACGCCACTATGATATGGCCTAAAGCTGAGGCCTTACCCCGTACCGGGAACCTCATCATAGTGTCATACTACTGTAGTACGAGGTCACCGCCTCTTTGTAGTGCCATACTATCTAGCATGAAGCCTTAGGCTCCCTTGCGGTGTTATGCCGCAACGATATGGCTTGCAAGGCCGAGGCTTTACCCCTATCCGGGTACCTCATCGTGGTGTCGTGCCACTATAACATAAGGAACTCCTCCCCTTTGTAGTACTGACTACACCTTCTTTAAATTCAATATAACATTAGACTACCTGCCTATTTGCGGTGCTACGCCGCTGTGACTTGGCTCACAAAGCCGAGGCATTATTTCTTTCGGGAACCTCATGGTGGAGTCACCCCACAGTTGTAATGCCCAAGTTCGAAAATACGTATAGGACCAGTATACGATACATGCCAGCAACACTTCACTAATGTGCCAAATCTCAAAGTAAGTCCATTAGCGAAATGCTTAAGCTGTAAATCACGATAACAACCCAGCAATACAGTACGAGTCGCAGGTCACAGTTAATCTCATCCACACAGAAAATAAGACACGAGATATCAAGTCCAATAAAACGATACTAATGAGAAAGATCTGTCCAACATAAAATAGAAATAATAACTGTGCGGGTATGGCATCCCGAAACCACAATATAAAGAAATAAATGATCCACTACATGTCTAATAAAAAGAAAGAAAATGAAATAGCAAGTATATAAATAAAGAGATATGTCTCAAGAGAAGTCTTCGGTCGCTATCTCGTCCTTCTGCGAAAGTACGTCACCAGTCTCGACTCCAGAACCGTATACCTCCGGGTAGTCCTCATCTCTAACTAAGCCTGGAGAGATCACCAGGTCCTCAGAGGACTAGCAAGACACATAATATACATGCCTACTATACAGTAAACCTCATGCAAGAGATATAGGAATAACCAATTGAAGAAAGAATAACACGTAAAGAAACTCTATGGATGGTGACATGTCATGAGAATATAATATTAATCATGGCTAAAAATCGTAGCCCAGGGAGGCACTAACAGTCCTATAATAGGTTCTCTATCATAGCCCGGGAATGCACTAACAATAGAGGTTTAGCCACAGCTAATAAAATATTCTCTCCTAAGGTACTAGGAAGCCAAGTCTATCTAGTAATGTCCAAGTCAAGTACAGGTCAAACAGGTCAGAAAAACATGACACATGCATAGCAGTACTATCACTAGACATGAACAAGATAATAAAGACAAAAAAATAATATAAAAAATAAGTAAAAACTGTGTGCATGTAAAACTAGAATAACCATGACATAGAACATGAGAAATATGGAACTAAATAAGATATGAAAAATAGCAATATAGAAAAGCATGTAAGTACTATATAGTTTGGCAAGGTGTACTTTCCTGGTTCCATGATATGAAGATGAAGTCTTGCTCCCGTGTCCACGCCTACGGAATCCAATGCTCCTAAATAATTTATTTAACTACTTATGAAACTTATAACATAACTTAATTAAATTAATTAGTGTTTTAAACTACTTTAACTATATTCAAATATCTCGTAGGACTACTTAAATTATATAACATACATATGTGTCCAACGAGACCTCGGAACACAGTTTTAGGGTTTTCGACCTTCCAATTAATCGGTTATGATCCCATGTCAATAACACACTTAAAAATCATAAAAAATTTCTAAAAATAATATTTAAAACTATTTTTTGCAGTATTAACTCTGAAATTCGAGAATTATAATTTATAAAGAATTATGTGACTAGTTGACTACTACGTCAGCTAGTCTACCCGAAATTCGTCCTGAACATGGTCAATTACTCAAAATAGCTAAAATACCCAAAAATATATTTTATAAATAATTTAAAGTAGATTATAGCTCAAAATTAAGGCATGAATATAAGAGTTAAGTTATACTACTAATTTAGAACATTCTAAGTCGGCAGATTAACCAAAAAAGCTAGTTTTGACCCCTAATTTTCTCGACCAGATTTGAGTTGCTAAATTTGTGGAAAAATACTTAAAAATCCTAATTTATATATATGAACACACATAAAATTCAGTTTCAAAAATAATCACCAATAACTTATAGTTCCTTCACAACGGCGTTAAATTTGATCCTACCGAAATATGAATATTACGACTATAAATCATGAAACTTTTATGGGTGAAAATAAATAATAAAAGGTACCAAAATACTATTTTTACAGATTTAATAATAGAATTTCTATAAAATTATAGCATAGGTTTGAGATGAAAAAATTATGATTTCTTACCAAAAGTCCTTGCTAGTTGGGTTGTGGAGGCTTCTCCTTACCAAAGCTCCCACCTTTATTGCTATTCTTGCTTTTTAATCCTCTCTTGATGAGTTTGGAGGGGTTGGAAATGGCTCTAGATGGTTGGATGGAGAAGATAGAGTTTTTAGGATTTGTTTGGTGGAGTTTGGATGGAAGAAGGATGAAAGAAGGAGTTTTTATGGAGGAGAAATAGTTGGATGATGGAGGGGATGAAGATGATGGATCTGGATGGAGGAGGTGATGCCAAAATTTGGAGTGGGAGAGGGGGTTGGTCGGCTATGGAGAGGAAGAGGAATGGAGAATTAAGTTAGGGTTTGGCTAAAAGTAGGTATATATATGGACTTTTTTGGTTGCATGCATGAAAAGGAGTAGGAATCCTATTCCTAATGAGATGTTCGGCCAAGGGAGGGTGGGTTTCTTGGGCGAACACTCCATGGTGGGGCTCCACTTGGTATGGTTTGGTTGTTTGGTGAGTTGGCTAATTGATTGGATTGAGGATTAAAAAGGTCTTTCCTAATATAGACTAATTAAATCTATCTTATATAAATACAATCCAAATCTGAACTAAATATAAAATATATATATTTATTAATATTAATTAATGCCCAACATGTCTACATAGGTTTGGGTTGGACTTTGGGTCAAATATAAACTAATGCAAACTAGGATTACACGTAGACACTTTATATAAATAGAAACTTTCCAAAATTGAAAACATATTAATATTGATAATATATATATACAAAATATATATATCAAGATGAAGGTATTTGAGAGTACTACATGTCTATTTAGATTTGGATTTGGTTCGGGGCAAGTCAGGGCTAAGATGGTACAACCGAGTCTCCTAGAAAGTCAATAATCTAATAATTAAATAAATAAATCATCGGTGGGGGTTAAGTCGTAACTTGGCATGGTTTCCTTAGTTAGAACACACCTATGACTCGTCCTTCCCTATCATGGCTAAAACACTAGTCAAAGCACACGTGTACACTATCTGTGTCATAATTCTTAGTCGTCTTGTACTCCAAATCTTAACCATGGCTAAGGTCATTTATAATAATAACTATTTAATCAAAAATATTCATAAATTCCATAAAATCCTATTTAAATCAAATAAATAATAAAAAATTTAAAAAATTCAGGGGTGTTACATTCTACCCCTCTTAAAAGAAGTTCGTTCTCGAAATTAAAATAATTCACTAAGGTAAAAGAAAACATGTCTATGGTTCTAAGATGTCTCTAAAGTGTGCTTTGTCTCTATGGTTATTCCTAAGCAAACATGCACCAAACTAGCGTAAACTAATAATCTACTTCCATTATTAACACAAAATCAAGTTATTACCTTCCGTTGCCTCTTGTGTCGTTGTTCCGTCTTCAATCCTCATGGAAAAGGCATGTCTTGGTCGTTGTGCTCCTGTCTGCTGTCTAGCTTGCACAAACTGCGTCACCTGGTCGAGAAGCGGTCCACGTGGATACCCCCCCCAAACACAAGGGTTTGTCTTCCCAGAATAGGTGAAAACATAAAATAATAGAGAGTTCAAGGATCGAATACAATTGCGGGGCTCAAAGGTGATTGAATAGTTCAAAAAAAGAGAGTTATTAAGGTATTTATGGATGAGATCCTAGAGGACAAGTATTTGTTAACTATATCTCAATCCACGTAGAATAACCATAAGAAGAGCGAACCAAGTGCACTAGGTTGATCAGACCATAATACACTGATTCTAAATAGACAATATGTTAGTGGGCGTCCCCAATAAAACATATGTCCTAAACAAGTTCGATAAAAAATAAGCTTACAAAAATAGGCTATAATAGCAGCATCAGTCAAGATAGTCAAATAATATAAGTACGCAAGAATATGATTTGAAAGAAAGCACAAGTAGTTCAAGTTCATCAAGGTCTAAGACTCGTCCGGTGTTTGTGTCTCTACAGTTTCCCTACTATTATTTTGTCTAAGAGTTTGGTCGTCCAATTAGGGTATGGGCCTCTAAGACTCTAGAGTCTAGTAAGCCTATCCTTCTACACTATCTTATATTTAGTGTCATTCAACTATACTTCATTAATTGGGTCATAAGGATATTAGAAGCTACTTGGTGAGGCTTTCTACCAATCTTTCAAGAGTTTAACTAATAATATAAATGAATTAATAGAGCATATATACCTAGGATGAGTCATCTTTCTAAATTCTATCGCACAAAAAATAGGACTCGCGGTAGAAAAGGAATCAAGTAAGATGCAATTCAAGGCAATCAAACGAGAGTTCGAAAATAGATTCAAAGAAGGAGATCAAGTATGTGGATGAGTTCCTATGGGTCCTTTCTATCATATTCGCAGGCTCACGTTGGTATAATAACGTAATCGAAGTGATTAACGTAGACCTGTATGGGCCACCATAAAAACATGTAACGCTCCAATCCCGAAATACATATAGGACCAGGATACGGTACATGCCAACAACACTTCATCAATGGACCAAATCTCAAAGTAAGCTCATTAACGAAATACTTAAGCTATAAATCACGATAACAACCCAGCAATACAATACAAGTCAGAGGTCACAGCTAATCTCATTCACACAGAAAAAAAGACACGAGATATCAAGTCCAATAAAATAATACTAATGAAAAAGATCTGTCCAACATGAAATAGAAATAATAACTGTGTGGGTATGACATCCAAAACCACAGTATAAAGAAATAAATAATCCACTACATGTCCACTGAAAAGAAAGAGAATGAAATAGCAAGTCTATAAATAAAGAGACATGTCTCAAGAGAAGTCTTCGGCCGCTATCTCGTCCTCCTGCGAAGGTACATTTCCAGTCTCGACTCCAGAACCGTATACCTCTAGGTATTTCTCGTCTCTAACTAAGCCTGGAGAGATCACCAGGTCCTCAGTGGACTAGCAAGACACATAATATACATGCTTACTATACAGTAAACCTCATACAAGAGATATAGGAATAACCAATCGAGGAAAGAATAACACGTAAAGAAACTCTATGGATGGTGACATGTCATGAGAATATAATATTAATCATGGCTAAAAATCGTAGCCCGGAGAGGCACTAACAGTCCTATAATAGGTTCTCTATCGTAGCCCGGGGAGGCACTAACAATAGAGGTTTAGCCACGGCTAATAAAATGCTCTCTCATAAGGTAATAGGAAGCCAAGTCTATCTAGTCATATCCAAGTCAAGTACAGGTCAAACAGGTCAGGAAAATATGGCACATGCATAGCAGTACTATCACTAGACATGAACAAGATAATAAAGATAGAAAAGTAATATAAAAATAAATAAAAACTACGTGCACGTAAAACTAGAATAACCACGACATGGAACATGAGAAATATGGAAATAAGTAAGATATATCAAATAGAAATAAAAAAGCATGCAAGTACTGTAAAGTTTGGCAAGGTGTACTTGCTTGGTTCCATGATGTGAAGATGAAGTCTCGTTCCCGTGTCCACGCCTCCGGAATCTAATACTCCTAAATAATTTATTTAACTACTTATGAAACTTATAACAGAACTTAATTAACTAAATTAGTATTTTAAACTACTTTAATTATATTCAAATATCTCGTAGGATTACTTAAATTGTATAACATACATACGTGTCCACCGAGACCTCGGAACACAGTTTTATGGTTTTCGACCTTCCAATTAATCGGTTATGACCCCACGTCAAAACACACTTAAAAATCATAAAAAATTCCTAAAAATAATATTTAAAATTATTTTCTACAGTATTAACTCTAAAATTCTAGAATTACGATTTATAAAGAATTATGTGACTAGTTGACTACTACGTCAGCTAGTCTACCCGAAACTAGTCCTGAACATGGTCAATTACTCAAAATAGCTAAAATACCCAAAAATATATTTTATAGATAATTTAAAGTACATTATATCTCAGAATTAAGACATGAATACAAAAGTTAAGTTATGCTACTAAATTAGAACATTCTAAGTCGACAGATTACCCCAAAAAGCTAGTTTTGATCCCTAATTTTCTCGACCAGATTTGAGTTTCTAAATTCGTGGAAAAATACTTAAAAATCCTAATTTATATATATGAATACACATAAAATTCAGTTTCGAAAATAACCACCAATAACTTATAGTTTCTTCTAATGGGGTTAAATTTGATCCTACCGAAACATGAATATTACGACTATAAATCATGAAACTTTTATGGGTGAAAATACATAACAAAAAGTGCCAAAATACTATTTTTACAGATTTAATAATAGAATTTCTATAGAATTATAGCATAGGTTTGAGATAAAAAAAATTAGGGTTTCTTACCAAAAGTCCTTGCTAGTTGGGTTGTGGAGGCTTCTCCTTGCAAAAGCTCCAACCTTTATTGCTATCCTTGCTTGTTAATCCTCTCTTGATAAGTTTGGAGGGATTGACAATGGCTCTAGATTGTTGGATGGAGAAGATGGAGTTTTTAGGGTTTGTTTGGTAGACTTTGGATGAAAGAAGGAGTTTTTATGGAGGAGAAAGAGTTGGATGATGGAGGGGATGAAGATGATGGATCTGGATAGAGGACGTGCTGCCAAAATTTGGAGGGGGAGAGGGGTTGGTCGGCTATGGAGAGGAAGAGGAATGGAGAATTAAGTTAGGGTTTGGGTTTGGCTAAAAGTATATATATATATATATATATATATATATATATATATATATATATATATATATATATATTTTATTTATATATATATATATATATATATATATATATATATATATATATATATATATTTATATATATATATATATATATATATATATATATATATATATATATATATATATATAAAATATATATATATATATATATATATATATATATATATATATATATATATATATATATATATATATATATATATATATATATATATATATATATATGGACTTTTTGGGTTGCATGCATGAAAAGGAGTAGGAATCATATTCCTAATGAGATGCTCGACCAAGGAGGGGGAGGTTTCTTGGGCGAACACTCCATGGTGGGGGTCCTTTTGGTATGGTTTTGTTATCTGGTGAGTTAGCTAATTGATTGGATTGAGGATTAGAAAGGTCTCACTACAAAAAAAGGCTTTTAGCGACGGCGGTATCTGTCGCTAAAAGTTGTTTTTTCGTCGATAAAGCCAAATAACGACATATCAGCGACGGAAAAGGTTTGTCGAGAAATCACGTGTCGCTAATTTTAGTCAGTCGCTAGTTTGTCAGAAATAGTGACTGATTAGTAACGGATTTAGCGACACACTATTTATTACAAATTGCGACGTATTAGCGACGGAAATTTCGTCGCTACCTTTACCGACTACCTACCGACGTGTCCGCGGCATATTCCAGGATTAATGTTGTGACGGTATAGCGACGAAAAAGTACGTCGCTAAAGTGTTTTCGATACGCTATTGGTATCGGACAGGCTTGTAGTGACGAACCGATTTTGTCGCTATTCCGTCGCTAAACTTTAAATCTATATTTTCCAGAACCTTAGCGATGGAATGTTCCAGATATTCCGTCGCTCTTCCGTCACTATACTGCAATTTTCCAGATTTTTCGTCGCTGTTCCGTCGCTGTCCCGTCGCTAAATACAATTTTGTGTGTCTATATTTGTGTTTCCTGTACTCCACATCTATGTTGACAGTTACACACACAATATACAGTCATATAAACAATTTCCAATACAGATATATAAACAGTTACACACATACCAAAAAGTTTACAAACAGTTTCCAAATACAAAATAGTTTCCAAATACACATATACAGAAAAGTTTACAAACAGTTTCCAAATATAATAGTATCCAAATACACACATACCAAAAATGTTCTAAATTGTTCCCAAATACATGTTTTCAAACAATATCTACGTCGATGACGGCGGAGGAGGCAGCGGGTGGGTGTAGCTACCCAGCACATTTCGCAATGCGTCTTCGAAATCCTCCCGAGATAAAGGAACTCTCGGGGTCGGTGCTGGATCCGTCGGTACTGTAGCCGGAGGTGCTGTAGCCGGATGTGCTGGAGTCTGTAGCGGAGCCGCAGTCGAAGTCTGAATTGTCGGAGCCGCAGTCGGAGTCTGAATCGTAGGAGCCGCAGTCGGAGCCGGAACGACTAGTACTATAGGTGTCGGAGCAGAAGCTCCTGCACTATCGTATATGTAATTTTGTAAATCCTATAATATACGAATAATAGTGACCTGGTCGTAGACGGCAGCACCGCCGGTAGAAAGTACTGGTACATGTAGAGGTGGAGGTGGAGATAGAGGTGGATGTGGAGCTCTGGAAACGACGGACAACTGGGATACAAACGATCCAATACCGTATATGCTGCCGCCTTTCCCTACTCCGACCGTATCTACCCATAGTTTGTTCCTATCCGTCGGCTGGCTAGGTCCAGCCCCCTCACCGACCCGACTCTCAAACTCCTCATATATTATATAAACGTAAATAAATTTAGAGTTAATATAAAGACTCATAGTAATGTACCGATACCGATATCAATAGTCATAGTAATGGGCTGATACCGATACTCATACTCATATAGTAATAGATCGATACCGATACTCACATATGAATGGCCTGATACCGATACTCTGAGTATCGGAGCATTACTATTAGTATCGGTATGGCAATAGAAATCGGTATCGGCCCATTACTATATAAGTATGGGGTACCGACATCGATACTCGTGGTCCGATCATCTATAATTATAAAGATGTAATACATATAAAGAATTAGAAAACTTACATAAGCTTTGGTGGTCCGCTCATCTACGAGCTTCCCATTGCTCTTGCGCTTGTGGGTATGCGCAAAGATTGTGGAGAAGTCGACGGTGTCCGGATCTCCGCCTTTCCCGGCGACCTCCTCGCGCTTGTACAGTTAAACATAAATTAATACTCATTTTGTAGAGTAAGACTTAAAAATTTGATAATTTAATAGAATACTCACCAATCGGCGCATGTGCTCCGCACACGGGATCGAACCACCCATGTGCTGACTAGCCTTAGCACGGGCAGCCTTCGCCTTCTCAGATTTGGCCAGATAGGCCGGAGTCTCCATTTTCTTCTTCATCTCTACCCAGAAATCTGCTCTGAGCCACTCCTTGCACCCATGTTCTGATCCACTACCTCTCAGGCTCTCTAGCACCTTCAGGTCGTAGATCATGTCACATATCCTTTTGCTGGATACGGTCTTGTAGCACCTTCGGATGGCCTGGTCCCTATGCTCCGGCCACCAGTACGATGCCTGCAAATAAGATAAATACACATGAATGAACAAATTTTTGATACATATTGTAAAGAAAGACCATTATACGTACCCTCAGCACGTTAAGCCAAATGAACCGCATATCTGTCGGGATGTCGCCCAAGTTCAGGTACGGCCCATGGAAATTACGGCGAATCAAGTCGCCTAGATCTTGACCGGCACGGATCAGAAAAAACCTGAGATAAGAAAATAATGTACGAAATCAGCTACTATGAAGAATATATGAATAAATATATGAATTTACAATAAACTAAAATACATATACTTACGTCTGCCCATCGGCCCACAGCTCCGGAAGATGGACGTCGGCTGGGTGCTCCGGTAACGTCGGAGGATCTCCTACGCGTCATCTGTAGACTCCGCGCTCGACCACCAAGTTCAGATAGGGATTGGCTGCAATGGGAGCGACCGTAGGGGTAGAAGCGGCCAGAGTGGTCGTAGGAGTAGTCATCGGAGTATTGGCCGAAAGAGTAGCTCCCTCGACCGATGAACGGGCCGCGCCCGGAGATAACCCATCATGAACATCTAGGAACTCGTCCTCGTCGATAGGTGGACGGCCTGGACGTTCCAAAGGAGCCGGACGTTGTAGAAGCATGGAATTTTATGATCAGAAATCCTATGCGCCAAGCACTACATGCGCCAGGAAGTTCAGATAAAAGTACTCGGACACAGCAAAACAGGAATAAAGACATTAAAAGAAGATTTTTATTTCATATAAAAGTCTATTACATGTCTTAAAAAGGGGTTGTACAAAGGAGAACTTCTACAAAAAGAAAAGACCCTAAGTCTACAGCTAGGCGCAGCATCATCATACGCTCTCGAACAGGCGCATCCCACCATGCACTTCCAGCCGGGCACATTCCTTCAGCAGCTCAGTTATGTGCATCCTCAGTTATGTGCATCCTTTCAGCAGCTCAGTTATGTGCCACTCTTCCAGCCAGGCTCACCGCCGTCTAAATGCTTCGACTAATGAAGCATTTATTGAGCAGAACGAGGGTGGCAATAAACCCTCTAGCTGGAGGAAGAGCTCCCCAAACCGAGGAAGAGAAGAGCACCGCAAGCCAACCTGTGGCCAGGAGAGGTTTCGAAAGAGCCTCCAAAGGCGAAGGAAGACCGTAATCGAAACCGCGGCTAAAGGAGCAGCTTTCAACACAACCAGAATGGGCAACACCCATTTTGAAGGAAGAAAGAGCCCCCAAAGCCGCAGCACCACAATTTCGATCTGCGGCTCTTCCCACATAACGGAGACGAGGCTCGCGCATCCCGATCTTTGGATGCAACAGGCACCTTCTGCCTGCCTCAGAAGCCCTCGACTCCAACTTTTGGATGTAACAGTCACCTTCAAGTGCATCAATGAAGATAATGCGTCGCATCTTCACCCTCTGGAACATCTTCTCAACAGAATGTGCTCGAGTA
This sequence comes from Iris pallida, assembly GCA_029216955.1. NCBI lineage: Eukaryota > Viridiplantae > Streptophyta > Magnoliopsida > Asparagales > Iridaceae > Iris > Iris pallida. The sequence goes on from JANAVB010042618.1 coordinate 4,999,899, forward strand.
AACAAGTTTTTTTCGGGAGGACGTGAGAGAACGAGAAGCAAACTCTCTCCATGGCACTATTTATAGGCCGGGCAAATCAAACCCATGCGCCAAGTGGATGGCTCTTCGAATTCCGTGCAATGAATTTGCATTAAATGGATAAACCTGACGCTTCGAATTCAGCCAATTCAAAAAATAGCTATTTAAAGCACTCGAAGAACGTAACAGTCGTACCAAAAGATGTGTCAAGTGGAGCGGATGCGTCGGCCAGACCGCGCATCACACAGACGTGCTCCTCAGCACCAAGCGCTTCACAAGCATGCGCCCCTATGCGGCCCCATGCGCCTAGTGGAACGCCGATCGATGCGCCCACTCGACAGTCCATCACCTGTCAAAGAACATTAAATGCTGAAGTCTGACAAAGTTGGCAGCACGCCTCTCGAGGACAGAACAGCTTTTTCAGAAAACGAAGCGTCACCAACGTCAGCATCATCATTAGTTTCCTCCGGCGGTTACAAGCCACGTGGCCGCCCAACCACTTGCATGCGCCTCCGCGGCCATGCGCCCAAAGTTCTGTATACGCCTCAAAAACCGTGCATCTCAGACTTTCTCTCGGATCCCTGAAGACAGAAGTAAAGTCACTATTGAAGCTCTGTATGCGCCTCAAAAGCCATGCGTCCCAGACTTCTCTCTGATCCCAAAAGACAGAAGTAAAGTCACTACTGAAGCTTCACATGTGCCTCAAAAGCCATGCGCCCCAAATTGTTCGTGACTCCCAAAGGTTACGAGCCAAAGTCTCCTCATGCGCCCAATCCCAGGCACATCCTACCAGATCATTCCCCACCAAATCCGAGATCTCCGAGCCATGGGCCTCCTTTGACTCGATTCACCTAAGATCTCAGCAACAGAAAGATTCTCCCTCTGCTACGTGCCGGCCCACAACAGCAGTATGAAGAATTCAACCCCTCAATCATGGCGCATCGTCCATGCGCCTCCATCAGCAATCACCACGTGGCGTCCCTGTAAAACCCCTAAATTCTACTATATTTTTTTGTACTAATTTTTTTTGTATTTATACGTCGCATAGTCGTATTATACGTCGTGCGGGAATTTACGTTTTTCGTATTTACTCGTCGAGTGCGAAACTGCGAATATGTGCGAGATACATATTTTAGAAAAATATTTTGATTTTATTATCAATGATGGTTTCAAAATAATATATATAATAATTATTTTATTAAAAATAATTTAGCAAGAAGATATTTTAAAGATTTGACTATTTATGTTTATTTCCAAAAAAAATTGTTTCATTTAAATTATTAAAAATATAGTTTAAAATTATTTCCTATTTATACTTAAATATTTATTATGATTTTTGAATTTAATTAATTATTATTATTTATAAAAAGATATTTTGAATTTAATGGTAATAATTTAAATGGTACTTTGAAAAATAATATTTTATGCAAATATTTATTTCATGTGAGGTACGAAAGTTTAAATTTATAAATAAAATTCTATTTTCAAAATTAATTAATATTTATATTTTATTATTTTTTGAAAAAGGATTTGAAAAATAGTGTTTTGGTTTAAATTTAATTGGTTGTGATAAGTTACATTTGAAATGAATTTAAATAGCTTTTATTTGAAAATGTAATTTATCTATAATAATTTAGATTAGATTTATCTAGTTCGACTTGGATTTGGATTTGATTGGATTCAATTTTTGTTTTAAAGCATATATGGTAAATTATCCAAAATTAGATTTAAATTGTAGATTGAACCAAATTTGAATTTAAATAATTAAATTGGGTCCAATCGTTATATAACTGGGTATTCCCACATCCTATATATAGGCAGGTACTCCTCCATAAATTTCAATCATACACAAATTTTCCCACCCACGTGAGTGCATCGTGTCCATGTAATCCCTCCCCGTCCAATATCTTATTCCATAATTACATATACATTCCATTATTCTTGTGTCGGACACATCCCGACACGAATAATCGAAACTGCAATCCTAACCCTAAACCTGCCCCTAATCTTGGCCGCCTCTCGGCCCTCTCCTCAAAGCCACTGCCTACAGCCCTGCTCGACCAACCCGACCTCTCCTGCTCTCCTCCGTTCACCGACCCACGACAGCCTCGACACCACGCCGGCCAACAAAGCCCAGCCACCATTCGGACCGCCATCACAACCGGTCCTCCACCATGTCCGGCCGACCCGATCCACTGTTCCCCTCTCGTCGTCGGTCAACTTCCGACCACAAACCAATATCGCCACCACCAGCACCCAAGAAACCCCACCGACCACCACCACCAACACCCTGGTCGCCGACCACCAGAACAGAACCCAGCATCGCCAGATTCGACCCCAAGAATCCAAACAAAAAAAAATAAAACCCTAACCTTGAAACGCTTGACGAGAGCGGTCGTCCCCTCCCGGCCGCACCAGAGTCCCCAATCGCAAACCTCGTCGGAGTTGCCAACTTCGCTCCTCGGTTGTCTTCATCCCGGTCTCTGCCCCATCTCCTATGTCGAACACCTCCGGCAACTCTGGCCTGGAGTCCGCACCCCTCCGCGGTGCTCTCCGCCGCCCGTCGTCAGCCTCCCTTCCTCACTGATCCCCCGCCGCTCGTAGACACCGCCGCGCCGGGCGAATCCTCGCGGCTAGACCGTCGTCCCCACTTTCTTTGACCTTTCCCCTTCTCTCCGTCCGCCTCCTCCACCTTGGGCGAGCCGTCACCCTCGAAAACCCCCTTCACCACCGGAGTTCCGACGCCACTCCGCCTCCGTACCGACGAGCGCCGCGCGCTCGAGAACCCTGAACTCTCCTTCGCCCCTTTCCTTCCCTACTCGTCCGGCGCCTCCCGCCGTGCCGTAGCCGAAACCATCCGCCCCCGAGCGCTGACCGACGCGACCCGCGCGGCCAATCGAAGTCGGCCGCTCCCCGACTCCACCCCTTGCCGCCCCTCCGTTCGAACCCTCCGCCTTCCTCCTCCCGCTCCACTCTTCTTCCACTTCGCCGCTCGCCGCCCGACTCCTTTCCGCTCACCGCCCCTCTCTCTCCCTCTCATTTATTCTCACTCCCTCTCTCCTCTTTCCCTTTCCTTCTGTCACGCCCCAGAACCAGATTACTGGAGAGCGGGGGAGTGACTCAGCCAGCTACGTATTACGGGTAGATGAATACCGTATAATACGATCAATGCTGTCTAACCAGACGAGGGGGTGCATACTACATAAAAGTCTTACTATGGTCATTACACATCTATTGTCTCAATCATTCGAATAAGAAACAGAAATAGAGAACATGTAAGATAAAGCAGTAAGGCGTCCCAAACGCTCAGTCAAAATATTCTTGAGATCTGGCTTTACAAAATATAGCCAGATGATATAGCAAGTATACACAATTGTTATCAGCTGCAGTCTGACTTAATTACAATCATGTAAAAGTAAGTACAAGACAATCTGACTAACATGTCGGTACCAAACGGCTAAGTATAAAGGTAAATAACAAAACGAGCGGTGAAGTAAGGAACCCACTCGAGTCCTCCTGCAATCATGCCTCTAGTATTGACCATCTTGGAGGTAGAAGTAAGCTGGATCCTCGGGAACCGGCTCTAAATCTGGCCATGCAAAACCAGAGAGGTTAGACCTCTAATAGCAAGTACCACAAGGAAGGACGATATGAAGGACATACACCAGTAAGTAAAAGAATATAATAATAGATCTCTGCTTGTTACTAGGATTCACATCACATCACGACACTCCGAACCAACCTCCCAACCAAACAAGGACAGAAGTTGGCCCGTCATGTCCTGACATTCTGATCATCCCAGTTAGGTAACAAAGTAGTACAGTACACAAACAAATCATCTTGAACGGCCAATCAAATTCTACGGCTTGCTATTATGAGTCCCAAGTTATCCTGGAATTATGTAATTAGGGATTCCTCAGTTCTTACTATGTGCAAGCAAGGCTAGCATATCCAATCAATCAATTGCGCCAATCATGTAGTTAGACGAGTCCCAGCGGGACGCCCGCCGTTATAGCATGTACAATAATATAATCAGATATCGTTTCCTGCCCGTATGACAGATCTACAGTATCTGTAGGAACCAGCCGGCCCGTCGGGCACTTAATAGTCCCAAGGGGGCTGCCATGTAAGAACTCGGGAATCCATTCTCTCCATGCCATCATTATTTTATTTAACTTAATGGTCTCTACGTTGAGTGAAGTCCCATGCCGTGGATCATGGTCATTCAAATGAGTACTTTCGTACGGGGTACGATATGCACAACTCTACAACGATACCAGTGCGGTTAGGTTGCAGGTCTTACATAGCGTAATACAACAATCAAATCTAACCACGGTAATCATGCCTTGACCATAAAGTGCACATGCTTCTTTTGTAGAAAATAAATAAATAAATAAATAAATAAATAGATTGAAGCCTGCATGTGCATGTATGTCAATATTTCGGGATCAGCCAGTCGATTGCAATAGTTTATAACATGAACGTGTCTCATTCATTTCATTGAATAAGACGACTAGCCAGTCTCTTAGTTCCAACTAGGAACGCATGATCAATATTTAGTCCATGTCATAATCATTATCAATGGTGACAAGGCATGAAAGTCATTTAGTATTACATGGGTCGAGTCTACAACTCTCAAGGTCAAGTTCCAGTCATACTGGGTATCCGTGGATCAATCATGACACAAAGCACGTTCCTCATAACAATCGTTATTTGACAATATTATCATATCATGATTTTATCAAGTTAATGCAAAAAGGAGTAAGGATATAATAGAAGAATTATCATGCCATCATTAAATGAATAATTATAAGACAATTAAAACACTCAGGTCAAGAAGTCACGCCAACAAATCTTTGCTAAGGCCAAAAGTCACGCAAGAAGTCTGTGCTTAAGACCAACAAGTCACGCTAAGTCTAGCTGGGATGAGCGTGGAAAATGGGCGTGAATAGTGAGCGTAAAAAGTGACACACACTGGCAAGCGTGAGCGTATGAACGTGACAAATAATTCACGCACGCACACGTAGCGTGAGGGTGAAAAGTCACGCACGCCAAAAGTCACGCGCAATGTGATCGTGAAAAGTCACGCACGTAAGCTCAGGGACAGGAGCGTGACCCAAATACACGCAGACAACGCGAGCGTGACAAATAATTCACGCACGCAAATGCGAGCGTGACTAAAAATACACGCACGCTCATGGGAACGTTAGCGTGACTAAAAATACACGCTAACATGTAAGAACACGAGCGTGACTAAAAATACACGCAGACACGTAAAGACGTGTGCATGACTGAAAATACACGCAGACACGTAAAGACGTGTGTGTGATTGAAAATACACGCAGACACGTAAGAACGTGTGCGTGACTGGACTGATGTTTACGCGAGCACGTAAGAACGTGTGCGTGAAACATCTCCCAAACTCCAAGTCCTATGGAGCCTTGTTCCAGTGCCAAAAATACACGCTAATATTGGTGGTCCAAGAACCCATAAACAGCCGAAATACTATAACTTAGATCTAGAGAAAACCAGCCGTAGAAATCAAAAATGCTAAGAACTAATCTCTCTCAGGATCATGAGAGGAAGGGAAATGAACCAAAAAAATGGGTGATTGAGAAGCAAGTTTGCACTTGCCTACTGCCGCTGCCGGTTAGGTGGAGAAGTAATGAGAGGAAGAAGAAGAAGTAATGGTGAGAATGAAGTAATGAGGAGAGAGAAAGAGATGGAAGCTTAAATAGGAAGATGGTGGTAGGTGGCAGTTGGGCCGGGTTCTATGGGTCGGGTTGCACGGGTCCAACAAGGCTAACCCGAAAGTAAAACTAAAGCAGGAATTAAAATACAGGAAATAAAATTGCAGAAATATAATTACAGAAATAAAATTACAGGAAATAAATTAACATGAAAATTAAAGAGCAGCTAATTAATTAACATGAAAATTTAAAGAGCAGATAATAGAATTGCAGAAAAATAAAGTACAGAAAATAAAATGCAAATAATTAATTAACATGAAGTTATAGGAATTTAAATACAGGATACTACATGATAAATACTAAATAAATACATTCAGGCAATATACGTATTAGAATACGTATTCCGGGAACGGGGAGTGACACCTTCCCTCTCTCTTTACGTTGAACAGAGGAGCACACGGCTGTCTCTAGCATTATTTTATGTGTTTTTAGTTGTTGTTTGTTTCCTTTATTTGCTCTTTGTTTTTTTTGTTGAGTTGTTCTGCTGTGTTGTTTGTTCGTTATTATTATATTTATATTTATTATTATTATTATCATTTTTTTCTTTCTTTCTTTCTTTTTGCATCTATTATTATTAGTATTATTATTATTATTATTATTATTATCATTTGCCTTATTATTATGATTTTAGAAATTATAAAAATATTTCTAGCTAACTTCAAAGTTATTTATACACAATAAAATATTCTTCTCAATTTATATGTATATATATTTGGCACAACCATAGTTATTGGTTTAAATGATTTAGTATAAATGGTTATTAAGAAAAATTTATATATTTTGGTTAATTACTAATTATTATTATGTAGAGTTATTATTACTTTGAAAGTGATCAATAGTTTTTAAATATTTTGGCCTTCAATAAATTTTATTGTCTAAATTATTTCACTTGGACTTTTTGAGTTTATAAAATATACTGATGGGCTTGGCCCTATACATATGGAATTTGAAACCTTGAAGATACTATTATATTATTTTATTTTTTTTGGTTTTCAAAGTACTTATCTAACTATATTGACTAATAAAATATATAATATTTTCAAGTATTTACGTACAATTATTTTTCAAGTATTATAAATAGTTTTCTAAAAATGTATACATATTATTTATCCAATTTCGTTCGATTACCCTTCTGTCCATGATTAAGTCCATTATTCCAATTCCCTCGTCAACTTGGTACTTCTTTATGTTGTTCGTAACTAATTTGATCGTTCTGGACACGATGGAACAATCCATGCCCTCGTCAGAGGCTCCATTGCATAGTTGTTGCACCGAAGGCGATCTTGTGCCACCTTTATTGTACCACACCAGGCAGCTCCCCAGGCGTCGCAACAGACAAGTATACCTTGCTAATTAACTGTCACATTATTATTTTTAGCATTTATTTACTTGTGTCGTATTTGTTATTTTATTTGTTATAAATTGCGCGTCCAAGCCACACTTGGGTGCAAGCGACTCTATTAGTCGTTTTACTTTATTTTATGTATGTTGACTTAGTGTTAGCGGACTACCTTCTTGTTGGGGGATATCCTTATATCTCCTTTGGCTGTGACACTTACACTATACGGTTTGAGGCATTTTATTAGGGGCACGACTTATTGACTAGCTATCTCTAAAGTCGTGTGACGGTAGATATTCGTAACTTCTATGACTAGGGTTTTAGAGACTCAAGCAGTTACAAAACTGGGCGAGCCATGGACATGACTTGAACAGTATGGGAAATATTGGGGGAGGACAGTCGCTAGTGCGTATGGGAAGCCAAACAGGTAAACCACAGTCTCCGAATGGAACTGTAGCGATATATTTGCAGATACCCTCTGACGTTTTGGACGTTACGGCCGGATACAATGACTGGATGCCAGTTACGTACACATAGCCTAAAATCCCACCCATGCGCATGAAAGTTGTCCTCTAAATTGCACATTAGGCGGTTAGAATCTCTTTTGCATATTTGTGTCTAGGATAGTCATTTATATATTACTTTATTCTGACAGTTCATATTAGCTTGTTCTTCCTGTATCTTGCTACATCCGTCTGAGGACCTGGTTTTTTCCAGGTGTGTGTTCATGTTTTTTACAGGTATCCTAGCCAAGGCCGTGGTCTTCTCTATTCTTTCGAAGACGATTGCGCTTGGTTCGTCTTGCCATTTTTCGATTCATGTACATTTATTTCATTGAGATAGTTGGTAGTGGACTTTGTCTCTGCCCAACGATTGTATCATAAATATTCGAGTTGATTTTTATATTATTATTCTTTTCATTGTGGATGAGATTTAGTTTGTCTGGGATTACAACATTTTACAGCTTATGTATTTATACGAGGCCTACGTACTTCGTATGAATACAGCTGGCATATCTACGTTCCTAGTCCTACGTATATTGGGACTGGGGCGTTACAGTCCCCGCGTCCAGTCGCATCCTACATATGCGCTCATGAGCAGCTAGCCTGCAGACTATATAAATAGAGGGATGATTTCCTTCTTCCAGACCTATACACACACAGAGACGAACATTCGTAGACAGATAGAGACATCGCACAACCAGAGAGGCAGATACAGACACTCAACGTCTTCCTCCTCTCATCAAGCTCCGGCACCCAGAGCAATCCAAACCTTTAGAGAACCGATAACCGTCGTCAGATCGTCAACGGAGTCAACGCATTACCACTCGCTCCATCGGCACTAGGGACCCAGATTAAACAAAAGTGTACTCCTAGGACTACGTCTAAGTCCTATATTGTAACACTGTTCTGTTTGTATTAAAATTTGCAATCAAAAGATTTTAATGGAAAATAAGCTGGCGACTCTGCTGGGGACCTCTTTCTCCTCCACCGAGAAAGCTGTGTCGCAATCCGACGATGTGAAGGTGGGCTTCTCCCACAAGACGCTGGTCGTACGCCTCAATCAACAGGCGTATGAGGAGTTCATCTCTGAAGGCAGTGTGAGTCCTTCGAAGCGGCTGCCAAAGCCGAAGAAGACCCGCCGAGTCTGGGTGTGCAAGGTCGACGCCTCTGGCACCACCACCGAAGGGGATGCGCCGATCCAGCCTTCCCTTCCTGCTGACGTCCTCAGCTACCAAGATGCGCCCGCCGGTGAAGCATATCTCTCGGGAAAACGTGCGACTGACCACATTCCCCAGCCATCTCCCTCTCAGGCGAGGAAGATGTGTCGACGGAACAGGGGAGTAGCCAATGCCCCGCACATCATCTCTGATGCGCCACATAAGGTCTCCGTCTTTGATAGACTCACTCACTGTAGTGGCGAGGAGAATTTGGATTCTGAGTACTATGCACCCCAGCGGCCTGGTACGAAAAAGTTCAAGGCAGCACGAGCTATGTGTCCCAAACGTGCTATGCCAGCAGCAAGTCAGAAGCATGCGCTCACAATCATGCGCGCTGCTGATGGTAAGCTGTATAAGGTTGACTCCGGTGCTGCGGCACCAGAAACGAGCCAACCTTCAAAGTCCTTATCTCACTTGGGCGCATCTGTTGCATTCGCAACCAAGTCGAGTAAGGCAAACCCAGTGGTCTTGAACCCCCGCGCCCCCTCGGGTTGTGCGTCTGAGGTTCGTTCAAGTCACTTTAAATGTTGTTCTCCCACTACTGATCGAGGCACCTGTTTGGTGCTAGATCAGGGGGAGCAGCATTCACCTGACCACCCCGACGCTTGGCCTTGCCATGCGCCTGAAGGGGGTACAAAGGTAGCACTCTCCTCCAACGATCTGCGTAACGTGATCACTCACAAGCGCCGATCAGGAGAGTCGACTGTCAAGCACAATGCGCCCCTCACAGGGCACCCTTGTGCTGTGGTCACCATAAACTGTTGTTGCTAGTCAGCAGTCCCACCAAGACAGTCGGTGTTCCAGCGGCTACAATCATCGACACCCCTCCGACGCCTCCTCGGGAAGAAAGTACCAATAATAGGGGAGCCAGAACTAGAGGTTGCTTCATGCAATGTAATCTCCAACTCCTTGTCAGTTCGAAAGACGACTGGCATTTCCTCGTCCAAAAGCCAGCCGAGGAAATCCAAAACAACCGTCTCGTCCTCCGGAGTGTTTGAAGGCACTCGGGGGAGGAAGAAGCTCTTGGAGGAAGCTGGGGGTAGTCAAGCCCTTGTTGATCCTCCTTCCGAAGATGAAGGTGTCCTCCAAAGCACAGCTGGGGTCGATCTTCATCCTCAGGGCGAAGTCAGCCTCCCCGACATAGCTGTGGGTCGTCTAGCCCCTGTGGACCTGCATCTCGAAGAAGAAGAAGTCCTTCAAGACATGACTGGGGGTAGTCAGGCCCTTACGAATACTTCTTCCGAAGTCGAAGGCGTCCTCCAGAAGTCGAAGGCGTCCTCCAAAACTTACCTGGGGGTAGCCTAGCCCCTGCGGATCCGAGTCTCAAAGACGAAGAAGTCCTCAGGGACATAGCTGGGGGTAGCTAAGACGAAGCTCCGGGAACAACAACTCCTCTATAGGAGAGTAAGGCTGAAAGCGAAGCCTCAACCGAGCCATCCGACTCCAGCCGTGTCATGACAGTCTACATGACTGGGGGTGACGCCGAATCGGATGCGCCACCAGCGGACCTCGTCCAGCACATGGATACCTTGGAGGGAGGACTCAAAACCCTCTCCGCCTCTATGCAAATACTGACTCAAGCAGTATTTGAGATACGATCAGCTTTGGCCAGGACACCTTCTACCGGTCCCGACCCAGGGGCCAATGGAGAGTCAAGTGTACCCCCTCAACGGGTATCCTTGGATACGGATCGTCGCGAAGCCCCCCTGACGTCGGAGCCCTCAAATGCTCAACTCCAGGTGGTACCACCTTCCCCGACTCCCAGCTCCATGGAAGACGTGGTCGAGATGATCAGGTACCTGCACGAGCGCTTTGAGTCCAAGACGAGACAAGAGGAGCGGCAAAAGATGGGCATCCCCCAACCTTATCCCCTCGAATGGAATAAAGTGGTTTATCCTCCTAAATATAAACTATAAACACTGATGCCATACGATGGGAAGGACTCTCCGCGTCGCTATCTGACGTATTTCCAGTCTCAGACGGGACATCTCCCGAAGGAGGATGCGCTACTCACCAGCATATTTGTCGGCGTACTGAAAGGAGTGGCGTACGACTGTTACTGCAGCCTCTCCGACAATTCTATATCGTCCTTCGACGATTTGACGTGCCTTTTTCTCGACCGTTTCTACGACGGCGGGAAGGACATGACAATAGCGTCCCTCATAGAGATACGCCAGAAGGAGAAGGAAACAGTTCGGGTATTCATCGAACGCTTCCGACAGGCCTGCTTCAGACTGCCCCCGGACATGCCAGAACATGCACTCCTCTTCTCCTGCAGCATGAACATGCTACCTGCAGTCAAACTCTGGCTCAACTCTACTCCTCCTCCCGACTGGAGTTCCCTGATCATCGAAGTCGAGGCCGCAGAAAAGAAGGCTGCTAATGCTCATCTTCTGTGAGTCAGTTTCCCCGCCTTTGTAGACAACGGGAAGCGGCCTGCAGCCAACAACCTCGGACGAGAGACGAAGGGGAAACATGCATTGACTGTCAATGCCTCAAAAGGTGCATCAGAACCTACTCAGAAGCCTCTACTTGTACCAAGACCAGAGGAGGTTTACTCTTTCAATGATGAAGACACCCTACAACTCTTTGAGATAATGAAGCAGGGTGATAAGATCAAGTTGCCAGACCCGAAGCATCCGGACGAGGTTGGAAAAGTGTACAATCCGAGGTACTATCACTACCATCGGTTTATCGGACATCCAACCAAGGACTGCTACGTCCTCAAAAACTACATCCAGCGCATGGTCAATGCAGATGTTATCTCCGTCGACTACGAGGAGAAGACGGTTTCGGCCAACGTAGTATTACTCCAGTTTGGCACCTTGCCGCCAACTACAACACAAGATGGCGTCGTCCCCATCCCAAAGGCGACAATGGAGGTGGTTAACTTACCACCTACTCATGACAACGTGAGTGGGCTCACCCCGCTCACCACATCTCGGGGAGAGATCTTATGGGTTCACCCTGATCTCGTCTCCGAGGTTACTCAACCGGAGGTACGCTCTGCCTCCAAAACCAAAGGCAGGAAGATCAAGTCTTGTCGCATGGTCTCTTCCTCCGCAGAAGAGGCTCTTTCTGTACAGACGCGTTCACAACAGAACGCCCAACCCGACGAAGCTACCGTTGAGGTGGTGCCTCCTTGCACCGTCTCTGCTACGAAGAAGGGGGTCCGTCCAAGCCTCCAGCAGCTAAAAGCAGAAGAATGTAGAGGCTCGTTTCGACAGGCCTCTGCGAAAGGAGAATGCTCCGGGGCTAGCCAAGCCCCACAACTTCGACATACTGGCACAACTTGCCAGTACTCCTACCCGCCTTTCTTTGTTTGAGCTCCTTCGTCTTTCCAAGGACACTCGTGAAGCTCTCTGCGAAGCCCTGAAGGATGCTGAGTCCTTCATTAGTCAGGTCAAGCAGGCTGAAGATCTCCCAACTATATATGCGCACTGTCATTGTGTGGATGAGGTTATCCCTAATATAACCTTCACACAACAAGATATGCTCCTCAAGCACAACCGACACAACAGGCCGCTGTATTATACAGGTTATATCGGTTCTGTCAAGGTGAAACGAATTCAGATCGATCCGGGGTCTTCCTTCAGCATCATCCCGAAGACGCTGCTCTCAACACTGGGGATCCCAATGTACCGAATGGCGCCATCCAACACAACAATCAGTGGCTTCAACGCTAGCAAAAGCGAGCCACTGGGCAAGATACGTCTAAAGTGCCATATCAGTAACCTCAGAACTGAGGTGACTTGTTACGTCGTGGACGCCGACGTCAACTACAACCTCCTGTTGAGTCATCCATGGCTGCATGAGTACATGGTGGTGCCATCCACACTCTACCAATGTATGAAGTACGTGTCCACCAACGACGTCATCCGGACGGAGTTCGCGGACATTGACCCTTTCAAAAGGGTTGAAGCCTACTTCACTGATTCCAACTTTTACAAATCACCTGACGAGGAGGAAGCCAATGATGCTGACGAAGAGGTAGAAACGGCAGCAGAGCCGGACATGGTGCCTGAGATGACTCCCAACGCTCCTTTGAAGATCCGACTCAAAGGCAAACTGCCTCAGAAGTTGCCTCCCATGAACATCAAGATACCCGGGAAAGCACCAACTGCTCCTGATGCTCCCTTGAAGATATGACTCAAGGGAAAGCCGTCTCAAACATCGGCTCCCCTCGTGGCAAAAATACAGGAGAAGGCACCCATCACCGAAGGCGCGGTTGAGGCACCTCTGAAGGTGCGTCTTAAGGGCAAGCCGCCGCAATCTAAGCTGCCAGAGAAGGCCCACATAGCCCTCTCGGACCCCGAAAACAAAGCTGTGGTGGACTCTCCCGATCCAATCCCAGTACTCACAGATGAAGAGCTAGGGGAATATATCTCTGCTGATATAGATGCACCCTCTCTGGACAATGTAATCCCGCGGGATAAAATCTCGTATTTCATCAATAATAGAGTGTCTTTTAATTATTCTAGTCTTCCACATTGGAATGCTATATATACATTAGATAACGCTCTACGGTCGTTGCAAACACAAATAATGACTGTCCATCATAAAAATCGAGTAGTCCCGTTCCAAGGAGTCTGTTCTGTAGTCCCACCGCGGATTCGAGATGAAGAATCCATCATTTTTGGCAAAGTCGAGCGTCATCAAGACCTCCCGCCACTCGAGCCAGAACCAGATACCGGCAGAATACAAGTCTATCGGTACACGGACAAGGCAAAATACCTCATCCAAAAGATAGATTACGACCTAAAAAGCAACAAAGGCCTGAACTACGGCAAGGGTCGACGTCTTCCTCTCCGGCTTCCAACACCTAAAGGAAAGCCGCATGATTACTATAATCGGACTTGACGGGGAATAGGCTATGTCACGCCGCCGTCAACTCCAGAGAGTTCGGAGGAAGAAGAAGCAGAACATTCTCATTCGTCTGAAGCATCAACTTGGGATTCCGATACCAGTATTGGCTCAGTCTTCAAGAGAGTGCTATCAGCCAACATGACATTCGCTCAACCTCAAGAAGATGAAGGCGAAGATCAAGCTCCAAAATTCCTCGAAGAAGAACCCTGGGCGCAACGCTTAGGAGAACAATAGGAGTCTCGTTTTGAGCTACGCGAACCCCCTACTAAAGACGAAGTCGAGCAGATCGACCTTGGGGATGGATCTTCTTCCAAACCCATCTTCATCAGCAAAAGCCTAAAAGGAGAAGACCGAGAGTCTCTAATCCAACTGGCTAAAGAATATATTGATGTCTTCGCCTGGAGCTACAAAAACATACCAGGACTTGATCCTCAGATTGCGATGCATAGGCTCAATATCTTACCCGATGCCAAGCCTATCAAACAACAACAGTGACGTTTTCGTCCGAACATCATGAACGCTATCGATCAGGAGGTGGACAAACTCTTGACCAGCGGTTTCATCCGTGAGGAACAATACCCAGATTGGGTGGCCAATATTGTCCCTGTCACCAATAAGAATATAAAGATTCGAGTCTGCATCGACTTCAGGGATCTCAACTCCGCCTACCCGAAGGACGAATTCCCGCTTCCCATTACCGACGTGATGATCGACAACACATATGGCTTCGAACGCATGTCTTTGATGGACGGGTATTCGGGCTATAACCAGATCAAGATGTTCCCCGATGACGCAAAATATTGGTCATTCAGGACTCCAAAGGGCATTTTCTGCTACACAGTGATGTCCTTCGGCTTAAAGAATGCTTGTGCTACATACCAACGAGCTATGAGCACCATTTTCCGTCAGCATCTTTGCAAGACAGTCGAATGCTATGTTGATGACATCGCAGTCAAGAGCCGTCATAAAGGAGATCACCTACAAGACCTGAAGACAGTCTTCGATCTCATGCGGGCGCACCAACTCAAGATGAACCCCGCTAAATCCTTCTTAGGGTTTCTAGCGGAAAGTTCTTGGGCTTCATTATCACGACGAAAGGCATTCATGTCGATCCCGAGAAGACCAAAGCCATCCTCGACATGGGCCCTCCGAAGAACCTCCGAGAACTTCGAGGCCTGCAGGGGCGTCTGGCATATATTCGGAGGTTCATCGTAAACCTTTCCGAAAAATGTCGACCCTTCACTTAGCTTATGAAGAAGGGAGTCTCTTACGTATGGACAGAGGAATGCCAAAAAGCTTTCGACGACATCAAAGCTTACCTGACGAGTCCGCCAGTCCTAGTGGCTCCCGTCGCCGGCAAACCATTCCTCCTCTACGTCCGTGCCATGGATCGTTCCCTCGGCGCTCTGCTGGCTCAGAATAGCGATACAGGCTATGAGCAAGACATCTACTACCTCAGTCGAACACTCATCGGGGCCGAACACCGGTACAACCCCGTTGAAAAGGAGTGTTTGGCGTTGGTATTTGCCATCCAGAAGACTCGCCATTATGTCTCGGGCCAGACGATTCATGTTATCTCCCGAGTCAATCCACTCACAGTTCTCATGACGAAGCCAGGGTCATTAAACTTCCGGCTAGCTACGTGGGCGATCCTGCTAATACCATACAACATGGTATTCGTCCCACAAAAAACCGTCAAGGGTCAAGCTCTGGCCGACTTTTTAGCTGCACATCCCATCCCGGAGTCCTCCAGACTCTATGAAGACATCCCAGATGAGGTCCAAGAATTTAACGTCACCGAAGAAAGCTCCGTCTGGCAGATGTTTTTCGATGGCGCTTCAAGAACAGGCCCCAAAGGCCAAATTATCGCAGGAGTGGGGGTAGTCTTGGTCTCTTCCGATCAGTTGGTTATCCAGCGCGCCTACTCCCTTTCGAAGCCGTGCTCCAACAATGTTGTCGAGTACAACTCTCTCATCATGGGACTCCAGTTGGCATAACAGCTGGGGGTGGATCATCTGGAAGCCTACGGCGACTCAAAACTCGTCGTAAACCAGATCAGAGGGCAATACGAGGTTCGCCATGAAGACCTGATCCCTTACCATGGAGTTGCGTTGAACATCATTTCAACCTTCGCCGAGTTCTTCATCGAACATGTACCTCGTTTACAAAATCTGGAGGCTGACGCTCTGGCTGGCCTCGCAGCCTCGTTAGCAGCACCCCTCGGGACTCAATACTACGTCACGGTAGTTGGTCGAGACTTGGTCTGTCCTAAAAACAACCTGTGCTCACAAGTGACCCATGCCATGTCAACAAGTACTGGTGTTAATGTCCGAGACTGGAGATTTCCGTTCATCGACTTCGCTGTTCACGGAATTCTCCTAGAAACCTGAAAGAAGCCGTCTCAGTCAGGAGGCGCTCCCTTCGATTCTACTATGATACAGCTACCAAAATGCTGTATCGACGCTCCTACGATGGACTTCTCCTGCGATGTCTGTCCAACGAAGAAGCAGCCGAAGCTCTTCGAGAAGCTCACGATGGGACCTACGGAGCCCATCAACCTGGTCCTAAGTTGCAGGATCGACTGCGATGCATAGGCTACTACTAGCCAACCATGGCCGCTGACGCTGTTGACTATGCTAAGAAGGGCTATGCGTGCCAGCTTCACGTAGACTTCATCCATACACCATCAGAACCACTACATCCTACAGTCGCCTCTTGGCCTTTCGAAGCTTGGGGCATGGACATTGTAGGACCGATCACCCTTCCTTCATCGAGAGGACACCGCTTCATCCTAGCCATCGCCGCCTACTTCTCCAAATGGGCAGAAGCAGTCCCACTGGCGGAAGTGAAGAGCTCTAGGGTGATCAGCTTTATCAAGCACCATGTCATCTACCGTTTTGGGGTACCCCGGAGGATTATCCACGATAACGGTCCTCAGTTCATCAGCCATGTTTTTAGCAGATTATGTGACAAGAATCGTATTCAAAATGTGGCCTCAACCACCTACAATCCGGCAGCAAACAGATTGGCTGAGGCGCTCAACAAGACTATCGTCAGGCTACTCAAAAAGGTCATGTCATCCAACAAATGCAACTGGAACGAAAAGCTCGGCGAATGCCTTTGGGCCTACCACACAACGGTACGGACCCCGACGGGCAACACACCATTCTCCCTGGTCTACGGGAGCGAAGCAGTACTACCTCTCGAGATCCAGATACCCTCACTCCGCGTAGCAATCACAAACCAACTCACAGAAGAGGACAATCAACGTCATCGTCTGCGGGAACTGGAGGCGCTTGACGAAAAGCGTCTCCTAGCTCAACAACGCATCGAACTCTACCAAGCTCGTATATCACAGGCTCTCAACAAGAAGGTCAAGCAAAGGACCTTCCAAGAAGGCGACCTGGTTCTGGCAGTCAGGAGGCCGATGGTGTTGACTCACAAGATACCAGAAAAGTTCGAGCCCAAGTGGGAAGGACCTTTCATCATAGAGACGGTATACTCAAACGGTGCTTACCGCCTCGCTAAACCCAATGGGGACTTGTTCATGATGCCCATTAACGGCAAGTTCCTAAAGAAGTACTACTCTTAACATCTTTCAAACATGTACTTCCACAAAATCAGACGCTTTCGGAACCAATCTATTCCGTGGCATCCTCCAGTAGAAGGACAACCATGTCCACATCACCTCTGAGTTGTCCCCCTACGCCCTACAAAGCGGAATCTTACACTCCGTGAGACTACGCTACCCATCATGTTTACCACGCCCACATTACCTCTGAGTAAACATCCCGTACAGACAACCCCTGCGTTGCCGTACATTGATTGCAGAACTTCCACGTCCACATTACCTCTGAGTAGTTCCGCATATCCCCCAGAGTCATTCTTACCACGTCCATAACACCTCTGAGTAGGAAGATTCCATCATTTGAATCCCATATTTGCCACGTCCACATCACCTCTGAGCAAACATGTTGGTTCTCTCAAACTTATTATCTGTACCTAAAAACCAAGGTACATAAAAGATAATAGGTCCACACAAATCATCAAGTTCATGACAGCAAAAATGAACACATCACAAAAAATTTGTATTTCATTATTCGAAAGAGTAAAGGATTACACCCCCCCAGCAAGAGTTGCAAAAACACAAAAAAGAAGAGATTACAATCCCTAAACCTCCCCAGGGTTGGCTGAAAGCTCTTCAATTCGGCGCCTCAAGTCTGTCGCTCGAGTCTCCACAGTCGCCAGGACCCGACGTTCAGCTTCTTGATGCATCGCCTCTATGGCCTCTGGAGAAGTGTCATCCTCATGCTTCTCATCCAGCTGCGGTCGCTGTTGAGCCAGAGTAAGAGCCCGGTGGATGAAAGCTGCTTCCTCCTTCTTGAATGCTACATGTTCAGCCTGGGCATGCTCAGCATCCAATAGGAGTCGGGCCCGCTGGTCCTCAAGATGGCGAATCTGGGCATCAACCTCTGCGATACTAGTGTCCAACGCAGTTCGCAACTCTACCTTCTCCTGCGTAGACTGAGACAACCGCTCTACTGCAGCTTCAGTCTCAGCCACTTCGCGCTCCCAGACACCCACGTTGGCCTGATAAGAGGACTCAATTTCAGCAATCAGCTTTTCTTTTTCTGCGTCTATCAGGGCAGAAAGATCATTCCGCTGGATACACTGAAACTCGGAAAGCAGTTGATCCATCTTAGTCACCGAGGCCTCCAGAATCTCGGCCAAATGATCATGGCCCTGGTGGAGATGTATCAGGCTGATGAGGGGAAGTGCCTTAGATTTTGCCATCGCAAAACTCCCATTAGTGTTCGTCACTGTCGACATACCCTTCTGCAGCATCTTGTATACTGCGTCAACGATGAATTTAACATACTCATCCGCATCCGCCAACACTTGTGGTGTCATGGCAGGAGTTGGAGGAGTTACCCTGGAGGGCGGACCTGAAGAAGACCTGCCGATCTCATTCTGCAAGGTTTGAACATCGACCTCAGCAGACTCTCCCGCATCAGGAACTTGAATTCTGCTACCAGCGCCAGATGCCAAGAGTGCAGAAGGAGTTGGGTGAGGTGTCGATATCGTCCCCCAAGTCGAAGAAGCAACAGAGGGCTCTTGCATCAGGAAGCCCATGCCCTTTCCTGGCTCAAGGGACTATCAGCATCCGGAGCTGCCTCCTCCACCACCGAGGCATGATCTATAACCAGCGCGGAGCCTTCCTCTGGCACACTAACCGGATCAGCTCCCGTTTCCTGGCGGGGCACGTCTTCTGGGGTCAGACTCGGTAGACGAGTTTCCCCCTCATCATCGAATCCCTCCACGGGGACCAAATCTGTCGCCACCTCCCGGTCGGCAGCCACCTCAGCTTCTATTGCTGAGCCTGGGGTAGGGCTCGGCAACTCTACGGCCGACCTCCCCGCATCATGACAAGGAGGAGAATCAACCCTCTCCTCTATTGCAATCACGTCTGTTGCCCCCGTAACAGACTCACACATCTCTGGAGCAACGTCTTTCGAAGACGATGAACTCCACCCCACTTCATCATCAGAAAGCCCCGTGTCCACAGGACCCTCAACGTCCAAGGCCCCCACGGCGGCTTGCACCATCCCGAAAGTTGCTGCAACCTCAGCATCTCTTTCGACAAAGTCCGGAGATACTAAAATCTCCTCAGGAATAACATTTTCAGGATTCTCCTCCATTGGAGGTATTACCATCGGAGGAATTCGCTCAACAGAGGATCTTGCCACCTCCTTCGGTTTACTGACACCCGGTTTCGAAACACGGGTTCTCTTCTTCAACGATCCCTGCAAGAAGAAAAGCACAAGTCACCAAAATGACATGATGAGCCAGATTACAGAGGACTCCTTACCTCAGCAGGGACTGATTCTAGTGATGCAGCCTTTGGAGTCGTCACTTTCCACGGCTTTTTTGGTACGGATGAACTGGCCTCTGCGTCAGCCCGTCTCTTTCCAACAGGGGGATCTCTCACTGATGCTACAGCAGCAGCCCGATATCCCTCTAATTCTGGTAGACGATATGACCGAGCCGCCACCAACATATTTGTCGTAGCCTCTAGCTGAGTTCCAATGATGAAACTGGTCTCCCTATCATAACCAGGAGACACAGCATTCATGGTGCAATATAGTTTAACGGCTGTGGCCGAGGGTTGCGAACTGGCGTAGTAAAATGAACACCAGTACACCCGGTATTGTAATATTGCCAGCCCTGGGCTCCGTCCAGCAAACTCCCGGCAAACCCTAAACTGTTACTGGGGTTCCGTAACATTAACTGGGTGTATCTGAACTGGCGAGCAAACCAGCTTGGCAGATATGGCTCCAGATAACACCAATTCTGGTTGCGGTAGACCATGTGGGAAGGCCGAATACTTTACAACCAACGAAAAGCCCATTTCGGCAGAGTAATCGCATCTTCACCAAAGTCGTCTAAATCTTGGCCGGCCTCGAAATCTTTGAAGATGGGATCGACCTTGACAATCTCCCACTCCTGAAGATAGGACAAAACTTTTCTACAGACGGGGACACCAGTGTGCAACCACTTCCTCTTGTAGAAGTGGCGGATAAAGGCGTCACCTTCAACATGATCCTCCTCCGAGCCTGGACTCATCACGTTCGGGTGATGACGAATCAACCATCCCATCAGATAATGGAATGGTAGTTCGGCCCGGAGAAAGTTGTCGTTTCTACCTCTCTCATGGATCACATCCTCAGCAAAGGTCCTCAAGCCCCGCAACAGGTTACACACCATCGCGGGGAGAAGAGCCAAAGGACGACCAAAGGCCAATTTCACTGCTAGTAAAATGAGGTTCCGGTGTACCCTCTCTACGGAACCCGATCCGCCCGCGAACACACAATCCCGGAGCCATATCATCAAATAAGCAGCCAATACTGCCTTAGATTACATCCGGTACGCACGGTACCAGAAGTAGCTATACGCATTTTTGCCACTCTCATTTGAACGAGGGGACCTCTCGTCCAACCGGCTCATTTCAGAGGTCAACTCTGCGGGTTTCAGCCCTTGTGGAGTCATAAATCGGATCTTCGAGGAATCCGCCAAATCCTGCTTGAAGACGTAATCCCTCCAAGCAGTCACATGAGGTTGAGACTTGCCTTTCTCCCTCCGTTGCATCAGATAATGATGGCTTGCTACCTCTTTGAAGATAGCCATCATCTCCGGGTCCTTCTTTTCCAAGATAAGGATCTCTTCGTTTAACGGAAAATATTTCTCGTACGGTTCAGATTCCCAGGAAAGCCTGGATACCTCGTATATTTCATGGAGTGCCAATCCCAACTCTCCTACTGGAGTAAAGAAAGTGCCAGTCTGGGTATTGAACATTTCCAAAAGAGCGAGGAACATATGCCTATTGAGATCCACGCCAGCCTGTGTGGCACTGACAGCGGCCGTCAGCCCAATCTCTTTAAGCTCAGCCTTGAACTTTGACAACACCCAAACGGTCAAGTCGTCCCACTTCGGCATATGGTGACACCAACCTTTAACCCTAAAGCTACCTTTCGGATACATGACCCTCGATGTTAGCATCCGATTTGCAAAGGTCGAAGCACTGAAGACAAAGGTGTCATTAGGAACCTCACTATAAAGGCTCCCAGGACACAGAGTTCTGCAACTAAATGAGGGTCCGGTTCGTGAAGCGGCCAAGGTATCCCTTTGATTCGATGTAGCATCAATCGAAAGAGTACCTCCCAATGCTCCTCCTTGAGAAGGAGTAAGTTCCCAGGGCATCCTTCTCTTGGAAGCTAAACGGTAGAAGGCCGTCAGCGACAACTGGCGATCGAGCTGTCGCATATATAGAACCATGCCCTTCGCAGAGAAGAACCAGTCTTCTTTGATCTTCAGTATCTTCGCCTCAGTGGAGATCAGGCGGTCACCGAACCAAAAGGCAGGTTTTAAGAAGGTCACATCCTCGGATTCAGCAGATTTCAGTTTTCCGCTCTCTATCATACTCTGAAGGAAAATCGACAACTGATTCTGGATCTGCAGCATTCTCTCAGGAGGTTGATTATGTAGGATAGCATCCTTCGCAAGGTTGATAACCTCCTCGTCAAAATCAACTCCCATTTGACAAAGAGAAGCATCCAGAAGGATCTCATTCAGTAAAGGGATTGTCATCAACACTGATACAATAAAGACAAAAGTCAGGCAAAAAGCCAACCAAGACAAAGTGTGTCAAGCAGCCTGGCGCATCATCAGGGTACAAACCCATACGCGTCAGCAGTGAAGCTTCGGCACATCAACAGGGTATAAACCCATGCGCATCAGCTGAGAAGCTTCGGCGCATCATCAGGGTACAAACCCATATGCATCAGCAGTGAAGCTTCGGCGCATCATCAGGGTGTAAACCCATGCGCGTCAGCAGTTAAACCTCAGTACATAATAAGGGCCTAAACCTATGCACGTCGGTGGGATAAAACCTCGACGCATCATCAGGACATAGGTCCATGCGCTTGGGTACCAAAACTTGCCTGAACAAAAAATAAGGGAAAAAAACGACACCCACCCGTCACCGCAGGCCGAAAGTCGGCCGGAGTCACGATGGTGACAGGAGCGTCTTCCTCGACGAACTCCGCAGGCTCCTTTTCCTTGCTAGAACCGCCACGAGGAGTCTTGGGAGCCATTTCTTAAAAGGAGAAGGTTAGGGTTTTGTCGAAGAAGAACTCTAAAAGATAAAAGCAAAGAGAGGAATCAGGCTAGAACTCTCTCTCTCTTTTCCTTACGCCTATTTATAGGCTCAGTTGTACGCGTAAACCGATGAAGTGTGACCTCAGCCGCCGCTTCGGGTTCTGTGAAGAGATAACTGCAGATAAAACCAAAAAGATTATCATTAATCTTCTTGGTTATCGAGGCGTTATCATTTGCATTTACTGAGAGGAGCATACACCCCATCACTGATGCGCGAAATCCATGCGCCCGAACAGACATGTGCCCCAACCACCATGCTTCTTATTCAAAGTATTCCAAAACTTGACAAAAAAAGTTTTGAAAACTTTGAAGGGGTCTTGTAGAAGCATGGAATTTCACGATCAGAAATCCTATGCGCCAAGCACTACATGCGCCAGAAAGTTCAAACAAAAGTACTCGGACACAGCAAAACAGGAATAGAGACATTAAAAGAAGATTTTTATGTCATATAAAAGTCTATTACATGTCTTAAAAAGGGGGCTGTACAAATAAGAACTTCTACAAAAAGAAAAGACCCTAAGTCTACAGCCAGGTGCAGCATCATCATTCACTTTCGAACAGGCGCATCCCACCGTGCGCTCCCAGCCGGGCGCATTCCTTCAGCAGCTCAGTTATGTGCATCCTCAGTTATGTGTATCCCTTCAGCAGCTCAGTTATGTGCCACTCTTCCAGCCAGGCTCACCGCCGTCTAAATGCTTCGATTAATGAAGCATTTATTGAGCAGAACGAGGGTGGCAATCAACCCTCTAGCTGGAGGAAGAGCTCCCCAAACTGAGGAAGAGAAGAGCACAGCAAGCCAACCTGTGGCCATGGGAGGCTTCGAAAGAGCCTCCAAAGGCAAAGGAAGACCGTAATCGAAACCGCGGCTAAAGGAGCAGCTTTCAACACAACCAGAATAGGCAGCACCTATTTTGAAGGAAAAAAGAGCCCCCAAAGCCACATCACCACAATTCTGATCTGCGGCTCTTCCCATATAACGGAGACGAGGCTTGCACATCCCGATCTTTGGATGCAACATGCACCTTCTACCTGTCTCAGAAGCCCTCGTCTCCAACTTTTGGATGTAACGGTCACCTTAAAGTGCATCAATGAAGACAATGCATCGCATCTTCACCCTCGGGAACATCTCGTCAACAGAATGTGCTCGAGTAAACAAGTTCATTTCGGGAGGACGTGAGAGAACGAGAAGCAAATTCTCTCCATGCCACTATTTATAGGCCGGGCAAATCAAACCCATGCGCCAAGTGGATGGCTTTCCGTATCCCGTGCAATGAATTTGCATTAAATGGATGAACCTGATGCTTCGAATTCAGCCAAGTCAAAAATGACTATTTAAAGCACTCGAAGAACATAACAGTCGTACCAAAAGATGTGTCAAGCGGAGCGGATGCGTCGGCCAGACCGCACATCACACAGACGCGCCCCTCAGCACCAAGCGCTTTACAAGCATGCGCCCCTGTACGGCCCCATGCGCCTAGTGGAACACCGATCGATGCGCCCACTCGACAGTCCATCACCTGTCAAAGAACATTAAATGCTGAAGTCTGACAGAGTTGGCAGCACGCCTCTCGAGGACTGAACAACTTTTTCAGAAAATGAAGCGTCGCCAAAGTCAGCATCATCATTACTTTCCTCCGGCGGTTAAAAGCTACGTGGTCGCCTAACCACTTGTATGTACCTCCGCAGCCATGCGTCCAAAGTTCTGTATGCGCCTCAAAAGCCGTACGTCTCAGACTTTCTCTCTGATCCCTGAAGACATAAGTAAAGTTACTACCGAAGCTTTGCATGCGCCTCAAAAGCCATGCGTCCCAGACTTTTTTCTGATCCCAAAAGACAGAAGTAAAGTCACTACTGAAGCTTCGCATGCGCCGCAAAATCTATACGTCCCAAATTGTTTGTGACTCCCAAAGGTTACGAGCCAAAGTCTCCTCATGCGTCCAATCCCAGACGCATCCTACCAGATCATTCCCCACCAAATCCGAGATCTCCGAGCCATGGGCCGATAACACGTGTCCTTTGACTCGATTCACCCAAGATCTCAGCAACAGAAAGATTCTTCCCCTGCTACGTGCCGGCCCACAACAGCAGTATGAAGAATTCAACCCCTCAATCAGGATGCATCGTCCATGCGCCTCCATCAGCAATCACCACGTGGCGTTCCCGCGTCCAGGCGCATCCTACATATGTGTGCATGACCAGCCAGCCTGCAGACTATATAAATAGAGGGATTATTTCCTTCTTCCAGACCTACACACACACAGAGACGAACATTCGTAGACAGACAGAGACATCGCACAACTAGAGAGCCAGATACAGACACTGAACGTCTTCCTCCTCTTAGCAAGCTCGGGCATCCAGAGCAATCCAAACCTTCACAGAACCAATAACCGTCGTCAGATTGTCAACGGAGTCAACGCATTACCACTCGCTCCATCGGCACTAGGGACCCAAATTAAACAAAAGTATACTCCTAGGACTACGTCTAAGTCCTATATTGTAACACTGTTCTGTTTGTATTGAAATTTGCAATCAAAAGATTTTAATAGCAAACAGACATGAGCCAGACCCATGCTGGAAACGTCCACGTCCACGTCCACGTCCGCATCCCACCATAGGCAAATGTAAAAATGCATATGTAATACACAACCAAAAAAATAGAACATGTAAACTATACAAGCATGTAATAAAATGAATAGTTGAACAATATGACTAGTATAAGTAGTACAACCAACATATCTATAAATAACTAGACGATAACATGAAACTTGAATATTAAACTAGAATGTGAATGATGATAAAAATGGAAACAAAGTACTGGTATGTGTGATTGAGGGAACAACTCTCGACACATGGATGGGATGGATAAACATAGGCATTACCAATTTATACCTAAACTGAAAGGGTAAAAGATCACAAGTAAATACAAAGCTGCATTCTTAATGTAGTCCACGTTTCTACTTATTGTTCCCATAAATCCCTACTAACTACTATATTACAAGAATCATGAGAACTATTACTTGAAACACTTCAATAATATCAATATATGGAAACACTAGAATTTCTCGTTCACCTTTTGTAAAAACATGCATCAAGTCTCAATATACCAGGGACGTTAGGGTGAACATTATATGAACTAAACATGACTCACATGGCAATTATAATAAGGAAACAAAAATCTAATTAGAGTAATTAGAAAATGTACTTGCATATTGATCGCAACTGAGTAAATCGAAATCATGAACTATCATAATGCTTGTATAGTTTGCATATTTTCAAAAATGACATGTTCTATTAATTGGCCCCCTGAGCCTGATACTCAATCCTAACTCGACTCCTAGACACACATACACACACCCTGACACATGATACTATCTAATTTTTTACACTTTCTTAACCTGGATACTATCAAATGATTATACACACAAACTCGACTCTTAGACGTCCTCTGCATCCTCAGAAGGCCCCCTCTCTGACCCTCCTCTACTTCCCTGCGTCTCATTCGACTCTCTCATATGATATCCAACTCAACCAAAGAGTAGAGAAGTGTAAAAATATTAATATTAACCAAGGATCGGTATCGGGATCGGTATCATTATGAATCTCATGGCTTGTTCTACCAGAGCATAATATAAAACCAAACGTGTGAATCAGAGCTTCACATTCTAATATTGTGAATGTGAAGCTCTGTTTCATGTTTGGTTTTATATTATGCTCTGTTAGAACAAGATATGAGATTTATGGTGATACTGATTCCGATACTGATCCTTGGTTAATATTAATATTTTCACACTTCTCCACGCTTTGGTTGAGATGTATATCATATGATGCAGAATATGATGCCTGATGACCCGAATGAGAAGAATGGGAGTAGGGAGGCTCATTCTATACACTCATCCGCCTACGATATACACTCTATACACTCTTACTTATGCAAGCCTTTTGAGGTAATCAACATTATACTAGATTTCCAAAAAGATATATAACTCTGATAGGCCCAAAAGACTTGGCATAACTTATGAGATTAATCTAGGATACACATTCTAAAATGTAACTAACTCAACTAGTTTAAATCCTAACTAACATGTCACCTCCCCTTAACCCTCTCTCACTAAACCCCTTGCCTAGTCTAAAGGGGAACAAACCCTTGCTGCCTAGTGCAGCAGGGAAACTAGGCTATTACCCTAACTGACATACTAAGCACTCACACATGAAACCAAAAGTCTGATACATTTCATTGATATGATATTCACTCTTTATTCTACACTAATTGACATACTAGGCTATTGTCCTAACTGACATACTAAGCACTCTTCATTTTACACTAACCTCTACTAACCCAAGATACTAACTAAGACACTAACTGATCAAATTATAATATCCTAATCACTAATCCCTCACAGAAGCCTATGGCCAATCTGCTAAAAGCTCGACCCCTCTCTCCCTTCCTAACCTGTCTTGCTGCAGCATACATGTTGTGTATGCCCTACAAACTACTGTCACATCTAACATTTGGCCAAGGCCACTGCCTAATAGCCAGACTCAAGGCCACACTCTGATACCAAACCCTCTACTGATACACATAATGCCTAAAATCCTTTTGTTAAACTCTCACTCACTCTATAAACAGCAGCGGCTAAAGCCAAAGCCTACACAACACACATTACATACTACTCTCTGATACATCCTTGTCTGATACTCTAACCTCTTGGGCATACCATCACTCATCTATCGGTAGTAGGGATTCCCTCCTTGCTGTTGTTCAGGTGCCAGGACAAGGCATTGCCTGCCAACACTACTGAATAGTTGATATCAAAACAGTTGAGAGTTAAGGATGTATAATTCCATTCACTCCCCCAACCAAGTACAATTCTCTAGAATCGACCATGTGTTGTATGTATAAGTTATTTAGCTTTCTTGTCTAAGTATAATATTCAAAATTTATGTTTAGATTTTTATATTGTTCAAGAGATGGTTTCTATCTTCTCATCATTGTAGACTTGGAATGACCGTACAAAATAAAAACATGAATACAAATTTCAAATATTATATGAGGCTAAAACTAAACTTCAACCTAAACGAAATCTAACAGTCGCCTCAAGTCAACTGCCAGAACGAGATCCAAATCCATTTATGAACAATAAGAAAACATAAATGCAACTTTTGAATATTTATTTACCCTACAACAAAATAATTAATCCTTGTATGTATTGAATTTCTTTATTTTATTTATGGTCAATTAGACTTTGTATTCCAGAAGTATTCAAAAATTAACAGTTGGGCCTTGAAAATGTCCAACTTAGGATTCCGACACTGAATGTGGTTGA
The DNA here is from genome assembly GCA_029216955.1 of Iris pallida. Taxonomy (NCBI): domain Eukaryota; kingdom Viridiplantae; phylum Streptophyta; class Magnoliopsida; order Asparagales; family Iridaceae; genus Iris; species Iris pallida. The sequence continues at coordinate 5,027,631 of JANAVB010042618.1, forward strand.
ATCGGGTTGAGCATCCAAAATTTATTAATAAATAAGTTGAATCATAACTTACAAGGACAAGAATTTTTTTGGGCGGGTCGACGGAGGGGATTTTCGTATACAAATTAGTGGATTTTAGTATCAATTTAGTGGATTTTAGTATAAAAATTAGTGGATTTTAGTATACAAATTAGTGGATATTAATAAATAAGTAGTGTTTCCAAAATTTATTAATTAATATACAAATTAGTGGATTTTAGTATCAATTATTTACTCAACCAACTCTGATACTTAACTATTGAACTAACTCTTATATTTAGTATCAATTCAATCCAATAACACAAGTTAACACCCTACCATTTGAAGACGTAGCAACAATACATGTAGAGAACACGTGCTACTTCTTCGAGTACCTAGTCGAAACCCCTCGCCCATAATCGAAACCCTAATAAGCAAGTAAATACAAAAATCTAAAAATTAGGGAAAAATGAGAGGAAGAGGACGAAAAAAGAGTACCTGAAGGGGGGTCGTCGGAGGGAGGGTCGACGGAAGGGGGGTCGCCGGAGGTGGGGGAGGACGCCGGAGGGGTCGGGTGATCGTGGAAGAGAGGAGGGTCGCCGGAGGGCGGGTCGACGGAGGGGGGGTCGCCGGAGGGGGGGTCGACGGGGGGGAGGGGTCGCCGGAGGGGGGGGGGACGCCGGAGGGGTCGGGTGATCGGGGAAGAGAGGGGGGAAGAGGGGGAAAATTTTTCAGAATGAAAATAAAACCCTTTCTTTCGATTTTTACTGAAACGTAGCGACGAATTAGGCCGTCGCTAGTCCGTCGTTAGACATGATCCGTCGCTAACATGTCGCTAGTTAGTCGCTAACATTATGATATATTTTAATAATCTACGCCGTCGCCTATCAGTCGTCGTTCTGTCGCTGATAGGCGACTGATTTGTCCGTCGCTAATAATTCAGTCGCTATTTGCCTGTATTTTGGTAGTATCTTTCCTAATATAGACTAATTAAATCTATCTTATATAAATACAATCCAAATCTAAATTAAATATATTATATATATATATATATATTTATTAATATATATTAATGTCTAACATGTCTACATAAGTTTGGGTTAGACTTTGGGTCAAATATAAACTAATGCCAACTAGGATTACACTAGGATTACATGTAGACACTTTCTATAAATAGAAACTTTCTAAATTAAAAAACATATTAATATTAATAAAATATATATACAAAATATATATCAACATGAAGGTATTTAGGAGTACTACATGTCCATTTAGATTTGGATTTGGTTATGGGGCAAGTCGGGGCTAAAATGGTACAACCGGGTCTCTTAGAAAGTCAATAATCTAATAATTAAGTAAATAAATCATCTGTGGGGGTTAAGTCGCAACTTGGCCTGGTTTTCCTAGTTAGAACACACCTATGGCTCGACCTTCCCTACCATGGCTAAAATACTAGTCAAAGCACACGTGTACACTATCCATGTCACAATTTTTAGTCGTCTTGTACTCCAAATCTTAACCATGGCTAAGGTCATCTATAATAATAACTACTTAATCAAAAATATTTATAAATTTCATAAATTCCTATTTAAAATAAATAAATAATAAAAATTCCAAAAATTCAGGGGTGTTACAATAGTAGCATGGAGTTTCACTCCTTGTAGTGCTGCGCTACTGTGCTTATTGTAAAGCACACCGGACATTCGCTCTGCCTGAGAACTCATTAGGGCATTTAAGCCAACCTTCCCACAGGATCTATTTTCTGCAGAAAACAACAGTAGACAATAGTGGTCGTAGGTCCGTAACCTCTCTATGCCCTGTAGGACATGTACTTATCGTTCATGATATTCTTTCGATTAATGGTCCTCCCTCGAACCAAAAGCTCTAGATGCCTAGTAGATTTCAATTTGAACTAATAGCAATGCAATAATATAATATCAGAATACCTTCAAGTCCATTTTACATGCTGTGTCATCGACCAGCTGGCGCTTGAGGCCGTTGGTGAACGGATCCGCCAGGTTCTCCTAACTCAGAATATCAATCACTGTAATAACCTCTCTTGATGAGATCGTGTACTGTCCTTTTGTCACCCCCAGTTTTCAAAAACATGGGTATTTTTATCATTTTTCATTTTTGAATATTTTTAAAAATTATTTATTTATTTATGATATTGTTTTGGGGTTATTTGAGCCGGGTTCGAATTTTAACTCAATCCGACTTGTATCGGGGAACCAGGATAGTTTTGACTCTAGTAGGACCCACTCATTAGTTAGGCCTGGCCCACATGGTATTATTTTTAGTTAGTGGTCAGACTAATTATTTATGGATAAGGTTTGGTCATATTAGAGATTTAATCATGACTAGAATAGCCTCAACCATTAACCCTTATCCTAATTTTAATTAAATAGGCTAGTGGGGTTTTTTTAGTCTTTTCAAATAGGGGATAACCTAGCCTATAGTGGCCGGCCCTAACTAGAGGGAGAGAGAGTGAGCCCCTTTGATATTTTCTATTCCACTTTCTTTCTCTTGTTCTTCCCCAAATTTTAGAGAAGGTTCCTATAGATTTCTCCACCAAATCAATCTATTCCTCCACCCAACCTTCTTCTTTTTTTCTCTACTCATGCAAAGGAAGGAGCTAGCCAAGTTTGGGAGGATTTGGAACTCGTTCGTGTCCATTTGGAGATTTCTAAGTGTCCGGGTCGCATCAGAAGGGCTTTTCCAAGATTCGATCTACCGGGAGGTATAAATATCTTCTCCTTTTCATTCCTTTATGCATATAGGTGTATTTTGGACCCATAGGAATGACCCTCATGGTTGTGTCTCCATCTGTGTCCATTTCGTGTCCATTTGGAGACTTCTAGGTGTCCTTGTGAGGTATTGTGTCCTAGTAGAAAAAACCCCTATTTTGGACACTTGTATGTGTACATGTATTGTTTAAATGAGTATTTAGATTTAAATCTTATATTTCTATTTGTTTAGAGAACGTGTTTTCAATGTATCATGTTGTATCATATATATATATATATATATATATATATATATATATATATATATATATATATATATAAAATATATATATATATATATATATATATATATATATATATATATATATATATATATATATATATATATATATATATATATATATATATATATATATATATGTATATAGGCTCTCAAATATATTTGTGAAAAAAAAAATATATATATGTATATAGGCTCTCAAATATATATGTATATATACATTGGTGTGTCAATATGTGTTTTTATATGTGTAGAAGGGTGTGGGAAGATTTCGGCCAACAGAGGGGAGGATTGAGAGTGGTGGTGAAGTTGATATGTGTATGTATGTGTATTTGTATTGGGAGTGTTTGAGAGAATGGATGAGAGAGTGATAGAGTTAGAGAGCGTGAGTGAATTAGAGTGAAGGGTGGGGACTTCACTACTATAAAATAACAGGTTGGAAGGGGGTAGCCCAATGTATCATCCCTTTGACTGTCCCCATAGCAGCCTTAAACCTGTCCTAGAAGCCCCTATAAGCAAGCCTGTGTTCAGCCATTTAGCCCCCCTCAATTCAGCATACAAGAAGTCCATAAACACCCTAAAACCTGTCCTAAAATAGTCCTTACCTGTCCCCATTTCCAGCCTATATTCAGCCCCCAAATGACAGCCCATAAGCTGTCCTATAGCAGTCCCAAACCAGTCCCTTCCAGGCCATTTGTTCAGCCCAAGAAACACCCTAAAACAGTCCACAAAATTAGCACCAAGCAGCCCCTTGTTCAGCCTTAGAGTCCAGCCATTTGGCCCTCCATTTTAGCCTACATATAAGCCAATATTAGCTCCTTAATTGCCCTATTGAATCAGCCCAATTTAGCCCCAAATCAGACCATTTCCTATATCCATTCACCCATTCATTCTTCTCATTTCACTCAAAAATCACTCATCCATTCATTCACACTTACAACCATTCATTCCTCCATTTCATCATTCATTTCATTCATCCATGCATTCCATTCTATTCAATCCATTCACCCCCTCCTATTTTGTGTGTGTGCCTTGTGAGTGTGTGAGTTAGTGAGTTAGTTAGAGAGTGAGTTAGTGAGTTAAGATTAGTGGTTAGATGATAAGTTAGAGTGTCTTGTGGTTAGAATTAGAAGGTTAGATTTGAATGTTAGAAGTTAGATATGTATGAGTTTAGATATTATTAGTAAGGTAATAGATGTTAGATTCCTATAAGTTAGATGAGGTAGTGTTAGGATATACATGGTAAGGTAATGTTGAATAATCAACATGTGGCCGAAGATGGACTAGATATCTAGGAAACCTATATTTCTTGGTAGGTAAACCCTAGATAGGATAGTATCTAGCTATCCTAAGGAGCCTAGGCTAGTATCTTGAGGTTTAGCGGGATTTCCTTTGTAATGGGCATGGTATCGGGAATACCTTGTAAAGGATAAATATAGGTAATTGCCATTAGCTAGGATATGTGAGTTTAGAGTTTAAGATATAGTTAGAACTTGGTTCCCTTGGTTGGTAATGGTCAGAAATAGCGCTCCTAGACTAGTTTTGACTTTGGTTGACCATTTTGACCAAAAGTCAACAAAAGTCAACCGAGAGTCAAACTTAACCTATAAGTGACTAGATTTGACCGAAACCAAACCAGAGTTGACCAGTTGACTAAAAGTCAACAGTTAGTCAACATTTGACTAATTTGACCTAGGCTTGACCCAGGGTCGACTCAGTGTTGACCAGAGTTGACCAGAGTTGACTTCTTGACCAAAAGTCAACTGTAAGTCAACCTTTGACCCAGATTGACCTAGTTTGACTTGGATTGACTTCCTGTGACCTTGTTTGATCTTGGTTGTCCTAGTATGACCTAGTTTAGCTTGGTGTGACTTAGTTTGACCTAGTTTTGAATTAGACTTGCATATCATGACTAGATTAGCTTTTCTTTCATTATTAAACCCTGTTTGGACTCGTGGCATCTCATCTATAGGCCTGTGATTACTCTGAGCATCGGTTCACCTTTTCAGCTCAAGACCACATGCGAGTACATTCACTAATAGTTTTTATTGTCTTGATATCTGCTATATTCGATTCAGCTGTAGTATTTTACTTGATTTCCAGACACGATAGTTCACGGACTAGTATATGTCGGATCCTGTCATGAGATGTTGTTCCCGGATTACTTGGTATATTGGTACAAGACTTGACTTGTTACTTGTACTTGCATATACATGGACTTGGGAGTGGGCTGATCACCTACTTTTGAATCCCGTGTAACGACGTGTTACGTCCGGATCCTTTATACTAATCGGGGATGGAGAGTTATTAGTGGTTGCGTGATCAAAATTTCCACTGGTTCTATACACTTGTACTATTTCATAGCTATGCCCTCGCCTCACGACGGGTAAAGCCTTACCTTACTTGTTCATAACTTTCCATGGTGACCGGCCTTATTCTTCAAACTGGTACTGGTCACTTGTTCATAGTCGATCGGATGGAAAGCTTGAGCATATTTTCTCAAGTCGATCACATAACACACTAATAATTCAAGGCACCTTTTATATTTGTTATCGTAGGAGACTAAGTTCTGTTCGGGAGAAGGGTTACAACCCCGGTCCTTGTTTGTTTAAGGGTTGTAACTCGGCTTCCGAATAGTTCCCAAGTCATCCTATATATATATATATATATATATATATATATATATTGTCGTCCTATTCAGTTCTCATATCTTAATATATATTTTTTGTTGATTTGTCTTGTATTTTATTATACTGTCTCTTATAGAATTTGTCAATTCATATGGAACTGCTGTTAGTGTTTGTACTTGCTCATTTTCCTGACAGGATACCGTTGACATATTACAGATGATTCCGAGGCAGATTGTCCAACCTATTATGGGGACGGGTTAGATGGAGTAGACCTGGACCGTGGCTTGATAGTAGTGCCACTAGACTTTGCACACCTAGAGTAGTGAAGCTTAGTTAGGTTTGCCTGGCCTGTGAGCCAGCTAGTACTTTCAGACTGTAGTATTTTATATTATTTCTGTGACTCTGTGGTGTTGTGTATAGCTTTGGGCTTGTGTGGATCTTGAACTATTTCCTGCTTTCATCTATCATATTTTTCTTTCCATGCTACCTACCTTAGTTTTACTTTGTGATTGAGACTGTATTGCTATGTCACCTCCATTCGGAGTGTATATACTATACAGGTACCTTTATCTGTTTAGTTGTAGTATTTATAGATGACCTACACAGCGTTCTACCATCGATTCTCTGACGTAGGCTGGACGTAACCACGTGCTCGTGCCCCTCATCAGGGTGCAGGTCGTGACACTTGTGCTTCAACCGCACAGTCCTCTTCTTCCCGTTTGTCACTACCACATTTCTAGCTTGAGGGTATTTTGGTCATTTTTGAAAATTTGAGAATTATTTGGAATTATTATGTATTATTTAGATTTATTAGAATTAATGTGATTTTTAGTGATTTTTAGTATAATTGATTTTGGTGCTATAGTTGACTTTGACTAGTGTTGACTAGGAGACTAACCTAGGTCATGAATACTTGGTTAGGTTATGAAACCCTAGCTTGACCTAAGTTAGTGGAATCAAACCCATTAGAATTATTTTGGGGAAATTTGGAATTTAATTGAATAGGAAATGGCTTGTGGTTTCACAAGTCATGACTTGTGATTTTAGACCATAGAGGCCCAATCCAACACTAGTGGAACCCTAGCCCTATTCCAACAGCCCATGGCCGGCCATATTGATCCCCCCCTCTATTTAATGCTCCTGAAAGTTAGGGCTAGCCTCCATTAGAAATTTTGCAAAATTTTAGAAAGAGGTAAGTCTCCATCTTCATTAAATCCTATAAAATCCATTTCAATTCCTTTTCCACCCAAACCAATTGCATTAGGTCCTAATTTTTCTGTTTTTGCTGTTTATGTAAGTATATTTCAGAGTTTGGACAATTGGAGAAGTTTGGCTATCAAGAGGAACACCTCTCTTTGGAGCTTTTTGAGGATTTTGACACATATAGGTAAATTCTATTCTACAACATAGAATTCTGATTTTATTGCATATCTAGGAAGCCCTAGGCCTAACCTAACTGTAGGACTAGCTAACCCTAGATTTCGTGTCACGCCCCAGAACCAGAATACTGGAGAGCGGGGGCAGACATAGCCAGCTACGTATAATGGAATGGGATCCACACCGCTATACGGTCACGACTGTCTAGATATGTGAGGGTTTCACTACAATCCATCAGTCTCTTAAGGTCATAAAATAGCCTATTGTCTCAATCTCAATCAATTCTAGACAATACTAAACTGGACTAGACTCCATCCAAGCAATCACGGCCAATCATTGCCTACGGCTTTCTACATTAACTAACTAGGGTTATCACAATCCTAGTTACTAGCAAGATGCAACGAGATGCTCCAAGTAGTCACAGGCCCTGCAGCTATCCAGGTTATCCAGGCAATCATTATAGTGACAATCTGGAGAGTTCAATGCATTAGAGTGACAATAGATTTCAATCATTAAAGTGACAATCAAGAGTGCCCCACATAACAGTGGGCTGGAAATGTGCCCTACTCGTCGGCAGGCTACAAGTCCAATCATTTGCAGCCGGGATAACGGGATCGCCTGTAACTGGGGAACATCTCTTCATGACTAGTGAATTATACTAATTATTAACCTTAGTCCAATTCAGTAGGTACTCCTGACCGTGGTACTCAGGAGTCCCCTCCTAGACATGATGCAAGACTGGACAAGTAGATTTAACAATCAAGCAAAAAAGAACCACCCACGGTGTCAGGGCAAGTCAAGTTAAGTTATCAAGATAAATCATGTCAGGGTACTTGTCAGGAGTGCGCCACGATGGGCCACTATCATGTCAGGTTGGTCATGTCAGGAGTGCACCACTACGGGTCACTATCATGTCAGGTTGGTCATGTCAGGAGTGCACCACTACGGGTCACTGTCGTGTTATGCTAGTTCCTTGCCATACCGTGCCATGTACAATAGTCATTCCAAACATATTAAGTAAAATCAAGTTCATGACAAAAGGCGTAAGGATATAAAATGGACGTAAAATATCTAATAAAATATCAATATACAGGGCTATAGAAGAGCCAAGCATTAAAGAAATAAGACCAAAACTCCAAGAGCCAATGGGTTAAGCCAGGGGTCAGGGGGGGCAGCGTACGTAAAAGTCACGCACGTAGGGCAGCGTACGCAAAAGTCACGCACGCAAGGCACGCTCAAGTTTCCGTACCAAGGCACACCCAAGTCTGCGTACCAAGGCACACTCAAGGGGAGCAGCGTACATGAAAAGTCACGCACGCTCAAGGGAGCAGCGTACATGAAAAGTCACGCACGCTCAAGGGGAACAGCGTTGGTGAAAAGTCACGCACGCTGAGAGAGCAGCGTAGGTGAAAAGTCACGCATGCTCAAGGGAGCAGCGTACATGAAAGTCACGTACGCTGAGAGAGCAATGTACGTGAAAAGTCACGCACGCTGAGAGAGCAATGTACGTGAAAAGTCACGCACACTGAGAGAGCAATGTACGTGAAAAGTCAGGCACGTTGAAAGAGCAATGTACGTAAAAAGTCATGCACGCTACAGGGAGCAGCGTAGGTGAAAGTCACGCAAGCTCAAGTCTGCGTACGCACAAAAGCACGCACGCAGGAGACACACCTCCAACAGGAAGCGTATCCAAGGCTCAGTGGCGTAAGCTAAGAAGCTCAGCACACTGCTCACTGTCTTCTCCAAACAGCAAGAACACCATGATGAACCCAAAGCTTCAAAGCATCACAACTTAGCCATCCGAACTCAAAATCCGGATTTCCAAGGTTCCAACTGGAGTGAAACTGAATGCTCTTCCACATGGAAACATCAAAACCCATAAACATCCAACTAAAATAGATCAAACCATGCAAAATCCGAAATAGGAAAACTTAGATCTAGAGCAATGGAGACACCAAATCACAAAAAGCCAAGAACTAATGTTGATCACCATGTCCTAATCTAGCTAATGGACCAAGAAAATGGGGTTCTCATGTAGTGGCAAGATGCACTTGCCTATGGGTGGAGAGTTGTGGAGAAAGGAGAAGAAGAAGAAAATAAGTGGTGGTGGTAATGAAGAGAGAGAGTGGTAGGTGGGGGTTATAAAGAGGGAGAGATGTGGTGGGGATGAGGGGTAGCATAAGCTAAGGTGATCCAACCATAAAGAACCAAACCAAACCAACCCAAACCAAACCATCCCAATTAAAACCGAGCCATGCCAAAACCTAAAATACGAGAAATACTGAAATTCCACAAGTTGAGAAAATAAAAATACAAGCCAAAACCCAGATACGAGTATAAATACGAAATACGGGAAATACGGAAAATGAGGGTGACAACTCTACCCACCTTAAAAGAATTCTGTCCTCGAAATTTAATCAAGGAGCTAGAGATTGTCACGACAAGCTATACTAAGCACAGGCAAGCTACACTAAGCAGTTCAATCATACAATCATACAATGCAAGCAAGGAAGGAAAAACGTAAGGCATAAGGAAGATATTATACCTCACGAGTCAAACAAGTCGAGATATCGCGATTGGATATCATTCTCACACTCCCACGTTTGACTCTTCCAAGGAGCGATGAACTCAAGCAACATGAACTAAACTGATAGTCTTGCGCTCGAGGTCTCTCCCCTTGGTCAAACAGGGACACGGGCCTTTCCTCATACGAAAAGGTTGGTACCAATAACCGTTTCGAATGACCTAGGATATGGCTCGGGTCCGGGATGTACCGTTGTAATTAGGATACATGAAATACGTCATGCACCCCGCATAATGACGGTAGAAAAGCAAGATGAGAGGACACATATACCTCTCGGCCGATTCTGGATCTGGGCCTGGGCCGGGGTGAACTGCTGAGGCCTCTGCTGCTGGAACACTTGGGCCTGAGGCGACAATGGCCTCGGTAATAGGTACTGTTGTTGCTGGTGAACTGGAGCTGGTACTGGTGCTGGTGCTGGTGCTGGTGCTGGTCCCCTAACTGAGGGACTAGATACTGTTGATGCTAAATCGACTCTGAATGGGCAGGACCCCACCCTATGGTCCGATGCCCCACACAACAAGCATAATCCCAGCGCCTTGCGACACTCCGCTACCACATGTCCAGGCTTCCCACAATAAGAACAGCCTACAGCGGAAGACTGCGCTTGCTTCTGTTTCTGCTGAGGGTACGTCGGGGTCGAGTACTGGACCGACGTAACTGAGGTTGCTTGCCTCGGAGTTCCAATAGTCAAATCCCTAGCTGCCGGGGCTGGTGCTGAAGACTGATTTATCTGACTATGGGACCGCTTCCGACCTCCGGTCCTGTCCACTATCCTCTGGGAGGTATACTCATGCCTCCTAGCTGCTCGCAACACCGCATCATAGGTCTGATGCGCGAACTGTTCTACTGCCAATAAGATCTCCAAGTGGAGCCCCTGCTGGAATCGCTGGGCCCTATCGAACTCGGTCGCCACTAAGGTGGGAGCAAACCGACTGAGTCTGGAAAACTCGGTCGCATATCCGTCGACCGTCCTCCCCATCTGCTTAAGATTACTGAACCTGGTCTGTAAGTCATACCGAGCCACTGCATCATAATACTTGGTCTGGAACTTTTCGCTGAACACTGCCCAGGGGACAGGTATTGTCAATCCCACTGCTTGTGCGGCCCACCAACTGCGGGCTAGATCCAATAACTGTAGGCGCACCACAGCCACCTTCTCGTCTTCTGGAGTCTTCGCGGCTTCGAGAATCACCTCTATATCTTGTAGCCAAGCATCGGCAGCAATGGTATCCTCGCTGCCATCGAAGAATGGAGGGTTCAGGCACTTAAAACTGTTGACCGCACTGTTCCCTCGGGGTCCACTTCTATTCAGAGCATCTTCCACTGCCTGGTATAATGCATCGCCTCTACGATCTTGGGAAGCTAACAATGATCTAATGAGACCCACCAAAGTGCCATCATCAGGATCTGCAGGCTGGACTGGCTGAACTGGCGGCTCTCCTCCAGTAGGTACGACTCGGGAGGCTACTCCTGAGTGCTGGGCCTGATCTTCTTGTTGCTGCTGGTCCACGGGAGATGCTCCTCCTTGCTGATCGGCAGGGCCAGGTTCAATGCCGCTGAAGAAGACGACATGGGAACAATAAGAAAGGACCAGGACAGATCAACGATACAAGCATGTAATCAGGGCAAGAATTTTCAGGAATCAAGAGGATACGAGCAGAGATCAAGGGCGAGTACCGATTGAGACATCTATTCGGTAAACCCTCACATTTCTTGATTGACAAGACCTGCATGGGCCACCACTTAAACCATGTCACGCCCCAGAACCAGAATACTGGAGAGCGGGGGCAGACATAGCCAGCTACGTATAACGGAATGGGATCCACACCGCTATACGGTCACGGCTGTCTAGATATGTGAGGGTTTCACTACAATCCATCAGTCTCTTAAGGTCATAAAATAGCCTATTGTCTCAATCTCAATCAATTCTAGACAATACTAAACTGGACTAGACTCCATCCAAGCAATCACGGCCAATCATTGCCTACGGCTTTCTACATTAACTAACTAGGGTTATCACAATCCTAGTTACTAGTAAGATGCAATGAGATGCTCCAAGTAGTCACAGGCCCTGCAGCTATCCAGGTTATCCAGGCAATCATTATAGTGACAATCTAGAGAGTTCAATGCATTAGAGTGACAATAGAGTTCAATCATTAAAGTGACAATCAAGAGTACCCCACATAACAGTGGGCTGGAAATGTGCCCTACTCGTCGGCAGGCTACAAGTCCAATCATTTGCGGCCGGGATAACGGGATCGCCTGTAACTGGGGAACATCTCTTCATGACTAGTGAATTATACTAATTATTAACCTTAGTCCAATTCAGTAGGTACTCCTGACCGTGGTACTCAGGAGTCCCCTTCTAGACATGATGCAAGACTGGACAAGTGGATTTAACAATCAAGCAAGAAAGAACCACCCACGGTGTCAGGGCAAGTCAAGTTAAGTTATCAAGATAAATCATGTCAGGGTACTTGTCAGGAGTGCGCCACGACGGGCCACTATCATGTCAGGTTGGTCATGTCAGGAGTGCACCACTACGGGTCACTATCATGTCAGGTTGGTCATGTCAGGAGTGCACCACTACGGGTCACTGTCGTGTTATGCTAGTTCCTTGCCATACCGTGCCATGTATAATAGTCATTCCAAACATATTAAGTAAAATCAAGTTCATGACAAAAGGCGTAAGGATATAAAATGGACGTAAAATATCTAATAAAATATCAATATACAGGGCTATAGAAGAGCCAAGCATTAAAGAAATAAGACCAAAACTCCAAGAGCCAATGGGTTAAGCCAGGGGTCAGGGGGGCAGCGTACGTAAAAGTCACGCACGCAGGGCAGCGTACGCAAAAGTCACGCACGCAAGGCACGCTCAAGTTTCCGTACCAAGGCACACCCAAGTCTGCATACCAAGGCACACTCAAGGGGAGCAACGTACATAAAAAGTCACGCACGCTCAAGGAAGCAGCGTACATAAAAAGTCACGCACGCTCAAGGGGAGCAGCGTTGGTGAAAAGTCACGCACGCTGAGAGAGCAGCGTAGGTGAAAAGTCACGCACGCTCAAGGGAGCAGCGTTCGTGAAAAGTCACGCACGCTCAAGGGAGCAGCGTACATGAAAGTCACGCACGCTGAGAGAGCAATGTACGTGAAAAGTCACGCACGCTGAGAGAGCAATGTACGTGAAAAGTCACGCACGCTGAGCGAGCAACGTACGTAAAAAGTCACGCACGCTACAGGGAGCAGCGTAGGTGAAAGTCACGCACGCTCAAGTCTGCGTACGCACAAAAGCACGCACGCAGGAGACACGCCTCCAACAGGAAGCGTATCCAAGGCTCAGTGGCGTAAGCTAAGAAGCTCAGCACACTGCTCACTGTCTTCTCCAAATAGCAAGAACACCATGATGAACCTAAAGCTTCAAAGCATTACAACTTAGCCATCCGAACTCCAAATCCGGATTTCCAAGGTTCCAACTGGAGTGAAACTGAATGCTCTTCCACATGGAAACATCAAAACCCATAAACATCCAACTAAAATAGATCAAACCATGCAAAATCCGAAATAGAAAAACTTAGATCTAGAGCAATGGAGACACCAAATCACAAAAAGCCAAGAACTAATGTTGATCACCATGTCCTAATCTAGCTAATGGACCAAGAAAATAGGGTTCTCATGTAGTGGCAAGATGCACTTGCCTATGGGTGGAGAGTTGTAGAGGAAGGAGAAGAAGAAGAAAATAAATGGTGGTGGTAATGAAGAGAGAGAGTGGTAGGTGGGGGTTATAAAGAGGGGGAGATGTGGTGGGGATGAGGGGTAATATAGGCTAAGGTGATCCAACCATAAAGAACCAAACCAAACCAACCCAAACCAAACCATCCCAATTAAAACCGAGCCATGCCAAAACCTAAAATACGAGAAATACTGAAATTCCACAAGTTGAGAAAATTAAAATACAAGCCAAAACCCAGATACGAGTATAAATACGAAATACGGGAAATACGGAAAATGAGGGTGACATTTCGTATCCGATTCGTGTCCCATTTGGACACGTATCAGTCATATGGTGCAAGTGTTTGATGAAATGTCCCAATGGGCATTTCGAATGATTTTTAGGAATGTAAATGAATAGGAAATTAGGTTTTTACATTGCTTATGGATTTCCAGTGTCTTGGTATGGTTTTCGTGTCGTGTCGAGTCACCACAGACACGTCACTACCAAAATAAGTTAAATCAGCGATGCAATTAGCGACGCTTAATCAAAACATCGCTAAAATTGTGTAACTTAGCGACGTAAAAAGTTTACGTCGCAATACGTAACTATTAGCGACTATCATCGACATATTGCGGCTATATTTTGTATAACAAAAATTTTCATCGTAGAAAAGTCGGTGGACGTCGCTATGATTTTATTTTCAGCGACGATTAGCGACGTCAATGTAAGATGTCGCTAATTTTTAGAATATAGCGACGTCTTAATCTGACGTCGCTAATTTATTTCTAATATACCGATCTGGTTTTCCTTCCCCCTATTCTCACTCAAAAATTTCCCAAAAATATTTTATTCCCCCCCACAAGCCGACGACCCCTGTGCTACTTCGCCGCCTGTCACGACCCGCACCCTAGAGTAAGGGCACGAGAAGTGGGTACGTCGAGCCTACGCCGCAGTGTCGGCGGTAGAACGCTGTCCTAGGTCACAACATCTAACAATATATAATGCCAGGCAGTTTATACTCCCCGAATGGGGGTGACATAGCAGAATGTAAACTCAATCACAACTAAGGAAGAAAAGTACGATATGATATATAACTCAAAAGTGAAGTACAGATAATCAGAAGAGTCTAGTGTCTAAGATAACATCTCAGAAAATATTCCAAGTACAAGTCTCAACCACAGAATATGAAAGAATATATACATCTCAAAACAACAACTGAAAGCCAAAAACAATGCTGAAAAGAAGATAAAGCCTAGCTAACTAGCCTAGACTATGGGAGTAGTATCCTGAACTGCAGCTGGGTCCTCCAGAGGAGCCAAGTCGCAGGTGTCGTCTAAGCCTGCCCCGTAATAGGTGGTGTAAAGGGCCTCATCCTCATCCTCTGTAATATTTTCAACAGGTCCAGTCAGGACAGGAGCGAGCACAGTACATCTCATGCAGTTCATATCATGGCAGAAAATATAAAGCATGCAATAGAATAAAATACATGAAACGCTATAAGAAGATGTACATGAAACAGGAGAGATATTTGGTAACTGGAAATATATAAATGATAAGTAAGAATTGTAAGTGACTAGTGATTTAGAGTACAAGATGGCATGTAATTGGCTTAGGTTGAACATGATGTACATGAGTGAACATGTGGGACATCAGCCAATGAGGCTGATGTGTACATGATAAACATGAAAAGTAACAGAGTGAACATGATGGGTAAATCACATGACCATTTATACTCACCCCCACAATTAATACACAAGGATCTAGTCCCGTTATGTTACGAACATGATGTTTTGGTTACACAGGAAACACATGAGAAAATATGAGCGTACATGAAAGAACATGAGAGTACATGAACGTACATATAAGAACATGAGAGAACATGAGTGTATATGAATAACGCAGAAGCGAAGAATACGTGATGTACATGAAACACATGTCATAAAGTATCCGATGCTCCTGCTAAGGGGGATAACATCCCAAGAAGAGATCAGTATAGTACTAATCCGTGATGATAACGTGACAGTATCAAGTAAAAGTAATCTAGAGCGAGAATATAAATCGTGACAAGTATGAAACGATCAGAGAATGTACTCGCCTGTATCTGAATGTCCAATATGAAAAGTACTGCCCGAGGAGTGGTGTCTGGCTCCTAATCAGAGCAACACAAGTCACAACAAGTCCAGAATAGTAAAATGAAGTCCTACTATGCATTCTACATGATTCTAAGTCAATCTAGGCCAAAGTCAACTCTTGGTCAACTTTGGTCAACCCTAGAAGTCAAACTAGGTCCACCAAGTCTAATTTAGTCTAAACTAAGCTAACTAGGTCTAATAAGATTATACTAGGCTCTAACAAGGCTATACACACAACATTTCAAGAACTCCTTATACCTAAATACAATACACATTATATATAGACACAATATTAAACTAACACTAAGCAATTACAAGCTAACACTATATGCATCAATAGGCACACATATTTCACACATATCTATAAGAACTTACACTACACATATGTACATATATATAATGTAACCATGAAACGCATGTGTGTGTGGGTGTACTTGTGTGCAGGAATTAGCTAACAGTCCTAAAACAGTGAAGAAAATAACATGTGTGTATGCATAGAAACCCAAACAGTTAAGAGTGTGTGAGGGAAACCAGTGTGTGTGTCTCAAATTTAGAGTGTGTGTGTGGATAACATGTGTGTGTGAGAAATAGAGAAATGTGTGTGTGCTATCAAGTGTGGATACTGTGACAGTGTAAGAAGATATTGTGTGTGTGTATATACATAAACATGTGTGTATATGTTAGCAGGAATTTAATGACAGTGCAGGGAACAAACAGTGTGCAGGAATTTATCTAACCATGTATAAGTGTTCAGCAGGAATAACAAGATCCTGGAATCACTCTACACAGGAAAGCAACCCAAACAGTAAAGAGGAAAACAGTGCACATGTGTCTAGTGTGCAGGAAAACAGTGAGGAAGTGCAGTAATGCCAGTGACAGTGTGCAAGAAAACACCAGGCCAATTCTCAGTTTGAAGATGAAAGGAAATCATTTCATATATGCTCAGGTTTGGTCATTACATCAGTTTAGCCTATCCAACCCAGGTTCACATTTCAATACAACACAAACTCAGTTTAGTCTCAGATTTGCCTGAGGAAACTCAGGTTCTTTTCATTCCTATTTCTCAGTTTTCAACTTAAGGTTACAAATTGAAATGAAGGTTTACACATTTTCTGAAATAGGCAATGACAGTTCAATGCTTACATATGAAAACTGATAATTGGAAGTAGTGAAGGATAGGTAATTACATATGTGTATGAGCATATAATGTGTGTGAGCATGCGTGTGTGTGTTAGAATTTAGATTTCAGTTTTCATGGTGAACTCAGGTTCATTTCAGTTATCAAGTATCAACTAAAGTCCCTATTTTATTTTGAAACTCAGGTTCACATTTCATTCCTATTCTCAGTTTTATCAACATAAGGGAAATCTCAGATTTTTATAGGACATGTATAGGAATCAACTCAAATTCAGTTTTATGCATGAATTCAAGGGTGTGTGTGTAACAGTGTCTATGTTCATGAGGGAAGAGTAAACTCAGATTACAATACACCATGTGACAGTAAAATTAAAGAAAAGGAAATCTATTCATGTGCTTCACTCTCAGTTAACACTCAAGTTAATCTAATCAATATCCCATACCCAAATCAAGGTCCACACAACACCAAACATTGCAAAAATTGAATCACATATAGATAACATGTAGGATAACACATTTGAACTTTAGAAACATGTATTAAACAGTAATTTGTAGGTTAAATAGTCTATCAAAATTCAAATGTGAAATCTGGAACAAAATGACTGATACAACATTCAGGAAAAAGGGAAAAAATAGCAATTTACTAATGCAAATGATTTAAAACCTAATTACAGGGATTGGTAACTGTTGTATACAATGTGTACGTGTCACACAAACTATTGGTGTCCACCCAAGTGGACACAATGTGTCCAAACTGGGATAAAACCCAAAATAGCAAATTTGGACACAGTCCAGTGAGCACAGTCTCGTGCACGTGTGCACGAGTGTCGTACACACAACACAGCACGTGGTAGGCCACGTGCTCGTGCACCTGGGTACCCCTAAACTAGGGTTAGGTCTAGGTCCTCCTATCTTGCGTCCTCGTGTCCGCGTGTCCATGTTAGACACGCGTATCAGAGGGCACAAACATGAGTACACAGACCCAGTGCAAAACCAGTGCAGCGTGTCGGGCACCCTCGACACGACACGAGGAGTCGTGTCACTTGGGGAGTGTCATGACAGACACTGCCCCATAGTGTGTGTCAAATTATACGTGTCCAAGTGTCGTGTCCATGGAGAAATTGCCCCCAAGTAGCAGGGGATTCCTGCTGCTGCGCGCGGCCGTGTGCACGCGCGTGTCCAAGCAACCAAAACGACACAAAAGCGACACAAACTTAAGATACAAACACAGGAATCAAAAGACCACATCAAAACTAACCTTCCTATTCAAACACAATGAAATAAATCGATCGAAATGCCCTTTGAGGCATTTCGTCGAACACAGTGCCACTGGCACTGATACGTGTCCAGAAAGGACATGAAACCTCCGACACCAAGCTCGAATCCTATCCAAACCCTAGGGGGACCCTTAGGGCTTCCTATTCATGATGATTAACAGGGATTTCATGGAGATTTGGAGAAGTTACCTTAGTGTGAACTTTCAATAGAAAAGGGGCTCTTTCTAACACTTGCTTGATGTCCCAAACACTTCAAATCATTAGCAAGCTGGACCAAAACATCACAACAGCAAGAATACCATTATTAGGAAGGTTTGCAACTAGTTTGAGGATTTTAGGACATAAAATGGAATTATAGTGAATTTACTAGGGCAAGAACTCACCTCTTTCTTCTTGGATCTAATTTTTCTAAGGAGGGAGGCTAGCCCTAAGTTTGAGAGGGGTTTTATAGTGGGGAAAAGGGTATGATGGCTGCCATTAGGTTAGGGTTAGGGTTTAGGATGAGGGGCTAAGGTTCCTCCAACAATTTCTAGCTAATCTAAGGGCTCACAATTAAAGTAGCATCCTTTAACCTTTAGTCCAAAATATCTATCTACAAATATCTAGATATTTCACTAATGTAATTACTTTAATGAAACCCTCTAACTTAGTCTCTAGGGTCATGATTAACAATGTAGATTAGGCTAACTTCTAGGTCAAGACTCAACAATTTAACTAACACATAATTTATTAATATAATTCACAAAATCACAAAAGTGTCAAAATGACTAAAATACCCCTAGGCTTAAAAGTAGAGATTTGAAATCCTAAACACATGATTAGGTCTCATTGGTCATGATTAGTCTTCTAGGTCATATATGACTAATGTTACACTAGCAAAACACCAATTCACATTTCACTCAATTAAATAGTTTTAAAATAACTAAAAATCACCAAAAATCATATCATGACTAAAATCAAATACTTTAATGATTTAAAAATATAAAATTTCAAATTTACCCTTATTTTGGAAAAGTGGGTGTTACAAGTCTACCCCCCTTAAAAGAATTTCGTTCTCGAAATTAAGATGGTCGTACTTCTTCTAGAGTCTCGTCCCCAACAATCATGGTCTCAGAACTTACCTAAATCCAACAATTTAAAAGAATGGCATACATGGTCATGGCATATGGTGGCAGTTGAAAGTCTCACCTAGGTATACTAGTCCTGCTAAACCCAAACGGTCATAGGGTATCAAACATACAAGCAATCTGGGGTGCTAAACTGGAAAAATTACAGAAACAACAAATCATCAAGACTGTAATGCAGTCTATTATTCTATATGAAAGCTGGTAAATATAAACAACAGAGGACCAGCTACAAGGGTCCATACTCTAAAGCCAGGGCTATACTTTCATTCCTAAGATAAAGGCCTAATCACAACTCATCAAATCATCATACTAAGAAAGAGTTATAACTAATGAATTTCTACAAGTTATTAGACTAGTCAACTAAAGTTATCCCTACTCTAAGTTATTTGATGATGGAAACAAAATTTTTTTTATAGAAAAGAAATGAAAGAGGTGATACTTTAAAAACCTTCAAAATATAATCTGATAATCACATGCGTCTGTCCAAAATCATGATACTCAGAATCCTCGCCACGCTAGTAAGCAAGGCTGCAATGAACGGTAGAGTCCATAACTGGGGTATGCATCTCTATGATCAAGTCGTCTGGAATCCTCGCTATGCCGACTAGTATAGCTGCGAGAAATTTCAATCTCATGATCAAGATATGTACATCCGATGTCAGGTCCCTATGTTCTTGCCACGCCGGCTAATATAGCTGCGGAAAACTCTAGGTTCCATAATAAAGTAGACGTTTTACCATCCCTATTATTTCCGTCAACATATGTTATCAGAAGATACCGTAACTCGGGTCATAAAATTCATCTCGATAAGAAAATCAAATCAACAACGATCTATCAAAATCAAATTCAAATATCAAGGAGTAAGGGTAAATCAAAACAAGAGAAAAGGAATTCAAATTAGAAGTTCGGAATGAGATTCTCAAGGGGCATCCCAGAAATCTCTCAAGGAATTCTAACTGTGATTGAGTACCCCAAAATATTCTACTCCTACTGCAGGCTGTAGTGACACTCTAGTTCGAATACCACTACATAAACTCGACCTGTATGGGCCACCACTAAAAACGTGTCACGACCCGCACCCTAGAGTAAGGGCACAAGAAGTGGATACGTCCAGCCTACGCCGCAGTGTCGGCGGTAGAACGCTGTCCTAGGTCACAACATCTAACAATATATAATGCCAGACAATTTATACTCCCCGAATGGGGGTGACATAGCAGAATGTAAACTCAATCACAACTAAGGAAAAAAAGTACGATATGATATAGAACTCAAAAGTGAAGTACAGATAATCAGAAGAGTCTAGTGTCTAAGATAATATCTCAGAAAATATTCCAAGTACAAGTCTCAACCACAGAATATGAAAGAATATATACATCTCAAAACAACAACTGAAAGCCAAAAACAATGCTGAAAAGAAGATAAAGCCTAGCTGACTAGCCTAGACTATAGGAGTAGTACCCTGAACTGCAGCTGGGTCCTCCAGAGGAGCCAGGTCGCAGGTGTCGTCTAAGCCTGCCCCGTAATAGGTGGTATAAAGGGCCTCATCCTCATCCTCTGTAATATTTTCAACAGGTCAAGTCAGGACAGGAGCGAGCACAATACATCTCATGCAGTTCATATCATGGCAGAAAATATAAAGCAGGCAATAGAATAAAATACATGAAACGCTGTAAGAAGATGTACATGAAACAGGAGAGATATTTGGTAACTGGAAATATATACATGTTAAGTAAGAACTGTAAGTGACTAGTGATTTAGAGTACAAGATGGCATGTAATTGGCTTAGGTTGAACATGATGTACATGAGTGAACATGTGGGACATCAGCCAATGAGGCTGATGTGTACATGATAAACATGAAAAGTAACAGAGTAAACATGATGGGTAAATCACATGACTATTTATACTCACCCCTATCCACAATTAATACACAAGGATCTAGTCCCGTTACGTTACGGACATAATGTTTTGGTTACACAGGAAACACATGAGGAAACATGAGCGTACATGAAAGAACATAAGAGTACACGAACGTACATGTAAGAACATGAGAGAACATGAGTGTACATGAATAACGCAGAAGCAAAGAATACATGATGTACATGAAACACATGTCATAAAGTATCCGATGCTCCCGCTAAGGGGGATAACATCCCAAGAAGAGATCCGTATAGTACTAATCCGTGATGATAACGTGACAGCATCAAGTAAAAGTAATCTAGAGCGAGAATATAAATCGTGGCAAGTATGAAACGATCAGAGAATGTACTCGCCTGTATCTGAATGTCCAATATGAAAAGTACTGCCCGAGGAGTGGTGTCTGGCTCCTAATCAGAGCAACACAAGTCACAACAAGTCCAGAATAGTAAAATGAAGTCCTACTATACATTCTACATGATTCTAAGTCAATCTAGGCCAAAGTCAACTCTTGGTCAACTTTGGTCAACCCTAGAAGTCAAACTAGGTCCACCAAGTCTAATTTAGTCTAAACTAAGCTAACTAGGTCTAATAAGATTATACTAGGCTCTAACAAGGCTATACACACAACATTTCAAGAACTCCTTATACCTAAATACAATACATATTATACATAGACACAATATTAAACTAACATTAAGCAATTACAAGCTAACACTATATGCATCAATAGGCACACATATTTCACACATATCTATAAGTACTTACACTACACATATGTACATATATATATAATGTAACCATGAAACGCATGTGTGTGTGGGTGTACTTGTGTGCAGGAATTAGCTAACAGTCCTAAAACAGTGAAGAAAATAACATGTGTGTATGCATAGAAACCCAAACAGTTAAGAGTGTGTGAGGGAAACCAGTGTGTGTGTCTCAAATTTAGAGTGTGTGTGTGGATAACATGTGTGTGTGAGAAATAGAGAAATGTGTGTGTGCTATCAAGTGTGGATACTGTGACAGTGTAAGAAGATATTGTGTGTGTGTATATACATAAACATGTGTGTATATGTTAGCAGGAATTTAATGACAGTGCAGGGAACAAACAGTGTGCAGGAATTTATCTAACCATGTATAAGTGTTCAGCAGGAATAACAAGATCCTGGAATCACTCTACACAGGAAAGCAACCCAAACAGTAAAGAGGAAAACAGTGCACATGTGTCTAGTGTGCAGGAAAATAGTGAGAAAGTGCAGTAATGCCAGTGACAGTGTGCAGGAAAACACCAGGCCAATTCTCAGTTTGAAGATGAAAGGAAATCAATTCATATATGCTCAGGTTTGGTCATTACATCAGTTCAGCCTATCCAACCCAGGTTCACATTTCAATACAACACAAACTCAGTTTAGTCTCAGATTTGCCTGAGGAAACTCAGGTTCTTTTCATTCCTATTTCTCAGTTTTCAACTTAAGGTTACAAATTGAAATGAAGGTTTACACATTTTCTGAAATAGGCAATGACAGTTTAATGCTTACATATGAAAACTGATAATTGGAAGTAGTGAAGGATAGGTAATTACATATGTGTATGAGCATATAATGTGTGTGAGCATGCGTGTGTGTGTTAGAATTTAGATTTCAGTTTTCATGGTGAACTCAGGTTCATTTCAGTTATCAAGTATCAACTAAAGTCCCTGTTTCATTTTGAAACTCAGGTTCACATTTCATTCCTATTCTCAGTTTTATCAACATAAGGGAAATCTCAGATTTTTATAGGACATGTATAGGAATCAACTCAAATTCAGTTTCATGCATGAATTCAAGGGTGTGTGTGTAACAGTGTCTATGTTCATGAGGGAAGAGTAAACTCAGATTACAATACACCATGTGACAGTAAAATTAAAGAAAAGGAAATCTATTCATGTGCTTCACTCTCAGTTAACACTCAAGTTAATCTAATCAATATCCCATACCCAAATCAAGGTCCACACAACACCAAACATTGCAAAAATTGAATCACATATAGATAACATGTAGGATAACACATTTGAATTTTAGAAACATGTATTAAACAGTAATTTGCAGGTTAAATAGTCTATCAAAATTCAAATGTGAAATCTGGAACAAAATGACTGATACAACATTCAGGAAAAAGGGGAAAAATAGCAATTTACTAATGCAAATGATTTAAAACCTAATTACAGGGATTGGTAACTATTGTATACAATGTGTACGTGTCACACAAACTATTGGTGTCCACCCAAGTGGACACAATGTGTCCAAACTGGGATAAAACCCAAAATAGCAAATTTGGACACAGTCCAGTGAGCACAGTCTCGTGCACGTGTGCACGAGTGTCGTGCACACAACACAGCACGTGGTAGGCCACGTGCTCGTGCACCTGGGTACCCCTAAACTAGGGTTAGGTCTAGGTCCTCCTATCTTGCGTCCTCGTGTCCGCGTGTCCATGTTAGACACGCGTATCAGAGGGCACAAACATGAGTACACAGACCCAGTACAAAACCAGTACAGCGTGTCGTGCACCCTCGACACGACACGAGGAGTCGTGTCACTTGGGGAGTGTCATGACAGACACTGCCCCATAGTGTGTGTCAAATTATACGTGTCCAAGTGTCGTGTCCATGGAGAAATTGCCCCCGAATAGCAGGGGATTCCTGCTGCTGCGCGCGGCCGTGTGCACGCGCGTGTCCAAGCAACCAAAATGACACAAAAGCGACACAAACTTAAGACACAAACACAGGAATCAAAAGACCATATCAAAACTAACCTTCATATTCAAACACAATGAAATAAATCGATCGAAATACCCTTTGAGGTATTTCGTCGAACACAGTGCCACTGGCACTGATACGTGTCCAGAAAGGACACGAAACCTCCGACACCAAGCTCGAATCCTATCCAAACCCTAGGGGGACCCTTAGGGCTTCCTATTCATGAAGATTAATAGGGATTTCATGGAGATTTGGAGAAGTTACCTTAGTGTGAACTTTCAATAAAAAGGGGGCTCTTTCTAACACTTGCTTGATGTCCCAAACACTTCAAATCATTAGCAAGCTGGACCAAAACATCACAACAGCAAGAATACCATTATTAGGAAGGTTTGCAACTGGTTTGAGGATTTTAGGACATAAAATGGAATTATAGTGAATTTACTAGGGCAAGAACTCACCTCTTTCTTCTTGGATCTAATTTTTCTAAGGAGGGAGGCTAGCCCTAAGTTTGAGAGGGGTTTTATAGTGGAGAAAAGGGTATGATGGCTGCCATTAGGTTAGGGTTAGGGTTTAGGATGAGGGGCTAAGGTTCCTCCAACAATTTCTAGCTAATCTAAGGGCTCACAATTAAAGTAGCATCCTTTAACCTTTAGTCCAAAATATCTATCTACAAATATCTAGATATTTCACTAATGTAATTACTTTAATGAAACCCTCTAACTTAGTCTCTAGGGTCATGATTAACAATGTAGATTAGGCTAACTTCTAGGTCAAGACTCAACAATTTAACTAACACATAATTTATTAATATAATTCACAAAATCACAAAAGTGTCAAAATGACTAAAATACCCCTAGGCTTAAAAGTAGAGATTTGAAATCCTAAACACATGATTAGGTCTCATTGGTCATGATTAGTCTTCTAGGTCATGTATGACTAATGTTACACTAGCAAAACACCAATTCACATTTCACTCAATTAAATAGTTTTAAAATAACTAAAAATCACCAAAAATCATATCATGACTAAAATCAAATACTTTAATGATTTAAAAATATAAAATTTCAAATTTACCCTTATTTTAGAAAAGTGGGTGTTACACCGCCCCCTCCTCCTCCTCCACCGCTCCTCCGCCTCCACCGAGCTCCTCCTCCTACTCCTCCTTTTCCGACCGCTCGCCTCCATCACCGACTGCCCTCCTCCTTTTTCGACCGCTCACCTCCATCTCCGGGCTACTCCTCCACCGACCCCCTCCTCCTCAACCGCCTAAACGCGCTGACCTCCTCCTCCTCTCGGCCATCCCCTTCCTTGGTCAACCCCAAAATCAGGTAAACCCTAACCATTTCTCTACTAGCCATTTGACATAGACACAACACAGACACGAACACATACACTGACACGACACAAACTTAATTCTGACAGAAAATAAAGATTTAATGTAAAACAAATAAGTAAAAAATTCTAACTAGTAAAAAATTTATTAGAAAATCGAGATCATTATTAAATAAAGTTATATGGTTTTACATTGTTTGGTGTCATTATTAAATTTTTTACAAGTATGAGTATTAGCTATAGCTATATATATAGTGATGAGTATTAGCTATAGCTAATTTTTTTTACAAGTATGAGTATTGTTTGGTGTCATTATTCCTATAAGTATTAGCTATAGTTATATATATAGTGATGATCGGGATATGCATCTATGTAACATATAGTTATAGTATGAGTATCATTGATATAAAAATGGTGTAAGGGTAACCCCATAGGTATAGCCTATAGCAATGCATGCATTAATGGTAAATAGATAATTATAGGACTACATAGGTATAACATCATGGATAGACAACCATGGGTACCACATCCTGTATGCATATAGGGTATGGATTAAGAGGGTATATCCATTGATGTTGGGTTATACCTTAGGTAAGTTCCTCTAATAGAGTATCCTTGGTATAGGATATTAAGGGTGTCAAGGTTTTAGGCATAGGCTAAATATAAATATGGGTAAAGGGCATAGTGTGGTATCATGATATGGTACCATAAAGGTATACTTAATATGGGTAATCTAGAGAGTAATGCATGTGTGTAGCATATGGTACGGCATGGTATAGGATATTAGAGAGTAAGTAAAGGGTAGATGGCTAAGGTAATTCCAAATAGTAGATATCTATAAATATAAATCCGATAGATACGTTTAACACACCGAATATCCTAGTATCCTTGTAATAGAGTATCCTAGTATCCTTGTATCCTAGTATCTTAGTATCCTCTAATAGAGTATCCTAGCATCCTTGTTATTTGTATACTTGTCTGACATATTTCTCATTATCACACATCTGTCTATTTTTATATTTTTACTTGTTCTCCCTATCACGTATATTGTTCCTTATTTATCTGTTCTTCTATTTTGTACCTTGTCCCTTATAAATTGTTTATCAAGTGTCATATTAGAATTTACTGTTTTATAGCACTTGTCAACTAAGTTGGTGCTTGAGCTTACTCATGTTATTTGTATACTTGTCTGACGTCGCATAATGACGTCACAGCCTACAACCCCCTAAGTGCACAGTGGCTCAATCCTGCTATAGGTTTCAGACACCGTATATGTTTCTCACCGTTATTATCCCAGGTTCGAACAATCCGAAAAGGAACATCGATGTGTATTTACAGCCGTTGATTGATGCGTTGAATCAGCTGTGGGAAGTAGGTTCCAACACGTACGATGTATCTAGAAAACAAAATTTCTAGATGCGGGAAGTACTTATGTGGACCATCAACGACTTTTCGGCCTAATGTTATCTGGATGGAGCACGCATGGTCGTATTTCATGTCCGTATTGCATGGACAACACTAAGGCTTTCCGTTTGAAACACGGAGGCAAACCGTGCTTCTTCGATTGTCATCGACAATTCCTGCCGAAAGATCATCCGTACCGGAGGAACAGGAATGCTTTTCGTGCTGGCGTTGTGGAGAAGGCTAATCCCCCGCCAAGGTGGCCCGAATACATGATATAGGAAGATGTAAAAGATTTACCAAGAGCTATTGAGCAGCCTGCTACGGACTACAAGTGTGACGGATTTGGTCACACTCATAACTGGACGAAGAGGAGTATATTCTAGGTCTTCTATATTGGAGCACCAATCTGATTAGACATAACCTTGATGTCATACATATCGAGAAGAATGTGTTTGACAACATAATTAATACTGTAATGGACGTAAAGGGGAAGACGAAAGATAATCCAAAGGCTAGATTGGACTTGAAAAAAATATGTAGACGTCCTGTATTGCATTTGATAGAGGACGGGAATGGGAAGTTAAAGCAGCCTAAGGCAATTTTCTCACAAGAGAAGGAGGATAAAGTGAGGCTTTGTAGGTGGATTCAAGGTCTGAAATTTTCAGATGGGTATGTTTCGAACTTGAGAAGATGCGTCGACCTCAAGGAGAACAAACTGACAGGTATGAATAGCCATGATTTTCACGTATTCATGGAGCGGTTAATTTCGATTGCATTTCGGGAATTCTTATCGTAGGCAGTTTGGGATCCATTGACGGAGCTTAGCATATTCGTCAGGGACCTTTGTTCTAAGAAATTGCTCGTTGATCGTCTAGAAAAGCAAGAGAAGGACATTGCGGTAAAACTGTGCATGCTAGAGAGGGTGTTCCCTCATAGATTCTTCGACTCTATGGAGCATTTGTCGATCCATCTTTTCTACGAGGCACGTGTTGGTGGACCCATCGAATATCGATGGATGTACCCGTTCGAGCAATATTTGAATCACCTAAAAAGAAAGGTGAAAAATAAGGCTCGGGTCGAGGGTTCTATTTGTGAAGCCTATATTCTCGAGGAGATTACAAATTTTTGCTCCTCCTATTTCAAACCTCATGTTGCTACGAATAGAACGAGGGCTCCGAGAAACGACGACGGATATCAAGAATTTAATGATGGAATACTGAAAGTATTCAATGCGTCTGGAAAGCCTTCGGAGAAAATGAAGAAGAGATATTTGAATGACGAAGAGCTAAGGGCTGCTCAGTTGTATGTATTACTCAATTGCGATGAGGATGAAGTGGAGAAGCTAGAGGGGTAAGTAACTCAGGATGATGAGTTTACGTCATCTCAATGTAATAGTATAAGCTAATATTATTGTACTAATCGGCGGTTGCTTCGTTGTTTTCCAGCACATATAATGATGAGTTGAGGCTGGTTAGACCCTACCTAACAGACGAAGCATTAAAACAAAAAATGAGACGTCATTTTCCTTCTTAGTTGAGCGAATATGTAAGTAGCTCGGTAATTACTGGCCTCTTCTAAGGCAACTGTGCAATAAATAACTTATTATTGCTTCTTTGATATTCAGGTCGATCGTCTAATTTCACCCGAGATTGAATTAATTAGAACTCTTGCCAAGGGACCAATTACTTTTGTTAAAATATGGCCAAGTTACCGTGTCAATGGCTTTCTGTTCAAGTCGACAAATGCTCCGATCAGAGACAACTTCCTGGATCTTGATTCCATAAAAAACAGTTGTTTTTGTATCAAGTCTTCGAACTACAAAGACGTCGATCCAGGAAATGATTTCTTTGGCATCTTGCGAGAGATTGTGGAGTTGTCATATAATAATGGCAGAGAACCTGCAAAGATCGTGTTGTTCAAGTGTGAATGGTTCGATCTGATTGAAAATCAAGGTTGGAAAATTGACAAGCATGGTCTTGTGGATGTAAACTACAAGCGTAGATATCAAGGCTATGAACCGTTTGTCCTAGCAACTTAGGCTCAGCTCATGTACTTCATAGCTTATCCGAGACAGGGAGCAACGAAGTCTGACTGGTTGGCAGTATGCAAGACTAAAGCTAGAGATACTTGTGATGTTGACGAAAAAGCTTACCAGGAGGACGAGCTACCTTTTGTAACCAATATTGTCGATGTGGACTCCACGGAAGTTACGCATTACACGACAAATAATGTAGAAGATGTAGAATTATCCGAAGAGGAATACGAAGCCGACGAAGGCGAAGATGAAAGTGAAGTTGAGGAGGAAGAGGAAGATGAGGTCGAGGAAGACGAACAAGATGATTATTTTGAAGATGATTGAGAGAGATATACTTATCTGAACTTAGATGTTTCTTCTAGAATATATTATGTGGACTTAGATGTTTATTGTAGAATGTATCATCATATGTTGTCATGGTTATTATCTTGTCTTTGTTTTACTTTCATATTTCTAGTCTCTATTATTTGTTGTACTTTCATATTTCTAGTCTCTATTATTTGTTGTACTTTCATATTTCTAGTCTCTATTATTTGTTGTATTATTATATGTTGTTATCAGGTATGACAGGTCATTACAGAGCATTTCGAGGGGGACAATGAGGTCATGATCCTCCGGTACTTCCTACAGGTACTGCTAGAGGAGAGAGTTTTCCTTCGGTACCTCCTACTGGTACCGACTCTGGATCCTCATCGCCGATTACTCCTCCATATCGGAAAGTAGTTGGGCCTGCTAGGACGACGTCACGTGGCATATCTCCTGGGACGAGTATTTCTAGGCCTGTTGAGAGTGCTCGCCCGTCTAGCGTTCTTGCTGCTGATACGACGATGGAGACCGATGAGCAGATGGCGAAGGTTGTGCCGACGGCCGACCAACATCATGCAGATGATGTGTGCGTACCTTCGGAGGAGAGGAGGACGGAGATCTGGGCCGACGGTACAAAGTAGGTGTTTTGGTTTATAATTTTTTTTCTTTATGTTTTTATCATAAATTAACTTTTTTCATGAATAATATATATTTGTATAGATATCGTCCCCCAGAGGTACAGAGACATCTAGGCCACATGCTGAGGCATAATTATGGTGGTGCTTTGATTAACTACTCTGATGCTCCGGACGAGAGGAAGGCCTTCTGGTTTGCGTGCTTCAAGGTTAAAATATATTTGCTTTTAACATGAATCATATAATTTTTGCATATTATATATAACTTATATATATTTGGTTGCGCGCTTCTAGGATATATTTTTCTATCCACCGCACCGGGCCGAGCTTATCGAGGGGATGTTTCCTGCCGTCGCTGCCAAGCTGATCTGCGACGCTATCAATGATCAGAAGGATCGTGATCGTGTCGGAAAGCTGATCCAAGGTTGGATCACCCCTGATCAGTGGAATGCGATGAAGGCTCGATTCGACGAGCCAAGGTACAAGGAGAAGTCGGAGAAGGCCAAAGCGGCTAGGCAATATGCCTCGAAGTGGTGCGGTGGGTCGATTCCGATGACGGAACATTTCCGTCGTCTGGTATGTCTTCCTCTTTTAGAAATATTATTTTAATGCAAAACCGATAAATTATTACTAAGATAATATATTTAATTACAGGTAAGTGTCACGACCCGCACCCGATTTTCGGACGCGAGCTCATAAGCAAGCCAGCTACGTATCGAGTGGACTCCAGCCCGACTCGAATACGTATAAGCTGTCATGGTCATGGGTATCATGTCTAATCTAAACTGTATGTCAATCCACAAGAATCATATAAAACAAGAATGAACAAGTATGGGTCATGGTCTGCAGCCCATTAGCATATTGTTCGATTAGACTCCAAGGATGATATGAGTCTATAAATAAGCAGAGTATATCATGGTACTGAATATAAAGCACGATAGGATAATAAAGAAATATCATAAGCAAATACCTGTATCATGCATCGCAATCCTGTACCATCCCGCTCTGCTAACTAACTCCATACAATCGCTAAACCTGAAGAGATCATCAGGTCCTCAGAGGACTAGCAAGATACATAAAATATGCCACTATGACAGTAAATAATATGCATAAAGGGAATGACAGAAATATGACACTCTACTTCTAAACAAATACATGATAACGCAACATCAAGGACAATGTTCAACACTTGGGCTAATAGACAGAGTACCGTGACAATCGTAGCTCATCCGAAACTAACGACCAACAAAATAATCACAATTGCATCTCCTCCGAGAATAACGACCAACAGAATATCACAACCGTAGCACGAAACTAACGGCCAATAGAATAATCAATACAACCGAAGCTCATTTGAACGACCGGCCAACAGAAACTATCATATAGCCCGCATGCCTAGTAACTGTCCTCTATGTTACAAGGAACTATACAGGTGTCCAGTCAAGTCGAATGAAGTCAAGTACAACTAACAGGTCAAGACATATCAAGTGAATGTGACTCGCGATAAGGCAACACTATCAGGACCTATACATGAATTAGAGTGATATACAGAAGGAAAGAAATAACGTATGTGCACATAAAGTGAGAAAAATAGTAATGGCACGAACAAGAGAAGCAGGAACCAAATGTGATAGAAAAGAAACAATAATATAGAAAATGCATAAAATACTGTATAGTGGACAAGGTATACTTGCCTGGTAGCAGCGCGAAGAACCAATAAGATACCGTCAACTGGTACGCCATAAAGTCAAAATCCACAATTGTCTCCGAAAGCTGAAATGGACATTGCCAACATTCTCAGAATAGTCACATTAGCTAGGATTGCCTGTCCTTAAGTCCAATTCTAGACACAGGAGCAAAACGGTAATTTCGGGCAAAAACGGTGTTCGCCGTTGGACCCGCTTTGCACCAAAAAGCGTGCCAGAGTCAATAGTCTCTAAAGTAGTCAAACTACATGTCTACGGATCCGGTTTTCCGATACGAACCCAACCGTATGTCCAGAGTTAGATTTCGGCGGACCGTGCACAAAATCACCCGTTGAGTGGGACCGTGGGGCCCACAAAACGGCAATTTTACCAACTGTCTCAGAATCAGACCAAACTTGGCGTACAGGACCAGAAAAATGATACGGTCCTGTTGGCGCAAGTTTTGTCTCGATCTGACGAGCGTGCACAAAGTAATTGAAGAATTTGCAAAGTGCACGATACGGTGAATTTCGACGGATACGTATCAAATTCGTCGCGCACACGCGACCAATTCGAATTCCGTCAAAGCCCACACGACCATGAAGCCGTTACGCAGCTTTTGATGCTTTTGGTTCGCGACCATGTCGTCCAGATTGGCAGGACGAACGTGGTATCGGACAGTTTTTAGTTTTCGAAAACTGTTTTTTTCTATTTTTTCTTGATTTTTAGAATCGATTATCTTCCTGTATAATAAACGAAAAATAGTTCTACAAAAAGTGTTCTAATCTCGTATAGGTTGTCTTTAAACCTATTCAAGTGGATTTTCAAGAGTATCGATATCCTGCCCGCAATCCGTCTTCCAAAACACGTGATTGGGACGGTTTTCTAACTATTCATGAGCAGGTTTTCGACAAAGTTTGTGTCGAGTTCACGGGGTTATCATGCTGTCTCATTCAAATCCCCTTGATGGGAGTTCGAGAGGGTCATGAGGGGCTTCTATAGGACTTAATAAAACTTAAAACGATCGAGTATCAACGAAGAAAATGGGTTGTGAACAGGGTTACCTGGACTTCTTCAAAACAGGGAACCCCTGTTCGCTGTCGACTATGGGCGGCGCTGGTGGCTTCCGACGGTCGTGGCGGCGCGTCCAGGGTGTCAGGGAGGGTCGCCCAGGTTGGGGCTGCGGCCAGGGTCGGCGCTGGGATTAGGCTTTTCGTAAAAACCCCTCTGGTTCGATCGACACATCTATATATGTCTCTCGGTTTCCTTCGAACGTGTGCGTTCTGTTACAGACGGGTCAGGAAGGAAAAGGGTTCGCGTGCTATGGTGTGCCTGTGGGCTGAGGGGTTCGGGTTGGGAAGCCTCGGCTGGCTGGGAACTCTCTTCGGGTTTGCGCACGATTGGAAGGCTCAGCTGTTCGAGTCTGAGCTCGTGGGGAGCTCAGCTACTTCCAATGGTTGAGCTGTGGGATGTTTAAAGGTGGCTGGTTTGGTTGCTTTGTGGAGAGATTAAGTTCGGGTCTGTGGGAGATTGGACCGGGCTCGGGTATGGGCCTGGCTGTGTTTGTTTATATGTATATATATACATACATACATATTTTTTTTTTTAATATACATATATATATATATATATATATATATATATATATATATATATATATATATATATATACGTATATATATATATATATGTACACCCACATATACATACATGTATATCTACAGTTATATATGTATACATCTACACATATACACAATATATGTATATTTATTTATTTATATACAAACACACGTGCATATATACTTATATAATGATATATACCTATTATTCCCTTAATACAATTTTAGATAGATGTATATACATATTGT
Organism: Iris pallida; assembly: GCA_029216955.1. Classification (NCBI taxonomy): domain Eukaryota; kingdom Viridiplantae; phylum Streptophyta; class Magnoliopsida; order Asparagales; family Iridaceae; genus Iris; species Iris pallida. The sequence goes on from JANAVB010042618.1 coordinate 5,060,550, forward strand.
CTCTATATATAGATAGATACATATACGCATATATATATAACACATATATATTGACCTATTTATATAACGCATGTATATGATAATTAGTATATAGATGTACATATCCAATACAACCTACTAATATTCATGTATATAAAATAATATACATTTTAGTTTTTCAAGAGAAGATATTTATAATTATCCTATACTTATTTATGGAAAATATATAGCCTCAACCATATCCCAAATGCACATTTATATATATAATAATCTCCCAAAATCCAAATAAAACTCATGATTAACTATTCCTAGGGTATGGCCCAATCCTAAGAGTATTTATATATGTCTATATACATATTGATATATATATATAGAGAGAGGGGTAATTTCTTTTAACCCTAAAATAAATAAAATAACCAATAATAATAAATAACAATCCTAATAACAAATAGTAATAGACTTGTAGTCATTACTGGTGGATATTGTCATGCACACCACTTATCTGGTTCCAGAAGATCATACAAATTTTGTAAAACATTATTTAATAATAATAATACCTATAATGTACATATAACCAATATTTAGAAAATAATTGCCAATTTTCTAATATACATATATACAAAGTATTTGCATTTATCAAACATGTCTACAAGGCCGTAGTTGGTCCCATTACATGCCTACATGGGCTGGAGCTTGGTTTGGGGCCAAGTCCGGACTGGCTGGGTACAACCGGGTCTCTACAAGTCAATAATCTAAACAATAAATAATTAAGACGTCTTTAGAGGTTAGGTCGCAACTTGGCCTGGTTTTCCTAGTTAGGACACTCCTATGGCTTTGCATTCCCCTACCATGGCTAAATACTAGTCAAGGCATGCCACTGCACTATTCGTGCCACGATTTCTATTCGCCTTGTACTCCAAATCTTAACCATGGCTAAAGTCATCTACCGTAATAATTAACTAAATAATTATTAAAAAAATCTAAAAATCACCTTTTAACAATAATAAAAAAATAATTTAACAATTTTCGGGAAGGGGAGCTACAAATCTACCCACCTTAAAAATAATTTCGTCCTCGAAATTCTAATTCATAGTTATTCTGTAAAATTCTAAAAGAAGGCTGCCTTAACCTTAATCTCCTCAATTTAATTTCTCCAAAATATTTTATAACCTTCTTTAGTCATTTCATAACTCCGAATACTTGATGGCTTCTACCCACCTTTGGTCATACTACTCCTCAAAACTAAAATCTTGTAATCCTCTAACTAGTTGCTAACAATTCTACTGGCAGATATCTAGGCACATGTCAACTATAATCCTCATATCTATAAACAACCAATATTCAATAGTCAAGCAATATATACTATAATTTAAGAATTTCTAATGGATTCTAAATAGCACGATCGTTCGTCCCCTCGAAATAAAAGGGACGAGAATCAATGGTGCGAAAAGCAAGGAAGTATAATCGAGAGCAAATGTGGAGTTTTCAAGGACGTAGAGAATTTCTAGAAAAATTTTCAAGGCAGAGTGGATTGAGATTTCTAAGGTTTAGTCAAGGTCGCAGGTACGTACCAGTACAGTTACGTAACCCGTACGATATGCTCTGACCTGCATGGGCCACCACAAAAACTTGTTACGACCCGCACCCAGTTTTCGGATGCGAGCTCGTGAGCAAGCCAGCTACGTATCGAGCGGACTCCAGCCCGACTCGAGTACGTATAAGCTGTCATGGTCATGGGTATCATGTCTAATCTAAACTGTATCTCAATCCACAAAAATCATATAAAACAAGAATGAACAAGTATGGGTCATGGTCTGCAGCCCATTAGCATATTGTTCGATTAGACTCCAAGGATGATATGAGTCTATAAATAAGCAGAGTATATCATGGTACTGAATATAAAGCACGAAAGGATAACAAAGAAATACCATAAGTAAATACCTGTATCATGCATCACAATCCTGTACCATCCCGCTCTGCTAACTAACTCCATACAATCGCTAAACCTGAAGAGATCATCAGGTCCTCAGAGGACTAGCAAGATACATAAAACATGCCACTATGACAGTAAATAATATGCATAAAGGGAATGACAGAAATATGACACTCTACTTCTAAACAAATATATGATAACGCAACATCAAGGACAATGTTCAACACTTGGGCTAATAGACAGAGTACCATGACAATCGTAGCTCATCCGAAACTAACAACCAACAGAATAATCACAATCGCATCTCCTCCGAGAATAACAACCAACAGAATATCACAACCGTAGCACGAAACTAACGGCCAACAGAATAATCAATACAACCGAAGCTCATCTGAACTACCGGCCAACAGAAACTATCATATAGCCCGCATGCCTAGTAACTGTCCTCTATGTTACAAGGAACTATACAGGTGTCCAGTCAAATCGAATAAAGTCAAGTACAACTAACAGGTCAAGACATATCAAGTGAATATGACTCGCGACACGGCAACACTATCAGGACCTATACATGAATTAGAGTGATATACAGAATGAAAGAAATAACGTATGTGCACATAAAGTGAGAAAAATAGTAATGGCACGAACAAGAGAAGCAAGAACCAAATATGACAGAAAAGAAACAACAATATAGAAAATGCATAAAATACTGTATAGTGGGCAAGGTATACTTGCCTGGTGGTAGCACGAAGAACCAATAAGATACCGTCAACTGGTACGCCATAAAGTCAAAATCCACAATTGTCTCCGAAAGCTGAAACGGATATTGCCAACATTCTCAAAATAGTCACATTAGCTAAGATTGCCTGTCCTTAAGTCCAATCTGGACACAGGGGCAAAATGGTAATTTCGGGCAAAAACGGTGTCGGCTGTTGGACCCGCTTTACACCGAAAAGCGTGACAGAGTAAATGGTCTCTAAAGTCGTCAAACTACATGTCTACGGATCCGGTTTTATGATACGAACCCAACCGTATGTCCAGAGTTGGATTCCGGCAGACCGTGCACAAAATCACCCGTTGAGTGGGACCGTGGGGCCAGCAAAACGGTGATTTTACCAACTGTCTCAGAATCGGACCAAACTTGGCGTACAGGACCATAAAAACGTTACGGACCTGTTGGCGTAAGTTTCGTCTCGATCTGACGAGCATGCACAAAGTAATTGAAGAATTTGTAAAGTGCACAATACGGTAAATTTTGACGGATACACATCAAATTCGTAGCGCACACGCGACCAATTCGAATTTCTTCAAAGCCCACACGACCACGAAGCCGTTACGCAGCTTTCGATACTTTCGGTTCGCGATCACGCCGTCCAGATTGGCGGGACGGACGTGGTATCGGACAGTTTCTAGTTTTCGAAAACTATTTTTTCTATTTTTTTTCTTGATTTTTAGAATCGATTATCTTCCTGTATAATAAACAAAAAATAGTTCTACAAAAAGTGTTCTAATCTCGTATAGGTTGTCTTTAAACCTAGTCAAGTGGATTTTCAAGAGTATCGATATCCTGCCCGCAATCCGTCTTCCAAAACACGTGATTGGGACGATTTTCTAACTATTCATGAGCAGGTTTTCGACATAGTTTGTGTCGAGTTCACGGGGTTATCTTGCTGTCTCATTCAAATACCCTTGATGGGAGTTCGAGAGGGTTATGAGGGGCTTCTACAGGACTTAACAAAACTCAAAACGACTGAGTATCAACGAAGAAAATGGGTTGTAAACAGGGTTACCTGGACTTCTTTAAAACAGAGAACCCCTGTTCGCTGTCAACTATGGGCGGCGCTGGTGGCTTCCGACGGTCGTGGCGGCGCGTCCACGGTGTCAGGGAGGGTCGCCCATGTTGGGGTTACGGCCAGGGTCGGTGCTGGGTTTGTTTATATATATATATATATATATATATATATATATATATATATATATATATATATATATATATATATATATATATATATATATATATATATATATATATATATATATATATATAAATGCACATGTGTATATATATATATATATATATATATATATACAAAAAAAAAAAAAAAAAATATATATATATATATATATACATGTGCATTTATATATATATATATATATATATATATATATATATATTTATATATATATATATATATATATATATATATATATATATATATATATATATATATATATATATATATATATATGTACACCCACATATACATACATGTATATCTACAGTTATATATGTATACATCTACACATATGCACAATATATGTTTATTTATTTATTTATATACAAACACACATGCATATATACTTATATAATGATATGTACCTATTATTCCCTTAATACAATTTTAGATAGATGTATATACATATTGTCTCTATATATAGATATATACATATACGCATATATATACGCATATATATATATATATATATATATATATATATATATATATATATATATATATATATATATATATATATATATATATATATATAACACATATATGTTGACCTATTTAACACATATATGTTGACCTATTTATATAATGCATGTATATGATAATTAGTATATAGATGTACATATCCAATACACCTACTAATATTCATGTATATAAAATAATATACATTTTAGTTTTTCAAGAGATGATATTTATAATTATCCTATACTTATATATGGAAAATATATAGTGTCAACCATATCCCAAATGCACATTTATATATATAATAATCTCCCAAAATCTAAATAAAACTCATGATTAACTATTCCTAGGGTATGGCCCAATCCTAGGAGTATTTATATATGTCTATATACATATTGATATTTTTTTTTACATATTGATATATATATATAGAGAGGGGTAATTTCTTTTAACTAAGAAATAAATAAAATAACCAATAATAATAAATAACAATCCTAATAACAAATAGTAATATACTTGTAGTCATTACTGGTGGATATAGTCATGCACACCACTTATCTGGTTCCAGAAGATCATACAAAATTTGTAAAACATTATTTAATAATAATAATACCTATAATATACATACAACCAATATTTAGAAAATAATTGCCAATTTCCTAATATACATATATACAAAGTATTTGCATTTATCAAACATGTCTACAAGGCCGTAGTTGGTCCCATTACATGCCTATATGGGCTGGAGCCTGGTTTGGGGCCAAGTCCGGACTAGCTGGGTACAACCGGGTCTCTACAAGTCAATAATCTAAACAATAAATAATTAAGACATCTTTAGAGGTTAAGTCGCAACTTGGCCTAGTTTTCGTAGTTAGGACACTCCTATGGCTTTGCATTCCCCTACCATGGCTAAATACTAGTCAAGGCACGCCACTGCACTATCCGTGCCACGATTTCTAGTCGCCTTGTACTCCAAATCTTAACCATGGCTAAAGTCACCTACCGTAATAATTAACTAAATAATTATTAAAAAAAATCTAAAAATCACCATTTAATAATAATAAAAAAATAATTCAACAATTTTTGGGAAGGGGAGCTACAGTAAGGAAGGTCGGTAACGTCGACATGGTGACCGTCTTCCTGGCCACCCATCGTCGCGGCGGTGACCTTATTGACGAGAGGAACGAGCAGACTTATGTAAGTATTACAATACGTTATCTTAATTTAATACTTTGTGTAAATTTTAATATAACTTAGTAAATATGATACAAATAAATATTTATGTAGTTAGTAATAAAAAGTACATTAATTAGAAATTAGAAATTATAGAGTACTATCCATACTTTCTAGGCCGAGTATCAGAGGCTGCGGGAACGGGCGGCTTCTAGTGCACCTGATGCATGAGAGCCCGGTACTTCCTCGCAGCCCACTCAAGCTCCGTCGGTGGACGAGTTATGGATGACCGCCGCTGGTGGACTCCGTAGGGGTACGTACTACGGTACGAGATCCTATGGCTCCATAGTTGTGACCCAGTCCTCTAGGGCATCTCCTGCTAGTGTGCATGGTCCACAGCCGTCCCAGGAGTCTGCCCGAGTCCACCAGATGATGGAGTCTCTCCGTGACGACCGGCTACGACGGATCGAGGAGCAGTCTCAGCACCCTACGGACGATCCTGCGCTGGTAGCACGATTGGATATGCTCGACCGCGGTATTATGGACCTCATGGAGACGATTGAGAGGACAGAGCGCACCGTTGGAGGGTTAGAGCGCACGGTGACAGAGCTGCAGACAGGACAGGTGACCATGGCCGAGAGGCTGATATTGGCGCAGGATTCGATGGTCCAGAACAGTGATAGAATGTTATCTATCATGGATTCATACCACCAGCGACTTACAGCGTTGGAGCGTGCTGATCTTCCGGGTGCGCCTTCATCGTCGTCGACTCCGCCGCCTCCACCGCCTTCTTCTTCGACACCGACTCCACCGACGTCACTACCTGCTCCATCGGTATCGATTTTACTTGAGGAGTATGAGTTGTTTTTATCCCTTCGTCGCGGCGGTTCCCCTCCTGCACCAGATTCCTAGTTAGGACTGTTTGTTTGTGTTTGTTTCATTCTTTGTTTGTGACTTGGATATTTGTTGGTTGTATAGATTTGGATGTTTGGATCCTATTCTATTTGTTGGTTGTGTGTAAACTTTGGTTATTTTGGTTGTAGACTTTGTTATTTGGTGTAGACTTGGTTATTTTGTTGTAGACTTTGTTATTTGGTGTAGACTTGGTTATTTAGATACTTGTTGTTGTGTGATTGTTGTAGACTTGGTTATAGGAACTGAAATGTTTGGATCCTATTCTACAGTGAGAAATGGTTATAGACTTTGTTACCGATTGTTGTAGACTTGGTTATAGTGATTGTTGTAGACTTGGTTGTAGACTTTGTTATTATGTGATTGTTTGGATCCTATTCTACAGTGAGAAATGGTTATCTTTTTAAACTGCAGGGAGAAATGTACATTCTGTATTTTATTTTTTATTTTTTGCAGATTTAGCGACGTTTACTGACGTCCACCGACGGACGTTTGCGTCGGTAAACGTTGGTAAATCCACAATATTTTCCAGGGTACCGACGTTTACCGACGTCTTTATACGTCAGAGGACGTCGGTAAACGTCGGTGCACGTCGGTAATCATCCCAGGAATTACCGACATTTACTGACATTTTAAACGGCGGTAAACGTCGGTAAATTCCCAGGAATTTACCGATGTGTAGTGACTTTGATCACGTCGCTAAACCATCGACGACACGACGATAATCGTCGATAAAGTTACCGATGTATAGCGACTTTTAACATGTCGCTAAACCACCGTCGACACGACGGTAGATGTCGGTCATATACCGACGTATATATACGTCGGTAAACGTTGGTACTTGCTACGTTTGGCGACGTTTTGAAGATCAGCAATTTACATTTTTGCGACAAGCACAAAACGTCGGTAATTTCGTTGCTAAATATTTTTAGCGACGAAATTTGTAGTTTTAGCGACGTCTTTAGGCGTCGCTAAAATGACTTATTCTGGTAGTGTGTGAACATGCTGACACGCACGTGCGTGCACGTGCACTGTAGCTGCCCTGCTACTCGGGGTCTGTAGCATCGCGGATACGATACGTCGACATGTGAGATTTGACACACACTGAGGGGTACTGTCTGACACCACATGTGTCAAATCTCAGAGCCTCTCATATCGTATCGGACACGCACGAGGCAGTGTATTGGTTTTCCACTGAATTGACTGCTGTCGATTTCTAGCACTGATACGCGTGTCGTATCGCATGCGCGTGTATCGTGGACACGTGTCAGGGTGTCCTAGCCCTAGCCCTAGCCCTAGTCCTAGTCGACACTGGGACACGACCACGAGGCCTGTTTTGTGTCGTGTCGTGTGCACGAGCATTGTGAACATGTGCACGAGGATTTCCAGTTTTTATACTTTTTCATGTTTTAAAATTGTTTGGACACGTTTGTGTCCACTTGGGTGGACACAAACACATTGTATGACACGTACACTATAGGTACTTGCATTACAAACCTTTGGTTTGGTGTTTTAACTCGTTTTCGGTGATGAATTCTCAATTTCCCAATATTTTCCTGATACCTAAATATCAGTCACATTTCTTCACTGTTTTTCTAGTTTTTAATATGAATTTCGACATCGAATTTGATCTATTTATCACTGTTAATTAGTATAGTTTAAACCCTAATGTGGTACACCTATATGTGTTCTAATTGTGTGTCGAAATTGGGATGAATTGGTTTTGGTTTGGGGCTTAAATCTGAGAGTACATGTTTGGACTGAACTGGGTTCCTATGTTCTTTAATGTTAGTTCATTTCCCCCCCATTAACTGAGTTTTAATAAAATGAATTAATGAATTTTCAATGTATAAATCTGAGATTGAATGAATGTTGTTGAATAGCTCACTGGTGACATTACCTTGATTGAAAACTGGGTTTTGGGTGACTGATTTAAACTGGGAATTGGTTAAACTGAAATGAATGTTTGTTAAATTCCAGATTTCATCATGATTAGTTAGTTCATTTGTTTTGGATTGATTTCCCTTCTTCCTTAAAACTGAGTTTGTGTCCTTAATGAACTGTGTAATACTTCAATGATTTTTCATAATGTGTGCCACTGTTTTCTTTCACTGAGTTCATGGCTGTGCACACTGATTTTAGGTTCACATAGCACCACTCTCATGTATCCACTCACCCACTCACTCTCATGTTACACTAGCCTAACACACACACACACCTTCATGCCTCACTAGCACACACACAAGTTCACACCTATGTATCACTCACTCTTTTGATACCTCACTTCACTCATGACACACACACACATGTACACCACATCCCTTCCTATTCTCAATGTAAATATATATGTGAAATGTATATATAGATCATAAATATGTATTTTAGGTATACCTATATTCTAATGTGTGTTACCATACTATATTAATATGGGTATATATAAATATGTTTGTAGGGTATACATATAATAGCCTATATGTTATGTATAGGCTATATTATATTATATTATATAGCTTTGTCAATATGTGTATTGATTTAGATATAGATAATATCTTGTGTTTGTGATTTATGGTTGGCTTAGGCATGGTATTGCCTATTAGCCTATGGCCTATGTGTGTCTGCTTGACTAGTGAGCCTAGATTAGACTTGTGTAGTCTTGTTAGACTTAGAATAGCCTTGTTAGACTAGTATAGACTAGTTGACTTAGGTTTGACTTGGTTGACCTAGTTTGACTTTTAGGGTTGACCAGAGTTGACCAAGAGTTGACTTTGGTCTAAATTGACCTAGATTCATGTAGAACGTATTGTAGTGCATCTTATTACCATTCTGGACTTGTTGTAACTTGTGCTGTTCTAATAGAAGCCAGACACCACTCCTCGGACAGTACTTTCATCTTGGACATTCAGTTAGCAGGCGAGTACATTCTTTGATCTTTTCATACTTATCTGGACTATATTCTTGCTCTAGATTACTTTACTTGATGCTGACACGTATCTTCACGGATTAGTACTATATGGATCCTTTCCTGAGATGTTATCCCTCTACGGGTGCATCGGGTATTTTATGTTCATGTACTTTATCATGTGCATCAGGTACTCCTTATAATCGTACTAGTTCATGTATTTACATGTTCTCATGTTCTTTCATGTGCTTTATCATGTGCCTCATGTACTACTCATTACATGAGTTCACGTATCTTAGCTGTATTCATGTGCCTATAACGTAACTTGAATGGATCATTGTGTATTGATTGGGGCGGGGTGAGTAGAATTGGTTATGTGATCATTATCCCCAGTAGCTGTATTCATGTGCCTCTTAGTTGTATTCATGTGCCCCTAAGCCGTTTACATAACCATATTGTACTCTAAATCACGTAGCCACTTACAGTCTCTACTATCATGTATTTACTTTCAGTTACAAAATATCTCCTGTTTACTCGTACTTCCTTTTCAGCACTTCCTGTATTTTACTCTATTGCATGTTTTATACTCCTAACCTGTTATGAACTATTTTGAGAGATATGTGCTCGTTTCCGTCCTGATTGGACCTGTTGAAAATTTTACAGAGGACGAGGAAGAGGCATGCTTAGACACTTTCTATGGGACAGCCTTAGAGGACACTTGCGATCCGAACTTCCAGTCGGATCCCTTAGCAGTAGAGACTGTTGCTCCATAGATAGTTTTTTCTTATTTTATAGTATTTGGAGTTGAGATGTATATATTGGATCTGTATTATGTCTGGATGTTCGTGGAGTTTATCTAGACACTTAGCTCTCTCTATTTGTATCTACGTATTTTTATTTCTGGATGTTGCATCTTTTATTATCTATCTATCTTCCTTTCATGTTCTACCTTAGATGTGATTTAGATTTATTCTGTTATGTCACCCCCATTCGGGGAGTATAACTGTTTATTACCTTAAACTGTTAGATGTTGTAACCTAGGACAGCGTTCTACCGCCGACACTGCGGCGTAGGCTGGACGTACCCACTTCTCGTGCCCTTACTCTAGGGTGCGGGTTGTGACACGTTTTTAGTGGTGGCCCATGCAGGTCTCGGTTAGAAATGTAGTGGTATTCGAACTAGAATATCGCTGTGGCCTGCAGTAGAAAATAGTATATTTTTGAAGGTACTCAATCATACTAGGAAAATCCTATCAGATTCTGTATATCTACAATTTGCTGCTTATTGTCTTCCCTTAAGTATAAACTGTCCTCCTTTGAAATTTTTGCTTCATTCTTAGAAATTGCTTCTTGTTTTGATTTGTCTTCATGATGGTTATGAAGACACGGTCTCATCGCTCTAGTTCGGGGGATACTATCGAGAGGCTGGCCACCTCTGGTCCTGTTCATCAGGGCCTCGTGACCGCAGCTCTTGTTGTACCGACTCAGGTTGGCGTTTCTGCTACATTGGAGGTGCACCTTCGTCTGTACAAAGACCTTCTCTTTCGTCATTCCCAAATTCTCTCAATAGCAGAGGTTCCATCAGCACCAGCAGCAGGCACGGGGTGGACAGCAGGGGCAAGCTTTTGCCATGGCGGCTGAGGATGCAGAGGCCATAGGAGAGCTAATAGCAGATTCGGTTCTTCTCGACTTCCTTCCAGCATTTGCACTCTTTGATTCCGGGGCTTCCCACAACTTTGTGTCAGTATCGTATGCTATTAGACACAGTCTGGTTTCTGAACCATTGCCTAGGACCTGCAAGATCACGATCGGGGGTGGGGTCATCCTCGTGAGTTATGTTCGCAGAGGGCGGAGCGTCTTATTGGGAGGCCGAGAGTTGGGGGTATGTTTACTCGTTATGCCATTACCGAACTACGATATAGTATTAGGTATGGACTGGCTGAGTAGACATCACGCCCGTATTTATTACCGAGGGGGTAGAGTTTTGTTTGGGTCGCCAGGAGAGCCAGAGTTTGAGTACACCCGGCGACAGGCAGAGCAGGACGGCGGAGTCTTCTGTGGAGATTCAGTGGACGAGCAGGTGGCTCCTCATCCCTTGATCGCAGAGTTTATGGACGTATTCCCAGAGGAGTTGCCAGGACTTCCACCGGACAGGGATGTAGAGTTCTCGACAGACTTTGTTTCCGACGCGGAACCGATTTCTCAGCATGTCAATCGAGTGAACAACAGCGAGTTGGTAGAGCTAAAGAAGCAGGTGGATGAGCTGCAGGACAAGGGCTTCATCCGATCGAGTTCTTCACCTTGGGGTGCACTGATACTTTTCGTACCCAAGAAGGATGGGTCAGTACGGATGTGTATCAACTACAAGGCACTTAACAACCTGACGACCAAGAACAGATACCCACTGCCGCAGATCGATGATCTCTTTGATCAGTTGAGCGGAGCTCGGGTGTTCTCCAAGATTGATTTGAGGTCAGGTTATCACCAGGTAAAGGTGAAGGGGGAGGATATTTCTAAGACCGCCTTTAGGATGCGGTACAGGCAATTTGAGTTTTTGGTTATGCCGTTTGGGCTAACCAATGCACCAGCAGTATTTATAAATCTAATGAATAAGGTGTTCCACCAGTACTTGGACAAGTTCGTGGTGGTGTTCATTGATGATATCTTGGTATATTCCAGGACAGAGGAGGAGCACGAGGAGCACTTGAGAGTGGTTCTGGAGACACTCAGGAGGAAGAGATTGTATGGCAAGCTTTCGAAGTACCAGTTCTTTCTAGACAGAGTTGACTTCTTGGGTCATGTGGTGACTGGAGATGGTATCTCAGTGGACCCAAAGAAGATCACAGCAGTTGAGGCTTGGACAGCGCCGACTTCAGTGGCAGAGATCAGGAGTTTCCTGGGGCTTGCAGGATACTATAGGAGATTTATGCAGGATTTCTCCCGGGTTGCAGAGCCGTTGACTCGGTTGACCCGAAAGTATACTGAGTATGTTTGGTCAGAGGAGTGTTAGGCAGCTTTTGATGAGTTGAAGAAGCGGCTTACGACAGCTCCGATTCTGACATTGCCTTCAGGATCAGGTGGATTCACTATTTATAGTGATGCTTCAGGGAAGGGGCTGGGTTATATCTTGCAGCAGCATGGGAAGGTGATTGCCTGTGCTTCCAAGCAATTACGTCCCCATGAGAAGAACTACCCTACCCATGACCTGGAGCTGGCAGCGGTGATTTTCGCTTTGAAGTTGTGGAAGCACTATCTGTATAGCGAGAGGGTGGAGATTTTCACAGATCACAAGAGCTTGAAGTATGTGTTTACACAGAAAGAGCTCAACATGAGGCAGCGCAGATGGCTAGAGTTTATAAAGGACTTTGACATCTTACTTCAGTATCACCCAGGGAAGGCTAACGTGGTTGCCGATGCCTTGATTAGGTATCCGACAGCCATGGGTTTGACTATGGATCGGTACTTGCTTACAGACTTGGAGAGTCTTGGGATTGAGGTGATCATGCCCGGAGTGCAGATGCAGTTATGGGGCCTACAGATACAGTCGGACTTGATGGACAGGATCAAGGCGACACAGTTCGAGGATGTGGCTCTGCGGTGTATCCGAGAGCAGATCAGTGCAGGATTAGAGGATGTCGAGTTTTCACTTGCAGAGGATGGTGCCCTGAGGTATGGTTCCCGGTTATGTGTGCCTAGCGGGGAGCTCAGGGAGCAGATCATGCAGGAGGCTCACAGATCGCAGTACTCTATACATCCTGGTGCCAACAAGATGTACAGGGATCTGTGAGAGCATGTCTGGTGGTACGAAATGAAGCGGAAGGTATCCCACTTCATTGCTAGATGCTTGGTCTGTCAGCAGGTCAAGACAGAGAGGTAGAGGCCCAGAGGATTATTGCAGCCGTTGCCCATTCCAGAGTGGAAGTGGGAACATATCACCATAGATTTTGTATCTGGGTTGTCGCACACACTAGGAGGGAAAGACGCGATTTGGGTCATCGTTGACAGGTTGACCAAATTGGCCCACTTCTTGCCATTCAAGGTGGGTACGTCTACAGAGAGGCTTGCAGAGTTGTATATAAGGTAGATAGTCAGGATTAACGGAGTTCCCGTCAGCATTGTCTCAAATCGGGATAGTCGTTTTACTTTTCATTTCTGGAGGAGTCCGTAGACTAGTTTGGGCACTCAGCTCAAGTTTAGTACTGCATACCACCCCCAGACGGACGGACAGTCAGAGAGGACTATTCAAACACTTGAGGATATGCGACGGACGTGCGTCCTAGATTTTGGAGGTTCCTGGGAGGATCATCTACATTTAGTGCAGTTTGCTTACAATAACAGTTATCAGGACAGCATTGAGATGTCACCGTTTGAGGCTCTGTACGGGCGTAGGTATCGTACACCCTTATCTTGGGATGATGTTGGAGAGCGAGCTTTACTGGGACCAGAAATGGTTGTTGATGCAGCCGAGAAGGTGAAGCTCATCAGGGACAGACTTCGCGTGGCGCAGGACAGACATCGGCACTGGGCCGATAGCCACCGAAGGCCGTTGGAGTTTGAGGTACAGATTTAGAGATAGGATTAGAAGTAGGTTGTATTTTGTTTTGTTTGATTGATCGTATTTGATTTTTAGTAACTTGAGACCTTGCTTGTGATTAGGTTGGAGATGTGATTTTTCTACGGATATCTCCGACTCGTGGTACGATACGGTTTGGTGGAGGTGGGAAGCTTAGCCCGCGCTTCATCGGACCTTTCGTTATCAGCGGGAGAGTCGGTGATGTGGCATACAGGGTAGACTTGCCACCTGCACTAGTGGGAGTTCACAACGTATTCCATGTATCACAGTTGAGACGGTATGTGGCTGACCCCAGCCATGCGCTCGATCATTCGGAGATTGAGGTTGGACCTACTCTCAGTTATCCAGAGCAGCCTGTGGAGATTCTGGATCGCCGAGAGAAGGTACTGAGGAACCAGGTGATACCCTTGGTACGCATCGCATGGAGGCATCATTCTCCAGGAGAGTCTACCTGGGAGCAGGAGGATGAGATACGCGAGCGATACCCCTATCTTTTTGGACCTTGAGGTATACTTTTCTATCCTTCTCAGCAGTTTAGTTTCGTGTTTAATTTCGAGGACGAAATTATTTTAAGGAGGGTAGATTTGTCACTACCATATTTCTAGCTTGAGGGTATTTTGGTCATTTTTGAAATTTTGAGAATTATTTGGAATTGTTATGTATTATTTAGATTTATTAGAATTAATGTGATTTTTAGTATAATTGATTTTGGTGCTATAGTTGACTTTGACTAGTGTTGACTAGGAGACTAACCTAGAGACTAACCTAGGTCATGACTACTTGGTTAGGTTATGAAACCCTAGCTTGACCTAAGTTAGTGGAATCAAACCCATTAGAATTATTTTGGAAAAATTAGGAATTTAATTGAATAGGAAATGGCTTGTGGTTTCACAAGTCATGACTTGTGATTTTAGCCCATAGAGGCCCAACCCAACACTAGTGGAACCCTAGCCCTATTCCAACAGCCCATGGCCGGCCACATTGATCCCCCCTTATTTAATGCTCCTCAAAGTTAGGGCTAGCCTCCATTAGGAATTTTGCAAAATTTTAGAAATAGGCAAGTCTCCATCTTCATTAAATCCTATAAAATCCATTTCAATTCCTTTTCCACCCAAACCAATTGCATTAGGTCTTAATTTTTCTGTTCTTGCTGTTTATGTAAGTATATTTCAGAGTTTGGACAATTTGAGAAGTTGGGCTATCAAGAGGAACACCTCTCTTTGGAGCTTTTTGAGGATTTTGACACATATAGGTAAATTCTATTCTACACCATAGAATTCTAATTTTATTGCATATCTAGGAAGCCCTAGGCATAACCTAACTGTAGGACTAGCTAACCCTAGATTTCGTGTCCGATTCGTATCCTATTTGGACACGTATCAGTCCTATGGTGCAAGTGTTTGATGAAATGTCCCAATGGGCATTTCGATTGATTTTTAGGAATGTAAATGAATAGGAAATTAGGTTTTTACATTGCTTATGGATTTCCAGTGTCTTGGTATGGTTTTCGTGTCGTGTCGAGTCACCACAGACACGTGAACACGCTGACACGCGCGCGCGTGTATGGGCGTCGTAGCTGTCCTGCTACTCGGGGTCTGTAGCGCCGTGGATACGACACGTCGACACGTGAGATTTGACACACACTGAGGGGCACTGTCTGACACCACGTGTGTCAAGTCTCAGAGCCTCTCGTGTCGTGTCGGACACGCACGAGGCAGTACATTGGTTTTGCACTAAATCGACTGCTGTCAATTTCCAGCACTGATACGCGTGTCGTATCGTACGCACACGTATCATGGACACGTGTCAGGGTGTCCTAGCCCTAGCCCTAGTCCTAGTCGACACTGGGACACGACCACGAGGTCTGTGTCGTGTCGTGTCGTGTGCACGAGCACTGTGAACACGTGCACGAGGATTTCCAGTTTTTGTACTGTTTCGTGTTTTAAAATTGTTTGGACACCGTTGAAGAGGTCATTTGATGCTACCGTCGCAGTCGCCTGGTTGTCGCATTATATTGGTATTGCCAGTATTTGTACCCCAACCACTTGAAGATCATACATGAGCTACCGAAGCCATTTTGCTTCCTCCGCTGCGGTACCAAGTGCAAAGAACTCAGATTCCATGGATGAACGCGAGAGAATAGTCTACTTCTTCGACTTCCACGATATAGCAGCTCCACCTATTGTGAAAATGAATCTACCTGTGGACCTCTCGCTCTCCACCTCTGAGCACCAGCTGACATCATTGAAGCCTTTCACTACCGGTGGATCTTTGCTGTAGTGCAGTACGTATGTCTAAGTTTTCTTGAGATATCTCATAACCCGTTTCACAGCTTTCCAGCGCTCAATTCCTGGGTTGCTCGTGAAATGACTCAGCATTCCCACGATGAAAGCTATGTCAGGCCTTATGGTAGTAGTAGCATACATCAAACTTCCAATTATGCTTGCATACTTCCGCTGCCTGATGCTTTTCCCTGAATTAGACTTCAACTTCAGATCACACCTGTAAGGCATATCGATCCCTGAAAGATCCTGATACCCGTAACGTGTGATCATTATCTCAATATAATAACATTGTGACAACGCTAGTCCAGTGTCTGTCTGGATGATCTTGATCCCTAAGATCACATCAGCTTTCCCCAAGTTCTTCATACTGAACTTGCTCGATATGAACTTCTTTGTCTCTGTGACACAGCCCATATCCATACCTAGGATCAGCATGTCGTCAATATACAGACAAACGATCACACCTCTTCCATCAGCGAACTTTGTGTAAACACACTTGTCCGTCTCGCTGACCATATAGCCATTTGACCTTATAACCTTGTCAAATTTCTTATACCACATCTGGAGAGCCTGTTTAAGATCGTACAAGGATTTCACCAACTTACAGACTTTATCTTTAAGACCATTGATGAAAAATCCCTCTGGCTGTTGCATGTAAATCTCTTCGGTCAGCTCGTCATTTAGGAAAGTCATTTTTACATCCATCTGATGTATAACCATCTTATGTATCATTGCGAGAGCAATCAACATTCTAATGGTGGTCATCCAGGCTACTGGAGCATACGTGTCATAGCAGTCGATCCCCTGCTTCTGAGAAAACTCCTTGGCTACCAACCTAGCCTTGAACTTGTCAATAGTTCTGTCTGCTTTCATCTTCTTCTTGAAGATCCTTTTGCATACGATGGGTTTAGCTTCTTCAGGAAGATCAACCAACACCCAAGTATTATTTGAGGTGATGGAATCAATTTCATTGTCAATCACCTCCTTCCAAAAAACTGCGTCTCTGGTCTTCATTGTCCCATCATAGGTAAATGAAAATGCTTCTACATAATAGGTGACAAAGTCATTTTCGAAGTCCTTCGGCCTCCTCACACTCTTAGATGATGGCTCAGCTAGTTCTGGTTTAACCGTTGTTTCAACAACAACATCTTCTTGGACTACATCTTCATTAAAAACTTTTGTTGTGTACCCTCATTATTCTCCGGAATATCCGCAAGAATAATGTTCTTGTGCCTTACAAATTTGTCTTCAAAATATTCTGTATTGCAAGATTCAATGATATAATTTGACTCAATATCAAGAAATCTTCGAGCATCACTCTTCTTGGCATACCCCAAGTAGATCATCTTTGTAGTCCTTGTCCCAAGCTTCTGAATCTTCAGATCTAGAAGCTTGCCATATGCCAGACACCCCTACACTCGAATGACATTCAAGCTAGGTCTGATCTTGAACCAAAGTTCATGAGGAGTAATGTCTAAAGTTGTTTGAGGCACTCTATTTAGAATAAAAGTGGTCGTCAATGCAGCTTCTCCCCAGTAGCACTTTAGAAGACCCGCAGTCAAAAATATTGAGTTAATCATTTCTGTCAACATTCTGTTCTTCTTCTCTACTACTCCATTTGATTGAGAAGAGTACGGAGCTGTAATCTTATTGACAATTCCATGTTCTTTGCAGAACGATGTGAATTCGTGAGACCTGTACTCTCCACCTCTATCAGTTCTTATTCTCTTGAGTTGTTGTCCAGTCTGCCACTCAACTTCAGCCCTGAACTCTTTGAACTTCTCGAATGCTTCGTCTTATGCCTTCAACAAGTAGATGAACGCATACTTTGAGACGTCATCGATGAAGGTTATGAAATACTTCATCCCGGCCTTTGTAGAGAATTGTTTAAAGTCACAGATATCGGAGTGTACCAACTCCAGACGATCTGTACTTCTATTAACCCGAGAAAAGGGTTTCCTTGTGATCTTCGTTTGAGCATAAACTTCACATTTCTCTACCTTATCCCCATACTTGGAGATAAGTCCTAGACTAGACATTTTGTTTATTCGTTTACAATAAACATGTCCTAGTTTATTATGCCACAACTCAAAAGTATAAGCAGAAGGAGTGATTGCGTTAATTACATTTGACTGATTTACAAGCTGAATTTAGAACATTCCTTCGGTACAAAAAGCTTTTCCGAAATATGTTCCCTTAATAGACATCAACATCTGGCCAGCATTGATGTCCATCCTGAGGCCTGCATTGTAGAGTAGGCCTCCTGAGATCAGGTTCTTTGCGATAGTAGGTACATGCTTCATACCTTGAAGCGTCAGAGACTTTTTCAATGTCTGTTTCAAAACCACCATCTCGATCCCGAGCACTTCAGCTTACACTTGGTTCGCCACCATAACCACTTCATAAGTTGGTATATAGGTGGTGAACCACTCATTGTTGGAGCAGACATGACAGGTGGCTCCAGTATGTACCCACAAGTCAGAGTTAGTCCCCACCGCATCGACATGCGCAATCATAGCAATATTGTCAGTGATCATAGATACCTTGCTAGGCTCTCATTGCTATAATTGTTTGGTCTTTGCTTTGCATTCATTCTTGAAGTGGCCCTTCTTGCCACACTTGAAACAAAGCATCTGAGACTTTGCCTTTTTTGCTTGAAGGAAGTCCTCTTCACGTTCAGATTGTTAGGGTCCTTCTTCTTACTGTAGAAAGTAGTTTGCTTTTTCCTTGATTCCCTGGTATGAACCAGATTGGCAATAGCCAATTTCTAGGACAGTGCGTCCACCTTCAGTTGAGCCCTTATCTGGTCCTCAACGTAGATTTCCTGCAGGAGATCGTCGAGAGTGATTTCCAACTTCTTCCTATGCATGTTTGCATAGAACTTGCTCCACCCAGCAGGGAGCATCGAAACAATCCCTACAACAACAAACTTGTCTGGGAGGGGCATCGTCTCGTCTTCCAACTTCTGTCACAGTTTTAAGAACTCCTTCACCTGCGATAATATTGGTTTCTCGTCCTCAAAGAACCACTTGTGATATTTCTCAACAAGAAATATCCTGCTACGGTTCTTATCATCCTCGTACAATTTTTCCAGAGACTACCAAATCTTTCTGGCAACAGTCTTCTTTGAATATGATTCAGCAATGGAGTCTTCCATAGCATTTAGGATCATAAGCCTATAAATGCTATTGTCTCTTCTCCATTTGGCCTAGTTCTTAGTAGCCGCAGAGATTGCGGCTGCAGATTCAGTCTCTGGAATAGTAGGTTCCTCCTCATACAGCACGTAATCAACATAAGAGAACTGAATATTGATAAAAACCTTTTTTTTTCCAGATTTGATAGTGCTCACCATCAAATTGCTAACTTTAAGAAGTTATGATTGGCTAGCAAAACACGAAAGTTTTCCATCTCATTAATTAAGCTTTGAGATTGTTAGTCCCAGGGCACAATTTTCGATGGAAAGCTGAGAAAATAAAACAAGTATAAAAATAATGTTTCTATGTAACACTTCAAAGAAGGTGCACAACAGAGAACCTAGGAGGATTCTGAATAACGTAAATCTAAAAAGATTTCTTAACAGTAGCAAACAATAGTAGTACTTCTAAAAATAAGGTATAAATCGAATTGTCAGAAGCAGCATCGAAGTGGATGAAAGGCAAAATATGGAAGAACAGCATGCTGGGGTGAATGATCACCGTTGCTCAAAGCTTAATTTGCCCCAGATGAACAACTTTCAGGAACCAACAAGTTCAACGGAGAACTTCGGAATACTCTGCTCTTCTGACTCCTCGGAAGGCGTACGGACTCCTGCGATAAGTGGTGCTGGTGTACTACTTCTCTTCTCTCTCAAACTCTGTGGAAACACGTAAGGAATTATATTAAAAAGATGATATGAGCCAAAGGATGCACAACGCGTGCCATCTGTGCCATTTACGCATACTGTGCACCGTACAACTTGTGCCACTTGCGCACCTGTACAAACTGTGCAATCGGTCGCACAACGAGCGTAACTTAAGCGCACTATGTGCCTAGTAACTGTTTGCCATAAAATATAAAAGAGCAGAACAGTTTTATTGGAGGACTGGACTTTTACATCACGTTACAAACTCGCTTGTACAAAGAATATCTAGGGACGAAAACCTAGGTACAGCAATCTAAGTACAATTGTTTATTTTTGATTCTAGAGGGTGACGATAGAGGCTCGGGAAGGCGACAGCAGCCCTGTCTTACTCCTTGGACGATCGGTATGCAGCCTTGGCTCCTGTGACGAGATGGTTAGCGTTGATGAAGAAATGCTCTTCTTGCTCTCCTCGTATTGCTCTTCTGGCTTCTCTCTCTCTGGATTGATCCCGGTGGATTTTTCTCTCTAATTATTGGAGGAAGTGTCTCTCTATGTGCGTATCTCTCTCTGTCAGTCTCTTTTACAAGGGAATGGCACCTTGCTATTTATAATAGTGGGAGCATCATTAAGGTTTACAATGATTGCCTCTTGGAGATGGCGGCGGCCTATGGAGTGTTCAATCTAGGCCATTCGTTTTGATTGTGACGAATCCAGACCATTGAGTGTAGATTACACCAAATCTCATCAGCAATTAATGCTGATTGGAATAAATCTTCCTCATAATAATCTTCTGATGTCTGCGAATAAATTTGATTTATTCTCCTGCCACGTGTCCCAGCTTATTGGGATTTGACCCAATCTTCTGATTGCAATAATTCTGGGAGATTGATCGGCTTAGGACATGTGTCCTAGGAGCCGCTAGGGGAGATCTGAACCGCATGAATATTGAGCCGCATAAGGTTTGGGTCGCATAAGGTTTGGGCCACGTGTCAGGGCTGCTCAGGTAGTATCCCCCCGCCCTCGAACCTTTGAACCGCATGGAGATGATCATTACGAGCCGCATAGGGATGCATCTGCCTGAGCCGCCTGGAAAGGGTCCTCTTGAGCCGCATAGGGGAGGGCATCCACTTGGGCCGCATGAGACTGTTTCGGCCTGAGCCGCATAGGACGACTTCATTCTGAACCGCATGGGATGTCTTCGCTTGAGCCGCATATGAACGCCCACGTGGCAAAGACACGTGGCACTTTATAGATCTCGGGAAATTATGTCAGAGATCTCTTTCTCTTTCCTAGAAGTCTGTCATTATGACAGAATCATAATTACTTCTTTTTAAGTCAGGGCTGTTACTTTTTTCAGAGTTGTCAGCCGTCAAAATAATTAATACAAGAGGGCAGAGGAGAGGACTGTCCTGCCACGTGTCTTTTGAGCCGCATGTGATGTCTGGGGCCGCATAGCCCCTTATGCCGCATGACCCTCTGCGCCGCATGGGCTATCTGAGCCACATGGGGTTTCCTGGCCGTATAGATCATTTTCCAAGTTTCTACAAGACCCCCTTCAAAGTTTTCAATTTGCAAAATTGAAATAGTTTGAATAAGAAGCATGGCTATATATTCTTTTTGGCCGTATATGAAACCTTGACCGCATAGATATCTTGGCCGCATAGATTGTTCAGACGAGTAGGTGGTTCAGCCGCAGGGGACTGTTCAGCCGTATAGCTTTTTGCCACGTGTGCGGGTCTTTAATTGCCTCAAATTCGTTTCAGCGCCGTTTTGTAGGGGAAAATCCCAAGGGTCAGCTCATTAAATCTTTCGAATTTTACGCCCTGGGTGAATCTTGGAGATGAAACCCGAGGAGTCGATTTTGCTTTTTATGAGGCGGTTATTGGCCCATGTGTCCTTTTTTTCCCTTCCTCCTATAAATAGGAGGAGTTTGAAGAGAGAAAGGGCTTCTTTACTTTCTTTCAAATTCCTCAAATCTTTCCTATCTCGATTTTCCTTCTCCTCTTCGATAACTAATGGCTCCCAAGAAGACCGTGGCAGCAAAGGGCAAGAAGGCAGCCTCTACTTCCGCCTCGACTGCGGCTGCTCCTCCGCCGGCCGTCGTACCTGATGTTCATCCTGACGTTCACCCCCCCATTACTGGTAAGGACAATGTATAAGTTAAAGAACCCTAATTGCCATGGCTACGTCGTATACTTTATACACGAGTCTTTGCAAGTCGCATGTTCGCCCTACGGCTGAGCTGCGAGCTGCATAAGAAAACCACCGTGTCTGTATATGTGCTTCGTCGGCGAAACTGTATAAGCAATGCTAAACCGCATAGACTTTTATTGCACGGAGCCGCATAAGTGTTCTTCTGAGATTGAGCCGCATAAGGCTTCGGAGCCGCATAAGGCTTCATGGAGCCGCATGGATGTTTTCTTGAGCCGCATGAGGCTTGGAAGCACCCAATCAGCTTTCTTTATCAATCCGGTTAACTTATCTTTCTCTGTCTTTTCTTCAGTGAATCTGCCGGTTAACGCTGCTGGAGAACTCTTGGTGGGTAGCGCCCAAGCTGCTCTCGGCTATAGGTACGACCATATTGTTCAGCATATGACGGACCAGTTTCCGAGCGATGAGCCTCTGGCTAGACTGAATGCCATCAAGCACCAGTGTTTCCATTTCCTTAACGCTATGATGAACTCCGGGAAATTCGAAAGAAAATATTTGAAGCCTGCTTTCTTCTTTGTAGATGCCTTGACCGTGAAGAACAGTCATGTTCTGGAGGTATCGGAGAATTAGAGTTCTGTCTCTAACGGAATGGCGATCCGCATCCCCCAGATGGAGCGACACTTCCCATTATCTTGGTTCAATATGCTCCCATTGGACCAGAAGATGGAGGAGACTTTAACCCCTACCAGAAGTGGGATGTTCGTGGGGAACATCCATTATAATAACAATCTGAAGTCCGTGACTGCCGGCAAGGTGCATGCTAGCTGTTCTGTGACGGGATTGGTCCCAGGTTCTTTCCTGAATGTGGCGGGCCCTAACTTCATATTTTCTACCGTCGATACTTTTATAAATCAACTTGCTCGGAAGGGCTCCTATCCCGTTGGCCGGTTGATGTTTCCTGGTTGGGTACACCCTATTCCTTCGTGGACCAATTTGTCTACGTGGATCTTGCAGAAGTATGAGGCCTTTTTGTGTGAGATCGGCCTTTACCACGCTATCCGAGGCACCTGTCATGGCTTGTCCATAAATAAGAAGCTGTTCATGTATCTGCTGGAGATGTATAATTGTCGTACGGGAACCTTTTACACACCTGTAGGGGAAATGGGACTCGCGCTCCATGAAATGCACGCGGTCTCCAAGCTTCCTTGGGGGGACGAAGCTTTTGAAGCGTATACTCCCACTAATGAGGAACTCGAAGATTTGGAACGACGGTATCCTAGCTTCGTAGCTCTTTACCAAGTGATACTGTGCCATTATAGCACATGTCATCAGATAACCCAAAAGGATAGTAACTCGGAAGGGAATGCTTCCCACACCAAGGACTGGGTGCAATATTTCTTCCCGATAGATGCCTCAAGTCAAGTTACCTCTCGTCGCCCTCGATCTCGGGAAGCGATTAAGGACTTGGTGTCGTCGGCTAAGAGAGTGGCCACTACCAGTGACTGATTCAGGAGTAAGACTGACCCTTTTGGTTACTTTTACCAGGATACCCAAGAGCTGTCCGAGAAGGCGCTTCTGGCAGGATTTTTGATGATCTGGCTACGAAATTGTGTAGTCTCGGGAGGAGCCGGTTCTATTGAGAGAATTAGTCGTAACTTCATCCTTCCGGCTGTAAAGTTAGTTTTGCGAATCAGGCTAGCTCTCCTCCTGGCCATGGTATGCATCATACACCGTGGCCTTCGTACCTTCACATCCAAAGTCATTGCTCGCGACGTGACCAAGGATTTTGAACGAACTGAGTTGCCCTATCACTATTTGATAGGGTGGCTGCTGATACATTATCCGTCTTTTATGAGACCGGGCTCTGAAGACGGTGTGACTGATGATGACGCATTTATCTTCCGCTATCGTGACGAGCCTTGGGAATGTGAGACCATGCGGGCTTGCCAGATTGTATTGGCGAGGGCAGATAAGTGTCATATTTTTGTATCCGTCCCTCGCTTTAACCGCCAGGGACATAGAGGCTGTACATCTTGACGGTATTGTGCCCCCTCAGCTTCTGGATGGCCAGATGCTCCTATGGCTGCGTAACATCCACCTCGCACATCTGGTGTATCGTAACCGCAATACTGTCTTTCTGGAGCCTTATCTGCCTAGCAGGTTTTCCCGGCAGTTTGGATACATCCAACTTTGTCTAGACAGCCCCAGCTCTTGTCTGGGTTATGAAGGAAGCCTTCTTGATGGTATCAGGGCTTGGCAATATTATGATTCATTCCATACTCGTACCATTTTCTCGGTCCCTGCCATTAAGGAGTCAGTGGAGATCTTGTATATGGCGGCTTTATATCATGTCATGGCGAACAAACCCCCGATCGGTTTTAACCCAGGTACCAGTTTTATTATTGGTACCGGTCTGGAGGAAGGCTCTCAAGGGGCCAAGAAAAGAAAGACTAGAGTCGAAGCGCCAGATTTGGATTCCGCTGCTGAGGGTAATGAAGGCAACGAGCATGATGGAGATGACTCTATCCTTCCAGTGGCAGACGCAGAGGTGGATCAGCCGCCTATTTTGTCAGATGAGATGTTGGGGGATCAGTCACTCGTTGCGCCTGGTCCTACTCCGAAATGTAGCAGGCAAGTTTCCCCTCTTGGCGGTATTTTTCGATCCCGAAAGCTGGTTGCGACTAGGCACCGCTCGCTAGCCATAAAAGAAAGTGGAGAAGAAGTCAACCCTGCGTCAGAGGTAACAAAACCGCTCTCGGTTCCTTCTTCCTTCTTTCCTTCTAGCATCAATTATAATCGTCTTCGTTCCCTCTTTTAGGTGTCAGAAGAAGAAGAAGAGTTTTAAGATGCCGAGGTGGTGACCCAGGATGACGGGGACTCCCGTGAGCCTGTTCCTCTTCAAGATGACGCAGATCAATCTGTATCCTCCTTCGAGGTGGCGGGGACAGAGGACGTGACTGAGTTTCACTCGGGGATCACGGGTGAGGGGACCATGCCAGTTGTGGATGAGCTGTAGCCTTCATGCCCCTCCCCTGGTAAGATTAGCAGAATCTTAACCTGTGAGGAAGCCTATCTGCTCTATCATCACGTCCTTCGGGTTACGTTGATTGATTGTTATTCTGGGCATACAGGTCCTGCCTCTCCAGTACCGGGGATGGACATTGTTGAGACAAACCCAGCCGAAGGGGTACTGGTGGAGAGGGGTGTACCCCCTCACCTTCCGACTCGTCTTGATGGGCCTTCTGGGGGCTCGAATTTTACGGGGCAGTTATCGGGGCAGACGGGGCAGGGAACGATGGTCCTTGCGTCATCCTATGCTCCAGTGGCTCCGAGAATCGACCTTTCTACCCTACCGAGTATCCAAGCTCTTCGGGCGGCGGAAGACGAGTTGGCCGCCATTCATGCATCGGTCTACTCAGACTCCGTTCCTCTGGTGGTAAGCTCTAGCGTTACTTCTTCGATGTTGCCGTCCCTGCTTCCCCTGACGCCATCCTCTGCTGAAGTTCTGGACGACGTGTTACAGGATGTAGTTGCCAGTTTTTATCGTCATTTGAAGAGGGGAATCGAGGCTGCTGTGGAAAGAGGGACCTCCTTCACCTTGGCCCGACAATGCACCTAGGGTCAAATTACTATCCTTAGGAATCTTCCTGGTGATGAGGGATGGCTTCACTTCTGGAGGCAAAATTATTATAGGCTGATTAGCTGGTGGCCGAGCTTCGAGTATTGCGGCAGGCTGATCTGTCTGTTGTTATAAACGAGGAGCGGGGTTCCCTTATCGCTGTTATAGAGAGGACCAGGGCTACTCGGGATAAGACCAGATCGGCCATACTGAAGGATCTCAGCGATTTATCTGATCGGTATGATCAACTGAGTTATGCGAATAAAAACATCACGACTCGGGAGGAATCTGTCTCTCGTGAGATTATTGAGACGCGGGAGCAGATCCTTGCGCTTCAGAAGAAGTTGAATTTCTTGGAGTCTGAACTTGAGGCTACCCGAAATAAAAGGGGGCTAATTGTTCAGGAGGCTGACGGGATTAATCAGGCTTCGACTGACTTGGAGACTGCCCTGAAGAAATTGGAAGACGACTACCAGGCGCTCTTGGGCTTGGATGATGGGGAACGGTTATTCAAGGAGGCCGAGCGTCGGGCTCGACGACGGATTGAGCGGGGGACCACCTCAGTGTATTGCCTGTGGTTCGTATTACGTATTTCTGGAATACGTGTATGTATTTATTCTGTATTGTATGATTCCTTGCTTAGCTAGCATCTTGGCTTAGTTTATTTCCTTGGGCTGGTTCGGTCGGCTTGGTTCAGTTTGGGATTATTATTGGTTCATGATGAACCCAAGTGAACCCCCTACCTACCACCACCATTTTTATTTATTAACCCTTCTTCTTTCTCTCTCTTCATTTATCATCTTCTTCTTCCTCATTTACTTCCTTACCTACCAGAAAGAGGAGAGAGAGGTCTAGGCAAGTGCAACTTGCTTCATGGAGGAACTCTGATTTTATTGCTCCATTCTCTTCTTTACTACATTCTAAAGCACTTTAGAACTTGGCATTTTTACTTTCCATGGCTAGATTCTTGTAGATCTAAATTTACTTTATTTTTGGATTTCTTGGGTTTTGATCTAATTAATCTTGTTATTTCCTAGTTTTGATGGTTCCATGTTGTAGAGAATTTCGTTCTACCCCATTTTGACCTATGGAAGTTCGAATTTGGACTTAGGATGAAGGTTTCATGGAGCTTGGAAGCATGGATTCTTAGTGTTCTTCTTCTCGGAAGCTTGAAGAAGAAGAACAGTGCTAGACTTGACCGCATTTTATACGGCAAGTGATTTCGAGCCGCATGAGCCTTCATACGTCAGTCCTGGCCGCATGGGCTTGACTTGACCGCATGAGCATTTTATGCGGCAAGTTCCCTCTCTGCCGCATGGACTTCTTAGTCCGGGCCGCATGACCCTGATTAATCCCAGCCGCATATGCATCCTTTATTTCCTGAGCCGCATGCGCCTGGCCCAATCCAGCCGCATGGACTTCTCTTCCGCAGCCGCATGGGTTGCTCCTTCCCAGCCGCATATACCTGATTTGTCAGCCGGCCGTATGGACCCATCCCCGCTATCCGCATAAGTACCCTTTCCGCTGACCGCATGTGTCTTGCCTTTTGGCCGCATGAGCCCAATTCATCCTAGCCGCATGGGACCTCCCTTCCCGCTTGCCGCATGGGAGCTAGTCCCACTCCCAGCCGTATAGGTTCCTACCCCTTCGGCCGCATGCGCATCCGTTCCCCGCTAGCCGCATGTGCCCCTACCCCGTGAGCCGCATGAGCTTTGGACACTGAGCCGATTGAACCCGACTCCCTCTCCAGCCGCATGAGATCACTTCCTGGCCACATATGCTTTAGCCGCATGGCTCTTCTATAGCCCTGTATATTGATATTTTATTAGATATTTAACGTCCATTTTATATCCTTACGCCTTTTGTCCTGAACTTGAAAATCATGATTTCATTGATATGTTTGGGAATGATACCTGAGCATGACACGATAGTGACCCGTAGTGGTGCACTCTTGACAAGTAGACATGACATGACCTGATAGTGGCCCGTCGTGGTGCACTCCTGACTAGTACACTTGACATGTTAACCTGACATGATATATCTTGATAAGCTGTTGCGACGGCTACCTGACATGACATGACCTGTATAATTAACCTGGACACCGTGGGCGATTGTGCTTGTACAAATAATTCAGTCCTCTCTTGCATCATGTCTTGGAGGGGACTCCTGAGTACCACGGTCAGGAGTACCCATTAAAATGAACTAAGGCTAAAAACTAGATTAATACATTAGTCATGACAAGATTTCCCAGCTACAGGCAATCCCGTTACCTGGGCACGCCTTGGGATCTGTAGCCTGCCGTCGAGTAGGGCACATTTCCAGCACACAGTCATGTGTTGCACCCTTCAAGCTACCTAAGGGTACATTCGTTTCCTGGATGATGTACCCACCTGAATTTAACTCTAATTCTTTTAACCCGGGTTACCTGGATGGTCTGCAGGGCTTGTGGCTATGGAATAATCTCACTACATCTTGCTAGTAATTAGGCCTGTGATAACCCTAGTTAGTTAAAGTATCAAGTCGTAATTCTTGCTTGGCCGTGAAGTGATTGGATGGAGTCTAACCAGTCTAGTCTTGCCCTGATCCTGTTCCAGATTATTGAATGACCAGGATGCTTGTATTTATTTTATCGATAAAGGGTAAGAATTCCAAGTTCTGTTCAGACGAAGGGTTACAACCCCGGTCCTTGTTTGGTTTACGGGTTGTAACCTGGTTCTCTGAATAGTTCCATGGTTATCTCGTCGTATATCTTCCTGATGTATTTTCTTTATTTTCAGTTCTTACTTTTATTTATATCTTGTGCCGATTGCTGGTTTTAGTTCCTAAGTGAAGCTTCCTTTGTGGCACTTGCCCTTTCTGGGGTCTGACCCAGCTGGTTTTGTGTGGCCAGATTTCGGAGCAGCTCCAGAGGATCTACCGACCTTCCAGCCAGATGGTGGCCACTAGATGGAACCCTGGCAACGAGTGGGTTTATTTTTGATCTCCCACTCCATTGTAAAAATATTCTTTTGAGGCGTTTAGCCGACGAGCACCTGTTTAGCTCGATTGCACTTTACTTACTGTCTGCCTACGGGCTGTAACATGATTGACAGATCCTAGGGTTGATCATGCATGACTAAACTCTTGCTAGTCCTAACATATTGTAACGACTAGCTTCATGATCAGCTGAATATGTAATATTTGGGACGCCTTATTATTGTATATTTAATGATCATACATCTTGTAACATCTACTTATTTGCTTATGATTGAGACACTAGGCTTATTCATGACCTTAAGCGACTGCTGGCTTGTAGATAAACCCTCATGTATCTAGACAGCCGTGACCGTATAGCGAGATGGATTCCATTTCATATACGTAGCTGGCTATGTCTGCCCCCGCTCTCCAGTATTCTGGTTCTGGGGCGTGACACTCAGTGAGAAACCGGCTCCTGGAATTGTGTAATGCTGAGCTGTAGTCGGCCTTTTCTTCTTGTTTTGTTTCTGTTTTCTTTCTTTCTGAAAGGGACGTGATCCCGAAATATGTAATACTTTTTTCTTTCTTCAAATAAAGAGTACTTTCCCTTCTACCCTTCATTTGCGTTTGTTTGTTGTACCTGCGATATTGAGGTGATGTTCTTCCCCGCATAGGGGATATATTTGTGGACCTGTTTCCCATGGCATACCTTGGTTTTAGGTACAGATAACAAGTTTTGGTCAGGATACCTGAAACAGCCATGGCAAGGTGGTCATAGGTGCTCTTGGTATTGGGAGAAGGAATGCCGTAGAGCAGCTGGACTCCTGGGGCATGATGAGATGGTAGGTTTGTGCTAAGAAACTTAGCTGAGGATATTTGTGGGCCTATTATCCTTGGCGTACCCTGGTTATGGGTACAGATAATAGGTCGAAAGGGGATCATCATACTTGCTCAGAGGTAATGAGGACATGGCAAGAGTGAACTCGACGAAGGATATTGGTGGTCAACAGAGGACAATTGTGGTCAACAGAGGACATTTGTGGTCAACAGAGGACATTTATGGTCAACAGAGGACATTTGTGGACCTATTACCCTTGGCGTACTCCGGTTGTGGGTACAGATTATAGGTCGAAAGGGGATCATCATACTTACTCAGAGGTAATGAGGACATGGCAAGTATAAAGGTTTCTTCGACGGAGCCTTCCCGTTCAGAGGTAATGAGGACATGACAGGAGTGGGCTCAATGAAGGAGGGCACATAGAACGACTCAGAGGTAATGAGGACATGAAAGTTCTATGTAAGGGGTAATTTGTTTTTGGCGGAAGTGGAACAACTCAGAGGTAATGAGGACTTGGCCATTTTGGAAATTTGTGGATCGATTACCCTTTTTGTGCACTGGGAGTGCGGGTATTAGATCATGAGGAGGATCTCCTTCAAGAAGAAAGTTCAGAGGTATGATCATACATGACTTGCTACCTGAAAGAGTGACCGAGATGTGAGTTCAGAGTTACCAGCGGGTACATGACTCGAGAATCTGGAGAATGGTGAGCGTGAATTCAGCGGTACCAGCGGGTACATGACTCAAAAATCTGGAAAACTATGAGGGTGAGTTCAGTGGTACCAGCGGGTACATGACTCGAAAATCTGGAAAACTATGAGGGTGAGTTCAGTGGTACCAGCGGGTACGTGACTCAATAATCTGGAGAATATTGTTTAGATATAATATTTCTTCAGAAACTTGCCGTTGACGGGCAACATGAGCAAGTCTCCGTTTTGCTTAGCGAGGCGGTAAGCACCGTTGGAGAACACGGCCTCGATGACAAATGGACCTTCCCATTTTGGCTGGAACTTGCCGTCGGTCTTGTGAGTCATGACCATTGGCCTCCGGACTGCCAGAACAAGATCGCCCACTTGGAATGTTCTGATTTTGACCTTCTTGTTGAAGGCTCCTGAGATGCGTGCTTGGTATAGCTCGATCCTTTGTTGAGCTAGGAGGCGCTTTTCATGTAAGGCCTCCAACTCTTGTAGTCGACGTCGGTAGTTGTCATCCGTCGTCAATTGATAAGTCAGGGCGACGTGGAGTGAGGGTATTTGAGTCTCTAATGGGAGAACTGCCTCACTCCCGTGTATTAGAGAGAATGGTGTGTTCTCGGTAGCTGTTCGGACTATAGTACGGTATGCCCATATACACTCGCCGAGCTTCTCGTTCCAGTCGTATTTGTTGGAGGAGACAAACTTCTTGAGGAGTTTGATGATTGTTTTGTTGAATGCCTCTGCCAACCCGTTCGCTGCCGGGTTGTACGGTGTCGAAGCAATATTCTGAATACGGTGCTTATCGCAAAATCGATAGAAAGCATGGCTTGCAAACTGCGGACCATTATCATGGATGATCCTTAGGGGCAGTCCAAAGCGGTAGATGACGTGATGCTTAAGGAAGCTGATCACGTTTGAAGTCTTGACTTCTGTGAGTGGGACAGCTTCCGCCCATTTGGAGAAGTAATCAGTGATCGCAAGTATGAAGCGATGTCCTCGGGAGGAAGGTGGGGTGATTGGACCAATGATATCCATTTCCCATGCTTCGAATGGCCAGGACGCCACTGTCGGATGTAGAAATTCGGATGGTTGGTGAATGAAGTCCGCATGGACTTGGCAGGCTTTGCATTTTCTAGCATAATCTATCGCATCTGCCACCATCGTGGGCCAGTAGTAGTCCATTCGTCGAAGACAGTCTTGCAATTTAGGACCGGGCTGGTGGGCCCCGCAGACACCGTCATGAGCTTCTCGTACGGCTTCTTTGGCTTCTGCGTTTGACAGACACCGAAGCAGTAATCCGTCGTAGGAGCGGCGATACAGCATTTTCGTCTCTGTATCGTAGAAGAATCTGAGAGAACGCCGTCTGATGGAAGTGGCTTCCTTTGGATTCTCGGGCAGGATGTCGTAGACGACGAAGTCGATGAATGGTTGTCTCCAGTCTGGGGCATCATCGATCGTCTGGATGGAATAACTTGCCACAAATTGTACATTGTTCTTGGGACAGACCAGTTCGTAGCCTATCACATCCACTGATTGGCGATCATAGTTCGGAACTGCTAGGGAAGCGGCAAGACCAGCTAGGGCATCAGCTTCGATATTTCAGAGTCTGGGGACATGTTCGATGAAGAACCCCTCGAACGACGAGATGATGTCAATCGCTATTTGGTGATAAGGGATCATGTCTTCGTGGCGGACCTTGTATGAGCTCCGGATCTGATTGACGATTAGTTGGGAATCGCCGTATGCTTCAAGGTATTCTACTCCCAGCTCTCTTGCAAGTTGGAGGCCAATGACCAGAGTATTGTACTCGGCCACATTGTTAGAGCAGGGCTCTGTGAGGGAATAAGCAAGGTTAATCACCAATTCGGAAGGGGAGACCAGCACTACCCCAACTCCGACGACTATATTGCCTTTAGGTCCGGTCCTCGAAGCACCGTCGAAGAACATTTGCCATATATCATCGTGAGAGGTTGCATGCGAGTCAGCAACCTCATCTGGGATCTCTTCATATATTCTGGAGGACTCCGAGCCTGGGTGGGCTGCTAAGAAGTCTGCCAGGGCTTGACCTTTGACTGCCTTTTGTAGGACGAAGATCATATGATAAGGGGACAGCAATATTGCCCATGTAGCGAGGCGAGAGCTGAGTGCCCCTGGTTTAGTCATGAGGCCCCTGAGAGGGTTGACTCGTGAGATCACATGTATCGTTTGTCCGGTGACATAGTGCCGCGTTTTCTGAATGGCGAACACCAGGGCAAGGCATTCCTTCTCCACAGTGGTGTATCGGTACTCTGGCCCAATCATCATTCGGCTGAGGTAATATATGCTTGCTCATGGCCCACGTCGTTGTTTTGTGCGAGCAGAACCCCGAGGGAATGTTCTATTACTCGTACATAGAACAGGAATGGTTTTCTAGAAACCGGGTGTCACAACCCGCTCCCGAATAATCGGACACGAGTCGGACACGCCCAGTCTTTGTTGTTAGACACAACAAAGTAAGCTGTACCAAACTAGGGAAATCTACCAGATAAACATGAAAATATATAATCACAGCATCTAAGAACGTATCCCAGAATGATTACCATAATCCACAATTCTATGTATGTAAATGTACGAGTCATCAAGAATGAAATGTACATGAATTCTAAAGACAATATCTAAGAGTAAAGCTAACAGTCTAAACCTGAACCTCAAGCTAAGCCTCATCCTGCTCAGCTAAATCCTGGGCTCTGACCCATAGAGTAGATCAATATCCTGCAAACATACCTGCAACATATCCTATTCAGGAGCGGAGCAAAGTACAGTTCTAGGTAATGAACAATAACATCATGATATGGAAAGTAAATGCTGAAAGAACAAGAAGAACATGATATGTAAAGAACAGGAAGATCATGAACTACTGCTATAAAGATACATGAAAGATCATGACTATGTAAAGATGCAGGAAAGATCACGACTAAAATCAAGATACAAGTAAGATCATGAAAGAACAAGTAAGATCCTGAACATGTGTGTTATAAATTTGAAATACTTCTATGATATGTGACCGGCTTGGGTAAGATCATGAAAGAACATGAAAAGATCCTGAAAGATCATGTAGGTACGGCTTAGGACCCGTGTGCACTGTGCGAGGCCTAAGCTAAAGATCATGAATAAGTATCCGGGTTTGGTCACATATCTAGAGTATTTCCCCACCCCAAGATTCAAGTAAGAACATGAAAGAACATGACAGATAAGATCATGAACGTGTCGCAGTGTGTCAGCAATAAAGAACAAGGGAAATGCACGGATCAAAACCATAGAGTGTACTTGCCTTGCTCCAAGAAGTACAAGTAACCAAGAAACTGGATGTCCTCCTGTATATAATAATGATTACAAGTTGGTTAAGTTCTAATCCACTACATTAGTTAAAACTAGCTAATTATCTTCTCTTTTTCCAATAAGCTAACTATATCTAAAGTAATGTTAACTAACTAGAACACATACCCTAGCTATATATGTGTGAACAATATTCTAATGTTGTATCAGAAATACTATTCCCTTTCTAAAATAGTACACATAAAATATTTAAACATGCCTACAATATATCATTCTGGAGTGATTTACTACAAGGTACCATTTAAAGGATTCTATAGCAGTCAAAATATCATAACTTAAAACATGAGTTCACTAGCATTGATTTCAACTCATCACTCCTACATAATGAAACCAACCAACACATTCATAGCATTTGAATCACCTTCCTGCCAACACTCTCAGACTCCACCTTTTCAAGTCATGACTTATTCGAATGTAGCAATTCCACACAAGTTCAAAACATTTAAGAGAAAAATTTAAAAGTATTCAGATAAATCCAATTGAAGACGAGCTCTGGGAATTAGAAGTTAAAAGTCATTAAATCCACCTTTCAACAGATTATTCAAATGAAGAAAAATTCCGTCCCAGCATACAGAAGTTTAATTTCCTATTCGTGCGCTCTTGCAACTACAATCCCACCCATGACATCCCAACGTTGGACACGAGCATAAACAAACAAGATGTTCAAACAAATCTCAAAAATACAAAGAATACAACTTCAAAAACACATCTAGCCTACAGGCCTGCCAATCATGCCACCCCAACCTATATTTACAAGGTCACAAGGGAATCAAAATTTTAAAGTCACCAATGTTCTACTTCCAGACTTTAACAAAATATAAACTAATCACAAACTCGAAGCCTCAGCAACCTGTACTCATTAGAAGAATTAGACTCAAATATACTGAATTCAAATCTTCATTCCCGCCACCCGGTCTCCTGCACACAACTCCTAGTGTCGGACACGAACACAAATAGAAACGCACACAAACGCGACACCAAATCCTGCAACCAACACAATGCCTCCTTATGAAAAATACCAGCTATGAACTAGCAAAGCAACTACTCTCCACAGTTTGAGAAGACCAGACCCAAATCGACAGAAAACCCAATCCCAGATATTCGAAATCCAAATTAGAGAATTAAAGACAAAGGTCCCAGAAAATATTCAAAAATGTCAAAACATATACACATTTCCTAAAAGAATATACAATCTGATCAAGGAATATACAATTTAATTGTAGTCATGATAAAAAGGAAAATAGCCACTGCTCTGCAACTCAAAATCCTAGCACACGACTCAACCTTTGAGAACACACGCTGAATTGGAAGGTAACCACAGCAGAACGCGAACCCATACGTCAAAATACGATCGATATCGAACACAGCAACTGCTGGACACGAACAGTATTCTGGACACGCTAAACACAATCAAAGTTCTGCAGAAATAAAATACTCTACCACCACAGCGTAGGGAATTTACCTGAAGATAAATGAACGAGTTAAAAAGATGACCCGATCCTCATGTCAGACACAATCCCCCGTGTCTCCTGATACGAATAGGCCCATAGTTATCTCCTCGCAATTATACTAAACCGTGGGGAGAGCTGTGGTCATTCGATATGTGTCTCAAGCTTCTCAGAACTCGTCGTTGGTCGTCCACTTTCGAAGAAGATGAATCGAATCGATCGATTCAGATCTGGTTGGCCAAGCAAAGAAATCTGAACTTCAATTCTTATGAACATTTCGAAATCATTCCCCAACATGAACAAACTTGAGATGGGCACTTACCAGTTCGTCGCCGTCAGGAGGAAGAAGAAAAAGTCAAAGATCCTTTCGGTGCTGCCGATCAGAAGAGAGTACCCGTCGTTGATCTGCTCCTCGCTTCGTCGATCGGAGAAGTGGATGTAGCCGGAAAGAGCCAGAGTGGTCGTCACCGTCGTCATCGGGAAATCGGGCCTCGCAGTTGCTCGATGAGGCGTGCCTAGCGTCGCGGAGAAGAAGCGCTCGCCGGAGAAGAAAGGAGCGCAGTCGCTGGGAAGAGCCCGCGCAGCCGTGCGCCGCTGGTGAAACGCTGATCCGCCGCTCGCAGTGGTGATCGGAGCTCAGTCGCCGATCTGGAAGAGCCATCGCCGAAGGGTAGTCGTACACCTCTGAGGAAGCTCTCCGATCATTCGCCGCAGGAAGCCTCGGCCACCATCGTCGTCATCATCGCCATCAATTGAAAGAGAAGGATCGCCGGAGAAGAAATCTTCCACCGTCGCTGCTGATCAGGAGGAGCCATCGCCATCTCCACCGACTTCTTCGTCAAGAAAATTAGGGTTAGGTTAGATCTGGGTCGAAAAGAAATTGGGGAAAGGAAATTTCCTGAAGAGCTGAATGAGAATAATGACTCATTCTCTCTCCAGAAAATCGAATTAATAGAGAAGCTAAAAATTGCTCTTAGGTCCCTCCACTTTTCGGCCGAATGCAAAAAGGCCCCTCCCCTTTTGTGTTATTACAAACGCCCACTTTTATTAGAGTGGAGTGTTAAAATGGTTGGGAAAAATATAAAAGTCACAAGGATCAATAATATTTCATTACACATGACCTGTTGATTACAAAAGTTTTCTAGATGGTTGTTAGGAATCCTGGAGTTTACTCTAAGTAGTTAGAAATTTAAGAAGCACAATTGATTCATTATTCCTGCTTGATAAATTAATTAATCATAATAAACTTTTCAAAATAGAATCATGAATCACAATTTCTTCAAACTAAAAAAAATACTAGAATATTTAAAAATTTATGACACTGGAAAGGTGGGGTTACAAATCTTCTCCCCTTAGAAAATTTCGTCCTCGAAATTCAAAGGTACAATACAATACAAAATGACACAAGTTTTTTTTATATATAAAAAAATAGGCACGAGTGCGAACACAGTCAACGACTAGATACGGAAATTGCAACAATTTGAAATGACTTAGCAGGACGAAATAACAAGCACGATCAATAGTGATCAAAACTTAGTCAGACACAAGGTGAGATGAATTCAGTTAAAACTAAGCACGGTAATTCCATACTGGAAGTCGAAACAATATGATGTAGTCATGATCGAGAGTTAAACGCACGAGGTGGAATGAATTTTAATTATGATTTAGAGGAGTAATCATAAGGACACGACTTCTAAGCACGATTCAAATTGAAAGTTTAGCATGATTTGAAAGAAAAAATAAATAAAACAAATCGAAAGATCACGTTTAGATAGGCATGATCAAGTTTAGAAAGAAAATAATAACGATCATGTTTAATAGAGAAATTGGCGGAACGGAATCAAAATGCAGTAATCGATACTTTTTAAGAAAATCAATTGATTTACCAATAAAATGTAAGAGGAAGAAGCTGCAAGATTGACTGAAAGACGTATGGTATCTACAGAGGAAATATTGGTATCAAATCAAGGTGGAAAGTACACAGCTTGTGATTCACGAAAAATCAATAATCATAGGATATAGTCTCTATGATATCCGAAACATATAGATACTTGAAAATCACTTTGCTTAGAATCCCTATCCCGCCAGTACATATCTGGCTGCAGTAGACTTTCAGCTCTGTGACTCAAATAACAATGTCACCGAATATTTCGTCAACCCTATCCATTTTCAAGAGATCAAGATATGAAGAATTTGACAAGGTCTCGACAATACCTGAAAACCTATGAATGTTTGAAATCACTTTAACTTGGAATTCATGCCTCGCCAGTGTACAGCTGGCTGCAGTGAATCCTCAGTCTCCATAATCCAGATAATGGCTGCAGTGAATAACTGCCACGCTCTAGTAGGTCATCGAATAGTCTTTCAACTTTTTCTATTGGAAATTTTCAAGGAATTAAAATAAGTTTCAATAGTCCAAGTCACGAAAATGGTGAGGTTATCTGACTATTAGAATACAAGGGTTTATTAGGTACTAAGAGACTACAAGGGATCCAATCAATGAGTACAAAAGGGCAACAAGGGAGATTTAAAATTTCAAACAGGGCAAAGTTTCAAATTATTACGGAATATCAACTGATATCTAGAATGGTAACAAGATTCCATATGTGGGACGCTATCCCGAAAGGATAACAGAGTCTCAAAGGATGAACTGGGGCAAGTTTTTAGACAGGAGACAATGTTCAAAATAAGAAATAAAATTCTGTACTGGAAACAAGGTTCAACAACATCTCAATCAACGAAACCTCAGACAAAATTTCGAAGTGAAAACAACCTCCCATAGGATACAAGGTCTCAATTAGAGAACCAATATCAACAAGGTCGTGATTAGGAAATAAAATCTCGACTAAAAAAAATATTGACAAGGAAACAAGGTTTAGAACAGTGACTAGAAAGCAGGTTCTAATAGGAGACAAGGTATTGGATTTTAAATATGAAAACAAGCGAATCTCATTAGCAACAAAATCGTAAATAGAGAACAAGTTCCGAATAAAGTCAAAAAATAGGAAATAGAATCTCAAACAAGTATCAATAGAAGCGAAGGTTCAAACAAGGTTTCAGAATGATATTTCAAATAGGAATAATTTTCGAATAGTACAAGTTTGATTAGCGAACAGAATATCAACAAACGAGTAGGAACAAGTATCCATTAAACAAGCAAAATCTTGGATAGGAGACAAGATCGAAACAAAAATAGTGGACCAACAACTCTCGACTAGAAAATCAAAGTCATGAATAAGGAAACAAGTCTCGAATAGGAAACGAAATCTTCAAAACCTTCAAAGGTAATTGCAACAATTTCTGCATAGGACGGAGCATTAAACAAGTTTCGAATGAGGAACAGGATTTCGAAATGAAATCTCGAGAAACGATTAATTATCAATTAACACAAAGTTTGATAAAGAAACAAAATTTGTAAATAGGAGCCATCACTAGGAAACAAGATCATGAATGAATGTGCAAACGGTATCGAATAATGGATTTCAAACAAATATCGAAATGTGGGTCTGAAACAAGTTTGTCAAATATGAAACAATATCTTGAAATAAGTTTTGAACATCAATCAAGGTTCCAAAATAGAAACAAGAAGTTTCAAGAAATGATCAATGTATTAGGAGGAATTTAAGGAAAGACTGGATGATTAATCAAGATACATGGTTTTTCCAACCATGCAAAAGAAATCTTCTATCTTCAGTGTATCTCTGGGACTGGAATCACTTCAACTTCTTCAATTGTCCTGACATAGGTTGATCCCTGCGGTAGTGCTTCATGTGATTGCTGAATCTGGAGAGGTGGGTCCACTTGCTGTTGTCCTGGTGCTTCTCGCGTTCGTCCTTGGGCAGCGTAAACAACGATCTCTGGCAATCCTTGACTTGGTGGGCAGGCAACTGGCAGTACAAGCATAGCTTTCGTCTTTTGCGGCACTCTTCGAAATGGTGTCCTGGCGACGACAGAATTTGCAAGTGGTCGTCATCTGAATCTGAATCTCCTGCTGGGCTGAAGAAGCGTGGTCTGAGTGTGGCGACGCTTTGCGGGTCCAGGCTAGTTGCTGTCTTCGTCATAAGTCTTCATGTCTCTCCTGGCCTTCAGCTTCCGATCTTGTTCTATTGTCTGTGCTACATTCTGGATCTCCTGGCTGATAGCTCCAACCTTCAGAGGAGTCGAGTCCTCAGGGACTTGGATGATCTTCAGTTGCGACTCCAGGTTCTCGATCTGCTCCTCGGTGCAAGATATGTGCTCGGTGTCGGAGAAGTCCAAGGGTCTAGAAGTCTGAAAAGCAGAAGTCTTTTCTGGCTTGAAAAGTGCATTCACAAGTCTGGCTTGGAAAATGACGGCTTGCACTCTCTCTGGGTGTCAAGGAACTCTTCAATCATCTCCGTCAACTACGTACTACCCATGGAGATAGTAGGGACGACCCTGTGGGGTGGAAGCTTGGAGACCTCAAGTATAGGTGGATCAACCGTTCCGGTGTTGCGTGCTTTTGAACTATCTGCAAAACAGAAAACTGTTAAAATAACCTAGACCTACATACAACAAGTGTTTATAGAATATTAAAATACCTGATACACCTGATATACCTGATATACCCTTATTTCCCGATTTTTCTATGCTGTGATCAAGTTTCCCTAGTGTAAATCAAGTCCCCCAATAGTACGCTAAGTCCTAGGTACCATTAGGATGGACCTGCATGGGCCACCACTAAAAATATGTCACAACCCGCTCCCGAATAATCGGACACGAGTCGGACACGCCCAGCCTTTGTTGTTAGACACAACAAAGTAAGCTGTACCAAACTAGGGAAATCTACCAGATAAACATGAAAATATATAATCACAGCATCTAAGAACGTATCCCAGAATGATCACCATAATCCACAATTCTATGTATGTAAATATACGAGTCATCAAGAATGAAATGTACATGAATTCTAAAGACAATATCTAAGAGTAAAGCTAACAGTCTAAACCTGAACCTCAAGCTAAGCCTCATCCTGCTCAGCTAAATCCTGGGCTCTGACCCATAGAGTAGATTAATATCCTGCAAACATACCTGCAACATATCCTATTCAGGAGCGGAGTAAAGTACAGTTCTAGGTAATGAACAATAACATCATGATATGGAAAGTAAATGCTGAAAGAACAAGAAGAACATGATATGTAAAGAACAGGAAGATCATGAACTACTGCTATAAAGATACATGAAAGATCATGACTATGTAAAGATGCAGGAAAGATCACGACTAAAATCAAGATACAAGTAAGATCATGAAAGAACAAGTAAGATCCTGAACATGTGTGTTATAAATTTGAAATACTTCTATGATATGTGACCGGCTTGGGTAAGATCATGAAAGAACATAAAAAGATCCTGAAAGATCATGTAGGTACGGCTTAGGACCCGCGTGCACTGTGCGAGGCCTAAGCTAAAGATCATGAATAAGTATCCGGGTTTGGTCACATATCTAGAGTATTTCCCCACCCCAAGATTCAAGTAAGAACATGAAAGAACATGACAGATAAGATCATGAACGTGTCGCAGTGTGTCAGCAATAAAGAACAAGGGAAATACACTGATCAAAACCATAGAGTGTACTTGCCTTGCTCCAAGAAGTACAAGTAACCAAGAAACTGGA
The DNA here is from genome assembly GCA_029216955.1 of Iris pallida. Lineage (NCBI taxonomy): Eukaryota > Viridiplantae > Streptophyta > Magnoliopsida > Asparagales > Iridaceae > Iris > Iris pallida. Next base: position 5,101,328 of record JANAVB010042618.1, read on the forward strand.
TGTCCTCCTGTATATAATAATGATTACAAGTTGGTTAAGTTCTAATCCACTACATTAGTTAAAACTAGCTAATTATCTTCTCTTTTTCCAATAAGCTAACTATATCTAAAGTAATATTAACTAACTAGAACACATACCCTAGCTATATATGTGTGAACAATATTCCAATGCTGTATCAGAAATACTATTCCCTTTCTAAAATAGTACACATAAAATATTTAAACATGCCTACAATATATCATTCTGGAGTGATTTACTACAAGGTACCATTTAAAGGATTCTATAGCAGTCAAAATATCATAACTTAAAACATGAGTTCACTAGCATTGATTTCAACTCATCACTCCCACATAATGAAACCAACCAACACATATCATAGCATTTGAATCACCTTCCTGCCAACACTCTCAGACTCCACCTTTTCAAGTCATGACTTATTC